>OZ024912.1:84718687-85303687 GCA_964017125.1 Flabesymbios commensalis | reverse complement strand
TAAGTCACAGGGTTGTCCGACCCTAATAATAATTACCTTGTCGATGGTACCTCCTGGCCAGTGCAAGGGCGCTGGGGGTTACATCATCATACTTCAAGACCCCCAGAGGCCCACCTGTTAGCTGACAACTAACCCTACTTCAAATCCTTACCGAGCCAGAGCCGTTGGGGCAGGTTCGATTCCTGCCATTAACCATACTGGTGTCCAAGGTTAGACCTTGCCGAGTGTTGTGAGCACAAGGTGAATGTGAATGAAGCATCGTCTCCCCCTAATTCTGCTCGGAATTGACAGTAGGAATCATGATAAAACAGGTGTCTGAAAAGTGTCCGGGTTAGGCAAGCCAAGGAGTTTCTCGTCCTTCGCCGATAGCTCAATGGTAGAGCACCCCTGTACATAAGGGGAAGGTCGGTGGTTCGAGTCCACCTTGGCTTGGGACATTTTTCAGACACCACCAAATTTGATCCTATCTGGACGAATTCGATTGATAATGCAAAAAGGAAGTGTATGAGGTTTCGGAGATCCATTACATAGCAAAATAACCTAACATGGTCTCTAAAGGTTGTTGGAGCAAAAAGCAAAAAAATTGATGGAACGTGAAGGGTTCGAACCCAGAACGGTCACCCTCCAAAATAATTAGTGAAGACCAGACTTGGTTGCTTAACTTGGCACGTTGAGTGGGGTGGCTTGTGCTCACTACACTGGATAAGTCACAGGGTTGTCCGACCCTAATAATAATTACCTTGTCGATGGTACCTCCTGGCCAGTGCAAGGGCGCTGGGGGTTACATCATCATACTTCAAGACCCCCAGAGGCCCACCTGTTAGCTGACAACTAACCCTACTTCAAATCCTTACCGAGCCAGAGCCGTTGGGGCAGGTTCGATTCCTGCCATTAACCATACTGGTGTCCAAGGTTAGACCTTGCCGAGTGTTGTGAGCACAAGGTGAATGTGAATGAAGCATCGTCTCCCCCTAATTCTGCTCGGAATTGACAGTAGGAATCATGATAAAACAGGTGTCTGAAAAGTGTCCGGGTTAGGCAAGCCAAGGAGTTTCTCGTCCTTCGCCGATAGCTCAATGGTAGAGCACCCCTGTACATAAGGGGAAGGTCGGTGGTTCGAGTCCACCTTGGCTTGGGACATTTTTCAGACACCACCAAATTTGATCCTATCTGGACGAATTCGATTGATAATGCAAAAAGGAAGTGTATGAGGTTTCGGAGATCCATTACATAGCAAAATAACCTAACATGGTCTCTAAAGGTTGTTGGAGCAAAAAGCAAAAAAATTGATGGAACGTGAAGGGTTCGAACCCAGAACGGTCACCCTCCAAAATAATTAGTGAAGACCAGACTTGGTTGCTTAACTTGGCACGTTGAGTGGGGTGGCTTGTGCTCACTACACTGGATAAGTCACAGGGTTGTCCGACCCTAATAATAATTACCTTGTCGATGGTACCTCCTGGCCAGTGCAAGGGCGCTGGGGGTTACATCATCATACTTCAAGACCCCCAGAGGCCCACCTGTTAGCTGACAACTAACCCTACTTCAAATCCTTACCGAGCCAGAGCCGTTGGGGCAGGTTCGATTCCTGCCATTAACCATACTGGTGTCCAAGGTTAGACCTTGCCGAGTGTTGTGAGCACAAGGTGAATGTGAATGAAGCATCGTCTCCCCCTAATTCTGCTCGGAATTGACAGTAGGAATCATGATAAAACAGGTGTCTGAAAAGTGTCCGGGTTAGGCAAGCCAAGGAGTTTCTCGTCCTTCGCCGATAGCTCAATGGTAGAGCACCCCTGTACATAAGGGGAAGGTCGGTGGTTCGAGTCCACCTTGGCTTGGGACATTTTTCAGACACCACCAAATTTGATCCTATCTGGACGAATTCGATTGATAATGCAAAAAGGAAGTGTATGAGGTTTCGGAGATCCATTACATAGCAAAATAACCTAACATGGTCTCTAAAGGTTGTTGGAGCAAAAAGCAAAAAAATTGATGGAACGTGAAGGGTTCGAACCCAGAACGGTCACCCTCCAAAATAATTAGTGAAGACCAGACTTGGTTGCTTAACTTGGCACGTTGAGTGGGGTGGCTTGTGCTCACTACACTGGATAAGTCACAGGGTTGTCCGACCCTAATAATAATTACCTTGTCGATGGTACCTCCTGGCCAGTGCAAGGGCGCTGGGGGTTACATCATCATACTTCAAGACCCCCAGAGGCCCACCTGTTAGCTGACAACTAACCCTACTTCAAATCCTTACCGAGCCAGAGCCGTTGGGGCAGGTTCGATTCCTGCCATTAACCATACTGGTGTCCAAGGTTAGACCTTGCCGAGTGTTGTGAGCACAAGGTGAATGTGAATGAAGCATCGTCTCCCCCTAATTCTGCTCGGAATTGACAGTAGGAATCATGATAAAACAGGTGTCTGAAAAGTGTCCGGGTTAGGCAAGCCAAGGAGTTTCTCGTCCTTCGCCGATAGCTCAATGGTAGAGCACCCCTGTACATAAGGGGAAGGTCGGTGGTTCGAGTCCACCTTGGCTTGGGACATTTTTCAGACACCACCAAATTTGATCCTATCTGGACGAATTCGATTGATAATGCAAAAAGGAAGTGTATGAGGTTTCGGAGATCCATTACATAGCAAAATAACCTAACATGGTCTCTAAAGGTTGTTGGAGCAAAAAGCAAAAAAATTGATGGAACGTGAAGGGTTCGAACCCAGAACGGTCACCCTCCAAAATAATTAGTGAAGACCAGACTTGGTTGCTTAACTTGGCACGTTGAGTGGGGTGGCTTGTGCTCACTACACTGGATAAGTCACAGGGTTGTCCGACCCTAATAATAATTACCTTGTCGATGGTACCTCCTGGCCAGTGCAAGGGCGCTGGGGGTTACATCATCATACTTCAAGACCCCCAGAGGCCCACCTGTTAGCTGACAACTAACCCTACTTCAAATCCTTACCGAGCCAGAGCCGTTGGGGCAGGTTCGATTCCTGCCATTAACCATACTGGTGTCCAAGGTTAGACCTTGCCGAGTGTTGTGAGCACAAGGTGAATGTGAATGAAGCATCGTCTCCCCCTAATTCTGCTCGGAATTGACAGTAGGAATCATGATAAAACAGGTGTCTGAAAAGTGTCCGGGTTAGGCAAGCCAAGGAGTTTCTCGTCCTTCGCCGATAGCTCAATGGTAGAGCACCCCTGTACATAAGGGGAAGGTCGGTGGTTCGAGTCCACCTTGGCTTGGGACATTTTTCAGACACCACCAAATTTGATCCTATCTGGACGAATTCGATTGATAATGCAAAAAGGAAGTGTATGAGGTTTCGGAGATCCATTACATAGCAAAATAACCTAACATGGTCTCTAAAGGTTGTTGGAGCAAAAAGCAAAAAAATTGATGGAACGTGAAGGGTTCGAACCCAGAACGGTCACCCTCCAAAATAATTAGTGAAGACCAGACTTGGTTGCTTAACTTGGCACGTTGAGTGGGGTGGCTTGTGCTCACTACACTGGATAAGTCACAGGGTTGTCCGACCCTAATAATAATTACCTTGTCGATGGTACCTCCTGGCCAGTGCAAGGGCGCTGGGGGTTACATCATCATACTTCAAGACCCCCAGAGGCCCACCTGTTAGCTGACAACTAACCCTACTTCAAATCCTTACCGAGCCAGAGCCGTTGGGGCAGGTTCGATTCCTGCCATTAACCATACTGGTGTCCAAGGTTAGACCTTGCCGAGTGTTGTGAGCACAAGGTGAATGTGAATGAAGCATCGTCTCCCCCTAATTCTGCTCGGAATTGACAGTAGGAATCATGATAAAACAGGTGTCTGAAAAGTGTCCGGGTTAGGCAAGCCAAGGAGTTTCTCGTCCTTCGCCGATAGCTCAATGGTAGAGCACCCCTGTACATAAGGGGAAGGTCGGTGGTTCGAGTCCACCTTGGCTTGGGACATTTTTCAGACACCACCAAATTTGATCCTATCTGGACGAATTCGATTGATAATGCAAAAAGGAAGTGTATGAGGTTTCGGAGATCCATTACATAGCAAAATAACCTAACATGGTCTCTAAAGGTTGTTGGAGCAAAAAGCAAAAAAATTGATGGAACGTGAAGGGTTCGAACCCAGAACGGTCACCCTCCAAAATAATTAGTGAAGACCAGACTTGGTTGCTTAACTTGGCACGTTGAGTGGGGTGGCTTGTGCTCACTACACTGGATAAGTCACAGGGTTGTCCGACCCTAATAATAATTACCTTGTCGATGGTACCTCCTGGCCAGTGCAAGGGCGCTGGGGGTTACATCATCATACTTCAAGACCCCCAGAGGCCCACCTGTTAGCTGACAACTAACCCTACTTCAAATCCTTACCGAGCCAGAGCCGTTGGGGCAGGTTCGATTCCTGCCATTAACCATACTGGTGTCCAAGGTTAGACCTTGCCGAGTGTTGTGAGCACAAGGTGAATGTGAATGAAGCATCGTCTCCCCCTAATTCTGCTCGGAATTGACAGTAGGAATCATGATAAAACAGGTGTCTGAAAAGTGTCCGGGTTAGGCAAGCCAAGGAGTTTCTCGTCCTTCGCCGATAGCTCAATGGTAGAGCACCCCTGTACATAAGGGGAAGGTCGGTGGTTCGAGTCCACCTTGGCTTGGGACATTTTTCAGACACCACCAAATTTGATCCTATCTGGACGAATTCGATTGATAATGCAAAAAGGAAGTGTATGAGGTTTCGGAGATCCATTACATAGCAAAATAACCTAACATGGTCTCTAAAGGTTGTTGGAGCAAAAAGCAAAAAAATTGATGGAACGTGAAGGGTTCGAACCCAGAACGGTCACCCTCCAAAATAATTAGTGAAGACCAGACTTGGTTGCTTAACTTGGCACGTTGAGTGGGGTGGCTTGTGCTCACTACACTGGATAAGTCACAGGGTTGTCCGACCCTAATAATAATTACCTTGTCGATGGTACCTCCTGGCCAGTGCAAGGGCGCTGGGGGTTACATCATCATACTTCAAGACCCCCAGAGGCCCACCTGTTAGCTGACAACTAACCCTACTTCAAATCCTTACCGAGCCAGAGCCGTTGGGGCAGGTTCGATTCCTGCCATTAACCATACTGGTGTCCAAGGTTAGACCTTGCCGAGTGTTGTGAGCACAAGGTGAATGTGAATGAAGCATCGTCTCCCCCTAATTCTGCTCGGAATTGACAGTAGGAATCATGATAAAACAGGTGTCTGAAAAGTGTCCGGGTTAGGCAAGCCAAGGAGTTTCTCGTCCTTCGCCGATAGCTCAATGGTAGAGCACCCCTGTACATAAGGGGAAGGTCGGTGGTTCGAGTCCACCTTGGCTTGGGACATTTTTCAGACACCACCAAATTTGATCCTATCTGGACGAATTCGATTGATAATGCAAAAAGGAAGTGTATGAGGTTTCGGAGATCCATTACATAGCAAAATAACCTAACATGGTCTCTAAAGGTTGTTGGAGCAAAAAGCAAAAAAATTGATGGAACGTGAAGGGTTCGAACCCAGAACGGTCACCCTCCAAAATAATTAGTGAAGACCAGACTTGGTTGCTTAACTTGGCACGTTGAGTGGGGTGGCTTGTGCTCACTACACTGGATAAGTCACAGGGTTGTCCGACCCTAATAATAATTACCTTGTCGATGGTACCTCCTGGCCAGTGCAAGGGCGCTGGGGGTTACATCATCATACTTCAAGACCCCCAGAGGCCCACCTGTTAGCTGACAACTAACCCTACTTCAAATCCTAACCCTAACCCTAACCCTAACCCTAACCCTAACCCTAACCCTAACCCTAACCCTAACCCTAACCCTAACCCTAACCCTAACCCTAACCCTAACCCTAACCCTAACCCTAACCCTAACCCTAACCCTAACCCTAACCCTAACCCTAACCCTAACCCTAACCCTAACCCTAACCCTAACCCTAACCCTAACCCTAACCCTAACCCTAACCCTAACCCTAACCCTAACCCTAACCCTAACCCTAACCCTAACCCTAACCCTAACCCTAACCCTAACCCTAACCCTAACCCTAACCCTAACCCTAACCCTAACCCTAACCCTAACCCTAACCCTAACCCTAACCCTAACCCTAACCCTAACCCTAACCCTAACCCTAACCCTAACCCTAACCCTAACCCTAACCCTAACCCTAACCCTAACCCTAACCCTAACCCTAACCCTAACCCTAACCCTAACCCTAACCCTAACCCTAACCCTAACCCTAACCCTAACCCTAACCCTAACCCTAACCCTAACCCTAACCCTAACCCTAACCCTAACCCTAACCCTAACCCTAACCCTAACCCTAACCCTAACCCTAACCCTAACCCTAACCCTAACCCTAACCCTAACCCTAACCCTAACCCTAACCCTAACCCTAACCCTTATTTTTACTTTGGAACCCGAGAACCCAACACTACTTGACTATTACTGGCTGAATCTGAAGGACTCTATTTTTTAGATACTGCTTTACTGAGGGCGGAGCCCTGTAAGGTAGGCAGAACCTACTCTTTTTATGGACCACGGGGAAGGGACGGGGTTTGAACCCGGGTGCCCTGTGCTGCCATGAATGTGACTTGGAGAATTCCACCAAGCCACGGGGACAGCTGATATTCACCTATCCAATTTTTCTAGTCTATAGGAAATTTTATCTCTGACTTTAATTAATAAATTTGAAAATTTAGGGATTCGAACCCGGATCCCTGGTTCTGGGGCACAGCCCTCTAACCACTGGACTACCCAGTTGGCTATGCCTGTTCTGGGTTGATTTTTGATGTCCTTAGGAGATATCCTTTCCTAGATTTTAAATTTTAAATGAAAAAATTCTGGCTTGGAGGGATTCGAACTGGGGTCTGTGAGAAGAGACAACGCCTCTAACCACTAGACCAGCCAGTCAGTTGAATTTCACCCTGTTAATTCTTCTACTGGTATCAGCTACCCTCTCACACCATTATTAAATTAATTTTGGTGAGAAAAATTTATGGTCCAAGAGGGGTTTGAACCGGGGTCTGTGGGGAGAGACAACGCCTCTAACCACTAGACCAGCCAGTCAGTTGTATTTCTGACTGCTTATTCCTAGCCAGATGGAATTCCACCAAAAATATATTTATATTACTTTTATTTTTGGTGATTATTTATTTATTCCTTCATCCTAGACCTTCTAATTCTCAGAAAAGTTACTTCTTGGACCACTGGAATTTTCAACTACCTCTGCGGGCTTCTAACTGGGCCCCTTATAGGTTTATTTCAAGTCACCAATTAATACATTACAATCCCCACTCACATTTTTCTTTTGGCTCTATAAATTCGTAGGATTTTTTTAGGGCCTTGTAATTTTGGTGTTTTACTCAGCATACCCCTTACAAAATTATAAGAATTGGAACAACAGTCTTAACGGCCTGTTTGCCTCTTATTCTTTATTCCAAAATATTGGTCCAGCTGATTCAATATGCCAAAGTCATGGAGTGCCACCTGGTGAATGGAGGAGAAATGCCCTGAAAAGACAGTTTTTTCCATGGAAAAGCCCACAACTGAGGGTCAAGGCCGCACGTGGGAACAGCATGAAGACCAGAACCACTGTTTTATTCACCTCAATATATTATTTTCAAACGTTCTTTTGGTTAATTCTGTATTGAATTTCACCAAAATAATGCCTACATATAATTATTTGATCAATATATAATATATACCAGTATTTTATAAGTTGATTACTGATTGTATTTCCGAATTATAAAATTAAACAGAACTAAATTCATTTTAGTCACTCCCAGACCCCTAGGGGTCTGTGTACGAAAGGTTCTGAATGCCAGTGTGTGTACACACACCTTCCAAAACTCAAGGCTGTTTTTTCTAGCCTGAATTCATTTATTCAATCCCCTCTGAAATGATAATCAGAAGGGGCAATGGACTGAAACCAAGTGTATTAACACCAGAATATTGTTGCCCACTAAATTAGGACAATAATATCTAGTTCTAAAACATATTCTCTCGTTGAGTAGATATTTCAAACACAATGGCTATGAGCCTGTGGGATTTAAGGGTCGGGGCACTGTGAAAATGCCCAGTGGAAAGTCAGCCTGACTTCCTAAGCTCTGGGGCCGCTGGAAAATAATGAAAATTATTTTTAAGCACCTTGGATATGACTCTAATGTATATTTTATCAAATCTCCTTCCCTATTAAGTGTTTGAATTTTATTTATTCTATTATACCAACCCAATTTAAACTTTTTTACACACTTTTTTTCAATACTACAGCCTTTTCTGTGTTTATTTCAGATTGTGACCTGGGGATCACAGACCATGCGCTCAGTGACCGTGACTGGCTTGGGGTATAAAAGTAAAGGGTACAGTGTACACAAACATTCTCTTTGCCAGTCACTTCGGAGCTCTTGGCCTGAACAGTTGGTAATTTGTATTTTTTCAGATACCTCCCTGACGAAGGGCCAATAGGTCTGAAACCGGTAGGAGGATTTTGTACAGGGAGTGGGAACTTATTTATAGGTTCCCACATCCCTTTTGCATTTTGTCAATTCATTCTCTTATTTTTAGGAACTTTATTTCAGCCCTCCGGGGAGCGGAGAAACAGACCTGCAGGTTAGTGACTCCCCTGATCTACTGTTCTTACTGTGTTTTTGTGTTGGAATTTTTTCGGCACTTTTCAGAGCTATATACCATTTGCCTTCCGCTTGCATAGGAGCAAGTACGCTTACAGGCTGCAGGATCTACGGTCACTATAGCATTTTACAATCTCAGATTGAGACCATCCTGACTCATTTGAGTGGAGCAGGCAAAACGTGAGTACGTTTTACTTAAAGTTATAGCAAAAATATCATACCCAATCTTTTGATTCGGTATGATATCGTTGTATATGACTTTTTCTAAATTAATGTTTTAGAGCGATCCCATCCTAAGCCAAATTACTTAGGCCTTTAGAACAAAATTCTCTCTCCAGCTCCATTTGCGTGGTTCTACTAAATTATCTATTGCCCGAGTTTACTAAATAGACTAAATTAAAATACCCTTCTTGAAAATTGACTCTTAAAAATGGCTGACACGCCTGTTCTCACTCCCTTCCAAATTTGCACTCGTAAGCTGAACCGTGTTCTGCGGTGTCAGTATTTGGCTTCCTGCTGGGAGGATTCCCGTTCCCTCCCCCCAGCTATTCAGAAAACGATCTCGACCCTTGAGGATAAAATTAAATTAGAGGGGCCAACGGCCCAGTTGAGTCGAGATCTACGCGAAGCGGCCCGGAATTGGGGTTCCGCTATTAAGTCAATCAGCCATACCCACTTGAGGAGTAGGGTTGATGAGTTGGCAGGTCAGTTAGTGCCTTACCTAGCCAAACTCACCACGAAAGAATTCGGTCAGAGCTCTGTACTGGCCATCTCGTGGGCTAGGCGACGCTACGGAAAGCGTCTGGGTGGGAATATCATTTCAAACTTCCAGGAATACAGTTCTGTTTTTGTTGGGCATCTGAGTGATGCCCCGTCTAGGAAGACCGCTCCACCGAAGGAGGGGCCTTCCGTTTCACAGACGGGCACCACCACTACAATTCAACCCCTAAATTCAACCTCTACCCAGGCTTCGCCCCAGCCTGGGTGCAGTGATAGGACCGGGGATGAGGCAGTATCCCAGGAGTGGGAGGCCCAGCGTCGCCCCGCTCAGGGGGTGACCGGGACTGTTGACACGTCTCCTATCGCTGTTTCAAATTCTTTTGGTGCGTTGTCGGATCTTCCTTCGACCCCAATCCACTCTAGGAATTTAAACTGTACATTTACTTCTACCCCCCAAAGTCAAAAGCGAAAAAGACATACGCAACCAGGACGGAAAATCACTAGGAGGAGGTTAGATCCATCTGGGGGGTCGGATTCGGATTCCACGGAGGCTGGTGAGACAGCCACCATGGTCTCTCCGGCCCGCTCAGGTGAGTTGGATGGTATTCATCCACTTCCTACTGGGGATCCGGACGTGGTTGTCGGCGACACTCAGATGCTGGCTAGCCAGGGCACTGCTGGGGAGGTCTCTCTGCGTGGGGAGAGCCTGTTGAACTCCTCGAGTGAGGGGAGTTCCTCAGGGACCAGTGTAGAGGCCGGGGGTTTGGTCCTTGAACCAACGATGGCTGGGTCACCCCCTGTTACGAGCGAGGACACCACTCGTTCTAAGTCCCCTGTAGAGTCAGGGGACGAGATATCGTTGAACTCGCAGCATTCATCCTCCCCCCCAGCATCTATGGGCAATGGCTCTGCCAACCCAGGATGCCTCTCGGACCCCGGCAGTGCCACATTACCTAGACGGATAATGAGGCGCACCCAGGGTCGGAGACCCGGCACTTACTCCACCGCGGACTTTTGCATGTTTTCTCAACCTTCTCAACGGAGTAAAGCCGCTGGCAGGACTGACCTAAATTTGTCCTTTAAAGGTGAAAATTTGTATCCTGCCGACGTTACGCGTCATGCCGGTAATCTAAGCTCTGAACGTAAAATCGCGGCTTGGAAACTGGTTCTTAAACCATCTACCTCAATGGTTTTTCTCGGTGATTCAAATTTGTCAAAGGTTCCGAAAGTTACGAGGGAGGATGTGGAGGTACACAGCTTCCCTGGGGCCAAATGCTGGCATTTGACCAAACTTTTGGAACGTTTTGATGCTTCCAGGTATCCCCAGCTTAAGGATGTAATCATTTCTGTTGGGCTGAATGACTGTCTGAGTGAAACGACCCTTCGGTCCAAGAGAAATGCAAGTTTCCAAGAATGCATGTTGCAGGCGTCGTCTACTTTCCCCGACCAGCGGGTCTTTTTTCAACCCGTTTACGGTACGATAGCCCTAGATTTGACTTTCCTAAAGGGAATTCAAGCCTTTAATGAGCACGCACGCAAGTTTTTAGGGAATCGGCCGGTGGCCCATTACCTAAATAAGCATCATGCTCAGGTTAAGCAGAATGGACAGGATCCAGTCCATTGGAGCCGCGAATCGGCGTTTAAAATCATTGAGCATTCCCTTTCCCTTATCCATCATTTAAACTAAATTCGGGGCAAGACGCCAGAGTTAACCGTAACTCGGCCACCTTCCCCTTTAAATCAAACGGCATTATCAACCTATCCAGTATAAACCTGGATAAGGGTAGCGTTGGCGTTTTGCAGAAGGGCATTAAGTTCGTCCCCACTCCTCGTACTATAGATAGAGGTGACTTAAAATCAGCAACTGACGGTCTTGCCCGCCGTCTTCGTCTAAATTTCTTTTTTCACGGTCGAAACAGCGCAACACGTGATCCCAATTTTAGGATAAAATCTACTTGGATGCCTCCATCCAACAACCCTTTCCTAGAATGCGAGCTAAAAACTTTAGACTCTGCTATAAAAAACATCCCAGATGCCCTTCCTAAGAGCAATCTGCCGAAAAACGAACGGATCGCCCTTAAAAATTTGGCTAAAAACAAAGACATCATTATTAAACCAGCTGATAAGGGCGCAGCCATCGTAGTAATGGATAAAAAGGACTATATATCTGAGACTGAACGCCAGCTCAACCATCCAATCCATTACAAAACGTTAGATCAGCCTGTTTTTCCTCAGGCTATTACGAAAATCAATGAAATTTTCCGAGAGCTGAAAGATCTAAAATTTATCGACAAAGGCCAATTCGACTTTCTCGCTTGTCCGTCTGATCCGACACCTAGGAGAATGTATCTTCTCCCTAAAATTCATAAGGAAAAAAACAAGTGGCCCCCCCCGGGTCGCTTACCGCCAGGCAGACCGATCATTTCCGACTGCGGAAGCGAAAGTTGCGCCTCAGCGGAGTATATTGATCACTTCTTGGCACCGTTGGCAACACGTCATCCATCCTTTTTAAAAGACACCACACATTTCCTTGATGAAATAAAAAAAACAAAAATTCACCCTGACGCTCTTATCGCCACTATTGATGTGGACAGTCTGTATACTAATATTGACAATGTCACAGGTATACAATCTGTAGCAAAAGCTTTTGACAGATATCCGGACCCTAAAAGGCCGGACAAACAAATTTTAGATTTACTCAAAATTAATTTGGAGTACAATGATTTTGAATTCAATGGCAAATGGTATCTACAAACGTGGGGTACTGCCATGGGCAAAAAATTTGCACCAAATTATGCCAACCTCTTTTTGGCAGATTGGGAAAGGGAGGTCTTGGAAAAGGCACCCCTTAAACCCAAATTCTACAGGAGATTTCTGGATGATATTTTCATGATTTGGGAACACTCGGAGGAATCTTTCCACGAGTTTGTAAATTTACTAAATACACATCATCCATCAATCACTGTTAAAGCAGAATTGGACAAACAATCCATAAATTTCTTAGATACCACTGTGTTTAAAGGGAACAGATTTAATAGTGATGGCATACTAGACACGAAAGTGTACTTCAAACCAACAGATACGTTGGAATTGCTACATAAAAATTCTTACCACCCTCCACACACCTTTTCTGGGATTATCAAATCCCAAATTCTGAGATATCAGAGGATTTGTAATAATCAAAGGGACATAGATGACGCTTGCCGACGGTTATTTTATGCGCTTAAACCACGTGGTTATTCCGATCGATTCCTACGCACGATCAAAAACAAAGTCTTAGGTTCGGATCAGACTTTGATGCTAGGGTGCTCCAATAGATGTAATGGACCAAAATGTAAACTATGTAAAAACAACATAGTTGTTCAATCAGCCACCCTTCCAGGGGGTCCTGGAAATTTGAACACTGAATTCAAACTTTCAACGCAACAAGATTGCAACTCCCCTAACGGTATTTATGGCATTCAATGCGAGAAATGCCATAAAATTTACATTGGGGAAACTGGGATGAGTTTTAGAGATCGAATTAACGTACATTTATCAAATGTACGTTTGAACAAACCCACCCCAGTAGGAATTCATTTTAATGGCAGTGAATGCCATATTGAACACCTAAAGGTATATTTCCTTGAAACTTTGCCAGTTTCCTCTGACAAAGACGTAGACAAGGTTAAACGCCTTGACCTAGAACGTAAATGGCAGATAAAGGTAAGATCGATGACACCAACTGGGATGAATACGGTTCCATCCCCTGCTAATAACGGCGTTATCCCTTTTGTCATACCGTTCTCCGAAACGGCTAAGAAAGCGGCCTCTTTAGCTAAGGGGACTTTCAACAAAATTAAAATCAAGCACCCTAACATCGTTTTTCAACCTTGTGTTACAGCATACAAAAGGGGCAAGAACTTGCGCGATCTACTTGTTAGAAGTAGACTGGGCAAGGCCTCATACAACATGCCCGGTAACCCAAGGAACAACGGCTCGACAGAATATACCCAGGGTCCTACTTCAGACGGAGAGGATCCTGGATCCTTGTCTCTTCTCATTGAATTAATGGATGAGACAAACACAGAGTAGTTTATTTCACTTCCAATTGGGCTACATGTCCCCTCGGCCAGTGCCTAATCGGAAGTAGAACAGGGTTTTTCTCCATTTTTTTAACCGGAGAAATATCAAAGGTAGGATATTCAGAAACCTCTGGCCCCCCTAGGGGCAGGTTTCGCTCATTTTTTTACTCTTCCTTGGGGTAATTCTTTCGGACTTTTTGCTGAAATTTTGGGTTAAGTATTGCTTAGTATGTGCACACCTGTTGGGAGACCAAGGAAACTCCCCGTGTACGGGCCTACTTAACATACCTTAAGTCCCTTTCGGGTGACTTTTTATCACCTACCTACCACCACTAAATTCTAAAACACCCTCTAAATTAGAGGAGTGTTTGCCTTTTAGACCTAACTCTAAATTCAATTTCCGCTGAGAGTTATTCAAAGGAGCCACTCAGTGACAATCCTTTACTCTCACGAGTCTATCCTGCCTTCCCTGTTCACTGCTTCCCCTAATCCTACGCCTAACCCAGCCAGAGCCAGACCTATAATCAACTTTGTGGGATTGATGCCTGAAAATTAATTATGTGAAATATACTACTCTATCACTTTTTACACTATAAGGAAACCTTCCTTTACATATGAACTAACTATATATATTATTTTATAATTGCGCATTTGCTATGTTTTGTTTTCCTAACTCCATCTCATTACAGAACATAGCCGACCGTACATCAGCAACTGTAACAACAAACAAGCCAAGAAGTGATAACAACGAGCAAAGAGAATCAAGTAGGAGCGAGGGTTATAACCAAGATCAGAACTATTTGGTTATCACCTATAATATAATTAAGTCACCTCTATCTCCAAAATTGAAAACACCAACTGGACGGATGCTCGGGCAGGACGGCTCAGTGGGGAGAATCTGAAGGGGTTCTCCCACGAATCTACCCTGCTTGGACTTCCGTCTTAGAATTCAGCATTGCAGGCCTTATTTTTACTTTGGGTAGGTAAATTTATCATTGTTCATGGGTATCCCTCACACTTAAATAAAACTGCGGGGGATGCCCTGCTTTTTTATCTTTAGTTGCCCTATGTGAATCTAAGTCTTGTAATTTTAAAAGGGCATGTAACATACTTTGTACTAAAATGATTGTTCTTCTCTTTTACAGAACCCGAGAACCCAACACTACTTGACTATTACTGGCTGAATCTGAAGGACTCTATTTTTTAGATACTGCTTTACTGAGGGCGGAGCCCTGTAAGGTAGGCAGAACCTACTCTTTTTATGGACCACGGGGAAGGGACGGGGTTTGAACCCGGGTGCCCTGTGCTGCCATGAATGTGACTTGGAGAATTCCACCAAGCCACGGGGACAGCTGATATTCACCTATCCAATTTTTCTAGTCTATAGGAAATTTTATCTCTGACTTTAATTAATAAATTTGAAAATTTAGGGATTCGAACCCGGATCCCTGGTTCTGGGGCACAGCCCTCTAACCACTGGACTACCCAGTTGGCTATGCCTGTTCTGGGTTGATTTTTGATGTCCTTAGGAGATATCCTTTCCTAGATTTTAAATTTTAAATGAAAAAATTCTGGCTTGGAGGGATTCGAACTGGGGTCTGTGAGAAGAGACAACGCCTCTAACCACTAGACCAGCCAGTCAGTTGAATTTCACCCTGTTAATTCTTCTACTGGTATCAGCTACCCTCTCACACCATTATTAAATTAATTTTGGTGAGAAAAATTTATGGTCCAAGAGGGGTTTGAACCGGGGTCTGTGGGGAGAGACAACGCCTCTAACCACTAGACCAGCCAGTCAGTTGTATTTCTGACTGCTTATTCCTAGCCAGATGGAATTCCACCAAAAATATATTTATATTACTTTTATTTTTGGTGATTATTTATTTATTCCTTCATCCTAGACCTTCTAATTCTCAGAAAAGTTACTTCTTGGACCACTGGAATTTTCAACTACCTCTGCGGGCTTCTAACTGGGCCCCTTATAGGTTTATTTCAAGTCACCAATTAATACATTACAATCCCCACTCACATTTTTCTTTTGGCTCTATAAATTCGTAGGATTTTTTTAGGGCCTTGTAATTTTGGTGTTTTACTCAGCATACCCCTTACAAAATTATAAGAATTGGAACAACAGTCTTAACGGCCTGTTTGCCTCTTATTCTTTATTCCAAAATATTGGTCCAGCTGATTCAATATGCCAAAGTCATGGAGTGCCACCTGGTGAATGGAGGAGAAATGCCCTGAAAAGACAGTTTTTTCCATGGAAAAGCCCACAACTGAGGGTCAAGGCCGCACGTGGGAACAGCATGAAGACCAGAACCACTGTTTTATTCACCTCAATATATTATTTTCAAACGTTCTTTTGGTTAATTCTGTATTGAATTTCACCAAAATAATGCCTACATATAATTATTTGATCAATATATAATATATACCAGTATTTTATAAGTTGATTACTGATTGTATTTCCGAATTATAAAATTAAACAGAACTAAATTCATTTTAGTCACTCCCAGACCCCTAGGGGTCTGTGTACGAAAGGTTCTGAATGCCAGTGTGTGTACACACACCTTCCAAAACTCAAGGCTGTTTTTTCTAGCCTGAATTCATTTATTCAATCCCCTCTGAAATGATAATCAGAAGGGGCAATGGACTGAAACCAAGTGTATTAACACCAGAATATTGTTGCCCACTAAATTAGGACAATAATATCTAGTTCTAAAACATATTCTCTCGTTGAGTAGATATTTCAAACACAATGGCTATGAGCCTGTGGGATTTAAGGGTCGGGGCACTGTGAAAATGCCCAGTGGAAAGTCAGCCTGACTTCCTAAGCTCTGGGGCCGCTGGAAAATAATGAAAATTATTTTTAAGCACCTTGGATATGACTCTAATGTATATTTTATCAAATCTCCTTCCCTATTAAGTGTTTGAATTTTATTTATTCTATTATACCAACCCAATTTAAACTTTTTTACACACTTTTTTTCAATACTACAGCCTTTTCTGTGTTTATTTCAGATTGTGACCTGGGGATCACAGACCATGCGCTCAGTGACCGTGACTGGCTTGGGGTATAAAAGTAAAGGGTACAGTGTACACAAACATTCTCTTTGCCAGTCACTTCGGAGCTCTTGGCCTGAACAGTTGGTAATTTGTATTTTTTCAGATACCTCCCTGACGAAGGGCCAATAGGTCTGAAACCGGTAGGAGGATTTTGTACAGGGAGTGGGAACTTATTTATAGGTTCCCACATCCCTTTTGCATTTTGTCAATTCATTCTCTTATTTTTAGGAACTTTATTTCAGCCCTCCGGGGAGCGGAGAAACAGACCTGCAGGTTAGTGACTCCCCTGATCTACTGTTCTTACTGTGTTTTTGTGTTGGAATTTTTTCGGCACTTTTCAGAGCTATATACCATTTGCCTTCCGCTTGCATAGGAGCAAGTACGCTTACAGGCTGCAGGATCTACGGTCACTATAGCATTTTACAATCTCAGATTGAGACCATCCTGACTCATTTGAGTGGAGCAGGCAAAACGTGAGTACGTTTTACTTAAAGTTATAGCAAAAATATCATACCCAATCTTTTGATTCGGTATGATATCGTTGTATATGACTTTTTCTAAATTAATGTTTTAGAGCGATCCCATCCTAAGCCAAATTACTTAGGCCTTTAGAACAAAATTCTCTCTCCAGCTCCATTTGCGTGGTTCTACTAAATTATCTATTGCCCGAGTTTACTAAATAGACTAAATTAAAATACCCTTCTTGAAAATTGACTCTTAAAAATGGCTGACACGCCTGTTCTCACTCCCTTCCAAATTTGCACTCGTAAGCTGAACCGTGTTCTGCGGTGTCAGTATTTGGCTTCCTGCTGGGAGGATTCCCGTTCCCTCCCCCCAGCTATTCAGAAAACGATCTCGACCCTTGAGGATAAAATTAAATTAGAGGGGCCAACGGCCCAGTTGAGTCGAGATCTACGCGAAGCGGCCCGGAATTGGGGTTCCGCTATTAAGTCAATCAGCCATACCCACTTGAGGAGTAGGGTTGATGAGTTGGCAGGTCAGTTAGTGCCTTACCTAGCCAAACTCACCACGAAAGAATTCGGTCAGAGCTCTGTACTGGCCATCTCGTGGGCTAGGCGACGCTACGGAAAGCGTCTGGGTGGGAATATCATTTCAAACTTCCAGGAATACAGTTCTGTTTTTGTTGGGCATCTGAGTGATGCCCCGTCTAGGAAGACCGCTCCACCGAAGGAGGGGCCTTCCGTTTCACAGACGGGCACCACCACTACAATTCAACCCCTAAATTCAACCTCTACCCAGGCTTCGCCCCAGCCTGGGTGCAGTGATAGGACCGGGGATGAGGCAGTATCCCAGGAGTGGGAGGCCCAGCGTCGCCCCGCTCAGGGGGTGACCGGGACTGTTGACACGTCTCCTATCGCTGTTTCAAATTCTTTTGGTGCGTTGTCGGATCTTCCTTCGACCCCAATCCACTCTAGGAATTTAAACTGTACATTTACTTCTACCCCCCAAAGTCAAAAGCGAAAAAGACATACGCAACCAGGACGGAAAATCACTAGGAGGAGGTTAGATCCATCTGGGGGGTCGGATTCGGATTCCACGGAGGCTGGTGAGACAGCCACCATGGTCTCTCCGGCCCGCTCAGGTGAGTTGGATGGTATTCATCCACTTCCTACTGGGGATCCGGACGTGGTTGTCGGCGACACTCAGATGCTGGCTAGCCAGGGCACTGCTGGGGAGGTCTCTCTGCGTGGGGAGAGCCTGTTGAACTCCTCGAGTGAGGGGAGTTCCTCAGGGACCAGTGTAGAGGCCGGGGGTTTGGTCCTTGAACCAACGATGGCTGGGTCACCCCCTGTTACGAGCGAGGACACCACTCGTTCTAAGTCCCCTGTAGAGTCAGGGGACGAGATATCGTTGAACTCGCAGCATTCATCCTCCCCCCCAGCATCTATGGGCAATGGCTCTGCCAACCCAGGATGCCTCTCGGACCCCGGCAGTGCCACATTACCTAGACGGATAATGAGGCGCACCCAGGGTCGGAGACCCGGCACTTACTCCACCGCGGACTTTTGCATGTTTTCTCAACCTTCTCAACGGAGTAAAGCCGCTGGCAGGACTGACCTAAATTTGTCCTTTAAAGGTGAAAATTTGTATCCTGCCGACGTTACGCGTCATGCCGGTAATCTAAGCTCTGAACGTAAAATCGCGGCTTGGAAACTGGTTCTTAAACCATCTACCTCAATGGTTTTTCTCGGTGATTCAAATTTGTCAAAGGTTCCGAAAGTTACGAGGGAGGATGTGGAGGTACACAGCTTCCCTGGGGCCAAATGCTGGCATTTGACCAAACTTTTGGAACGTTTTGATGCTTCCAGGTATCCCCAGCTTAAGGATGTAATCATTTCTGTTGGGCTGAATGACTGTCTGAGTGAAACGACCCTTCGGTCCAAGAGAAATGCAAGTTTCCAAGAATGCATGTTGCAGGCGTCGTCTACTTTCCCCGACCAGCGGGTCTTTTTTCAACCCGTTTACGGTACGATAGCCCTAGATTTGACTTTCCTAAAGGGAATTCAAGCCTTTAATGAGCACGCACGCAAGTTTTTAGGGAATCGGCCGGTGGCCCATTACCTAAATAAGCATCATGCTCAGGTTAAGCAGAATGGACAGGATCCAGTCCATTGGAGCCGCGAATCGGCGTTTAAAATCATTGAGCATTCCCTTTCCCTTATCCATCATTTAAACTAAATTCGGGGCAAGACGCCAGAGTTAACCGTAACTCGGCCACCTTCCCCTTTAAATCAAACGGCATTATCAACCTATCCAGTATAAACCTGGATAAGGGTAGCGTTGGCGTTTTGCAGAAGGGCATTAAGTTCGTCCCCACTCCTCGTACTATAGATAGAGGTGACTTAAAATCAGCAACTGACGGTCTTGCCCGCCGTCTTCGTCTAAATTTCTTTTTTCACGGTCGAAACAGCGCAACACGTGATCCCAATTTTAGGATAAAATCTACTTGGATGCCTCCATCCAACAACCCTTTCCTAGAATGCGAGCTAAAAACTTTAGACTCTGCTATAAAAAACATCCCAGATGCCCTTCCTAAGAGCAATCTGCCGAAAAACGAACGGATCGCCCTTAAAAATTTGGCTAAAAACAAAGACATCATTATTAAACCAGCTGATAAGGGCGCAGCCATCGTAGTAATGGATAAAAAGGACTATATATCTGAGACTGAACGCCAGCTCAACCATCCAATCCATTACAAAACGTTAGATCAGCCTGTTTTTCCTCAGGCTATTACGAAAATCAATGAAATTTTCCGAGAGCTGAAAGATCTAAAATTTATCGACAAAGGCCAATTCGACTTTCTCGCTTGTCCGTCTGATCCGACACCTAGGAGAATGTATCTTCTCCCTAAAATTCATAAGGAAAAAAACAAGTGGCCCCCCCCGGGTCGCTTACCGCCAGGCAGACCGATCATTTCCGACTGCGGAAGCGAAAGTTGCGCCTCAGCGGAGTATATTGATCACTTCTTGGCACCGTTGGCAACACGTCATCCATCCTTTTTAAAAGACACCACACATTTCCTTGATGAAATAAAAAAAACAAAAATTCACCCTGACGCTCTTATCGCCACTATTGATGTGGACAGTCTGTATACTAATATTGACAATGTCACAGGTATACAATCTGTAGCAAAAGCTTTTGACAGATATCCGGACCCTAAAAGGCCGGACAAACAAATTTTAGATTTACTCAAAATTAATTTGGAGTACAATGATTTTGAATTCAATGGCAAATGGTATCTACAAACGTGGGGTACTGCCATGGGCAAAAAATTTGCACCAAATTATGCCAACCTCTTTTTGGCAGATTGGGAAAGGGAGGTCTTGGAAAAGGCACCCCTTAAACCCAAATTCTACAGGAGATTTCTGGATGATATTTTCATGATTTGGGAACACTCGGAGGAATCTTTCCACGAGTTTGTAAATTTACTAAATACACATCATCCATCAATCACTGTTAAAGCAGAATTGGACAAACAATCCATAAATTTCTTAGATACCACTGTGTTTAAAGGGAACAGATTTAATAGTGATGGCATACTAGACACGAAAGTGTACTTCAAACCAACAGATACGTTGGAATTGCTACATAAAAATTCTTACCACCCTCCACACACCTTTTCTGGGATTATCAAATCCCAAATTCTGAGATATCAGAGGATTTGTAATAATCAAAGGGACATAGATGACGCTTGCCGACGGTTATTTTATGCGCTTAAACCACGTGGTTATTCCGATCGATTCCTACGCACGATCAAAAACAAAGTCTTAGGTTCGGATCAGACTTTGATGCTAGGGTGCTCCAATAGATGTAATGGACCAAAATGTAAACTATGTAAAAACAACATAGTTGTTCAATCAGCCACCCTTCCAGGGGGTCCTGGAAATTTGAACACTGAATTCAAACTTTCAACGCAACAAGATTGCAACTCCCCTAACGGTATTTATGGCATTCAATGCGAGAAATGCCATAAAATTTACATTGGGGAAACTGGGATGAGTTTTAGAGATCGAATTAACGTACATTTATCAAATGTACGTTTGAACAAACCCACCCCAGTAGGAATTCATTTTAATGGCAGTGAATGCCATATTGAACACCTAAAGGTATATTTCCTTGAAACTTTGCCAGTTTCCTCTGACAAAGACGTAGACAAGGTTAAACGCCTTGACCTAGAACGTAAATGGCAGATAAAGGTAAGATCGATGACACCAACTGGGATGAATACGGTTCCATCCCCTGCTAATAACGGCGTTATCCCTTTTGTCATACCGTTCTCCGAAACGGCTAAGAAAGCGGCCTCTTTAGCTAAGGGGACTTTCAACAAAATTAAAATCAAGCACCCTAACATCGTTTTTCAACCTTGTGTTACAGCATACAAAAGGGGCAAGAACTTGCGCGATCTACTTGTTAGAAGTAGACTGGGCAAGGCCTCATACAACATGCCCGGTAACCCAAGGAACAACGGCTCGACAGAATATACCCAGGGTCCTACTTCAGACGGAGAGGATCCTGGATCCTTGTCTCTTCTCATTGAATTAATGGATGAGACAAACACAGAGTAGTTTATTTCACTTCCAATTGGGCTACATGTCCCCTCGGCCAGTGCCTAATCGGAAGTAGAACAGGGTTTTTCTCCATTTTTTTAACCGGAGAAATATCAAAGGTAGGATATTCAGAAACCTCTGGCCCCCCTAGGGGCAGGTTTCGCTCATTTTTTTACTCTTCCTTGGGGTAATTCTTTCGGACTTTTTGCTGAAATTTTGGGTTAAGTATTGCTTAGTATGTGCACACCTGTTGGGAGACCAAGGAAACTCCCCGTGTACGGGCCTACTTAACATACCTTAAGTCCCTTTCGGGTGACTTTTTATCACCTACCTACCACCACTAAATTCTAAAACACCCTCTAAATTAGAGGAGTGTTTGCCTTTTAGACCTAACTCTAAATTCAATTTCCGCTGAGAGTTATTCAAAGGAGCCACTCAGTGACAATCCTTTACTCTCACGAGTCTATCCTGCCTTCCCTGTTCACTGCTTCCCCTAATCCTACGCCTAACCCTAACCCTAACCCTAACCCTAACCCTAACCCTAACCCTAACCCTAACCCTAACCCTAACCCTAACCCTAACCCTAACCCTAACCCTAACCCTAACCCTAACCCTAACCCTAACCCTAACCCTAACCCTAACCCTAACCCTAACCCTAACCCTAACCCTAACCCTAACCCTAACCCTAACCCTAACCCTAACCCTAACCCTAACCCTAACCCTAACCCTAACCCTAACCCTAACCCTAACCCTAACCCTAACCCTAACCCTAACCCTAACCCTAACCCTAACCCTAACCCTAACCCTAACCCTAACCCTAACCCTAACCCTAACCCTAACCCTAACCCTAACCCTAACCCTAACCCTAACCCTAACCCTAACCCTAACCCTAACCCTAACCCTAACCCTAACCCTAACCCTAACCCTAACCCTAACCCGGGGATGAGGCAGTATCCCAGGAGTGGGAGGCCCAGCGTCGCCCCGCTCAGGGGGTGACCGGGACTGTTGACACGTCTCCTATCGCTGTTTCAAATTCTTTTGGTGCGTTGTCGGATCTTCCTTCGACCCCAATCCACTCTAGGAATTTAAACTGTACTTTTACTTCTACCCCCCAAAGTCAAAAGCGAAAAAGACATACGCAACCAGGACGGAAAATCACTAGGAGGAGGTTAGATCCATCTGGGGGGTCGGATTCGGATTCCACGGAGGCTGGTGAGACAGCCACCATGGTCTCTCCGGCCCACTCAGGTGAGTTGGATGGTATTCATCCACTTCCTACTGGGGATCCGGACGTGGTTGTCGGCGACACTCAGATGCTGGCTAGCCAGGGCACTGCTGGGGAGGTCTCTCTGCGTGGGGAGAGCCTGTTGAACTCCTCGAGTGAGGGGAGTTCCTCAGGGACCAGTGTAGAGGCCGGGGGTTTGGTCCTTGAACCAACGATGGCTGGGTCACCCCCTGTTACGAGCGAGGACACCACTCGTTCTAAGTCCCCTGTAGAGTCAGGGGACGAGATATCGTTGAACTCGCAGCATTCATCCTCCCCCCCAGCATCTATGGGCAATGGCTCTGCCAACCCAGGATGCCTCTCGGACCCCGGCAGTGCCACATTACCTAGACGGATAATGAGGCGCACCCAGGGTCGGAGACCCGGCACTTACTCCACCGCGGACTTTTGCATGTTTTCTCAACCTTCTCAACGGAGTAAAGCCGCTGGCAGGACTGACCTAAATTTGTCCTTTAAAGGTGAAAATTTGTATCCTGCCGACGTTACGCGTCATGCCGGTAATCTAAGCTCTGAACGTAAAATCGCGGCTTGGAAACTGGTTCTTAAACCATCTACCTCAATGGTTTTTCTCGGTGATTCAAATTTGTCAAAGGTTCCGAAAGTTACGAGGGAGGATGTGGAGGTACACAGCTTCCCTGGGGCCAAATGCTGGCATTTGACCAAACTTTTGGAACGTTTTGATGCTTCCAGGTATCCCCAGCTTAAGGATGTAATCATTTCTGTTGGGCTGAATGACTGTCTGAGTGAAACGACCCTTCGGTCCAAGAGAAATGCAAGTTTCCAAGAATGCATGTTGCAGGCGTCGTCTACTTTCCCCGACCAGCGGGTCTTTTTTCAACCCGTTTACGGTACGATAGCCCTAGATTTGACTTTCCTAAAGGGAATTCAAGCCTTTAATGAGCACGCACGCAAGTTTTTAGGGAATCGGCCGGTGGCCCATTACCTAAATAAGCATCATGCTCAGGTTAAGCAGAATGGACAGGATCCGGTCCATTGGAGCCGCGAATCGGCGTTTAAAATCATTGAGCATTCCCTTTCCCTTATCCATCATTTAAACTAAATTCGGGGCAAGACGCCAGAGTTAACCGTAACTCGGCCACCTTCCCCTTTAAATCAAACGGCATTATCAACCTATCCAGTAAAAACCTGGATAAGGGTAGCGTTGGCGTTTTGCAGAAGGGCATTAAGTTCGTCCCCACTCCTCGTACTATAGATAGAGGTGACTTAAAATCAGCAACTGACGGTCTTGCCCGCCGTCTTCGTCTAAATTTCTTTTTTCACGGTCGAAACAGCGCAACACGTGATCCCAATTTTAGGATAAAATCTACTTGGATGCCTCCATCCAACAACCCTTTCCTAGAATGCGAGCTAAAAACTTTAGACTCTGCTATAAAAAACATCCCAGATGCCCTTCCTAAGAGCAATCTGCCGAAAAACGAACGGATCGCCCTTAAAAATTTGGCTAAAAACAAAGACATCATTATTAAACCAGCTGATAAGGGCGCAGCCATCGTAGTAATGGATAAAAAGGACTATATATCTGAGACTGAACGCCAGCTCAACCATCCAATCCATTACAAAACGTTAGATCAGCCTGTTTTTCCTCAGGCTATTACGAAAATCAATGAAATTTTCAGAGAGCTGAAAGATCTAAAATTTATCGACAAAGGCCAATTCGACTTTCTCGCTTGTCCGTCTGATCCGACACCTAGGAGAATGTATCTTCTCCCTAAAATTCATAAGGAAAAAAACAAGTGGCCCCCCCCGGGTCGCTTACCGCCAGGCAGACCGATCATTTCCGACTGCGGAAGCGAAAGTTGCGCCTCAGCGGAGTATATTGATCACTTCTTGGCACCGTTGGCAACACGTCATCCATCCTTTTTAAAAGACACCACACATTTCCTTGATGAAATAAAAAAAACAAAAATTCACCCTGACGCTTTTATCGCCACTATTGATGTGGACAGTCTGTATACTAATATTGACAATGTCACAGGTATACAATCTGTAGCAAAAGCTTTTGACAGATATCCGGACCCTAAAAGGCCGGACAAACAAATTTTAGATTTACTCAAAATTAATTTGGAGTACAATGATTTTGAATTCAATGGCAAATGGTATCTACAAACGTGGGGTACTGCCATGGGCAAAAAATTTGCACCAAATTATGCCAACCTCTTTTTGGCAGATTGGGAAAGGGAGGTCTTGGAAAAGGCACCCCTTAAACCCAAATTCTACAGGAGATTTCTGGATGATATTTTCATGATTTGGGAACACTCGGAGGAATCTTTCCACGAGTTTGTAAATTTACTAAATACACATCATCCATCAATCACTGTTAAAGCAGAATTGGACAAACAATCCATAAATTTCTTAGATACCACTGTGTTTAAAGGGAACAGATTTAATAGTGATGGCATATTAGACACGAAAGTGTACTTCAAACCAACAGATACGTTGGAATTGCTACATAAAAATTCTTACCACCCTCCACACACCTTTTCTGGGATTATCAAATCCCAAATTCTGAGATATCAGAGGATTTGTAATAATCAAAGGGACATAGATGACGCTTGCCGACGGTTATTTTATGCGCTTAAACCACGTGGTTATTCCGATCGATTCCTACGCACGATCAAAAACAAAGTCTTAGGTTCGGATCAGACTTTGATGCTAGGGTGCTCCAATAGATGTAATGGACCAAAATGTAAACTATGTAAAAACAACATAGTTGTTCAATCAGCCACCCTTCCAGGGGGTCCTGGAAATTTGAACACTGAATTCAAACTTTCAACGCAACAAGATTGCAACTCCCCTAACGGTATTTATGGCATTCAATGCGAGAAATGCCATAAAATTTACATTGGGGAAACTGGGATGAGTTTTAGAGATCGAATTAACGTACATTTATCAAATGTACGTTTGAACAAACCCACCCCAGTAGGAATTCATTTTAATGGCAGTGAATGCCATATTGAACACCTAAAGGTATATTTCCTTGAAACTTTGCCAGTTTCCTCTGACAAAGACGTAGACAAGGTTAAACGCCTTGACCTAGAACGTAAATGGCAGATAAAGGTAAGATCGATGACACCAACTGGGATGAATACGGTTCCATCCCCTGCCAATAACGGAGTTATCCCTTTTGTCATACCGTTCTCCGAAACGGCTAAGAAAGCGGCCTCTTTAGCTAAGGGGACTTTCAACAAAATTAAAATCAAGCACCCTAACATCGTTTTTCAACCTTGTGTTACAGCATACAAAAGGGGCAAGAACTTGCGCGATCTACTTGTTAGAAGTAGACTGGGCAAGGCCTCATACAACATGCCCGGTAACCCGAGAAACAACGGCTCGACAGAATATACCCAGGGTCCTACTTCAGACGGAGAGGATCCTGGATCCTTGTCTCTTCTCATTGAATTAATGGATGAGACAAACACAGAGTAGTTTATTTCACTTCCAATTGGGCTACATGTCCCCTCGGCCAGTGCCTAATCGGAAGTAGAACAGGGTTTTTCTCCATTTTTTTTAACCGGAGAAATATCAAAGGTAGGATATTCAGAAACCTCTGGCCCCCCTAGGGGCAGGTTTCGCTCATTTTTTTACTCTTCCTTGGGGTAATTCTTTCGGACTTTTTGCTGAAATTTTGGGTTAAGTATTGCTTAGTATGTGCACACCTGTTGGGAGACCAAGGAAACTCCCCGTGTACGGGCCTACTTAACAAACCTTAAGTCCCTTTCGGGTGACTTTTTATCACCTACCTACCACCACTAAATTCTAAAACACCCTCTAAATTAGAGGAGTGTTTGCCTTTTAGACCTAACTCTAAATTCAATTTCCGCTGAGAGTTATTCAAAGGAGCCACTCAGTGACAATCCTTTACTCTCACGAGTCTATCCTGCCTTCCCTGTTCACTGCTTCCCCTAATCCTACGCCTAACCCTAACCCTAACCCTGGTCCAAGAGAAATGCAAGTTTCCAAGAATGCATGTTGCAGGCGTCGTCTACTTTCCCCGACCAGCGGGTCTTTTTTCAACCCGTTTACGGTACGATAGCCCTAGATTTGACTTTCCTAAAGGGAATTCATGCCTTTAATGAGCACGCACGCAAGTTTTTAGGGAATCGGCCGGTGGCCCATTACCTAAATAAGCATCATGCTCAGGTTAAGCAGAATGGACAGGATCCAGTCCATTGGAGCCGCGAATCGGCGTTTAAAATCATTGAGCATTCCCTTTCCCTTATCCATCATTTAAACTAAATTCGGGGCAAGACGCCAGAGTTAACCGTAACTCGGCCACCTTCCCCTTTAAATCAAACGGCATTATCAACCTATCCAGTAAAAACCTGGATAAGGGTAGCGTTGGCGTTTTGCAGAAGGGCATTAAGTTCGTCCCCACTCCTCGTACTATAGATAGAGGTGACTTAAAATCAGCAACTGACGGTCTTGCCCGCCGTCTTCGTCTAAATTTCTTTTTTCACGGTCGAAACAGCGCAACACGTGATCCCAATTTTAGGATAAAATCTACTTGGATGCCTCCATCCAACAACCCTTTCCTAGAATGCGAGCTAAAAACTTTAGACTCTGCTATAAAAAACATCCCAGATGCCCTTCCTAAGAGCAATCTGCCGAAAAACGAACGGATCGCCCTTAAAAATTTGGCTAAAAACAAAGACATCATTATTAAACCAGCTGATAAGGGCGCAGCCATCGTAGTAATGGATAAAAAGGACTATATATCTGAGACTGAACGCCAGCTCAACCATCCAATCCATTACAAAACGTTAGATCAGCCTGTTTTTCCTCAGGCTATTACGAAAATCAATGAAATTTTCCGAGAGCTGAAAGATCTAAAATTTATCGACAAAGGCCAATTCGACTTTCTCGCTTGTCTGTCTGATCCGACACCTAGGAGAATGTATCTTCTCCCTAAAATTCATAAGGAAAAAAACAAGTGGCCCCCCCCGGGTCGCTTACCGCCAGGCAGACCGATCATTTCCGACTGCGGAAGCGAAAGTTGCGCCTCAGCGGAGTATATTGATCACTTCTTGGCACCGTTGGCAACACGTCATCCATCCTTTTTAAAAGACACCACACATTTCCTTGATGAAATAAAAAAAACAAAAATTCACCCTGACGCTTTTATCGCCACTATTGATGTGGACAGTCTGTATACTAATATTGACAATGTCACAGGTATACAATCTGTAGCAAAAGCTTTTGACAGATATCCGGACCCTAAAAGGCCGGACAAACAAATTTTAGATTTACTCAAAATTAATTTGGAGTACAATGATTTTGAATTCAATGGCAAATGGTATCTACAAACGTGGGGTACTGCCATGGGCAAAAAATTTGCACCAAATTATGCCAACCTCTTTTTGGCAGATTGGGAAAGGGAGGTCTTGGAAAAGGCACCCCTTAAACCCAAATTCTACAGGAGATTTCTGGATGATATTTTCATGATTTGGGAACACTCGGAGGAATCTTTCCACGAGTTTGTAAATTTATTAAATACACATCATCCATCAATCACTGTTAAAGCAGAATTGGACAAACAATCCATAAATTTCTTAGATACCACTGTGTTTAAAGGGAACAGATTTAATAGTGATGGCATACTAGACACGAAAGTGTACTTCAAACCAACAGATACGTTGGAATTGCTACATAAAAATTCTTACCACCCTCCACACACCTTTTCTGGGATTATCAAATCCCAAATTCTGAGATATCAGAGGATTTGTAATAATCAAAGGGACATAGATGACGCTTGCCGACGGTTATTTTATGCGCTTAAACCACGTGGTTATTCCGATCGATTCCTACGCACGATCAAAAACAAAGTCTTAGGTTCGGATCAGACTTTGATGCTAGGGTGCTCCAATAGATGTAATGGACCAAAATGTAAACTATGTAAAAACAACATAGTTGTTCAATCAGCCACCCTTCCAGGGGGTCCTGGAAATTTGAACACTGAATTCAAACTTTCAACGCAACAAGATTGCAACTCCCCTAACGGTATTTATGGCATTCAATGCGAGAAATGCCATAAAATTTACATTGGGGAAACTGGGATGAGTTTTAGAGATCGAATTAACGTACATTTATCAAATGTACGTTTGAACAAACCCACCCCAGTAGGAATTCATTTTAATGGCAGTGAATGCCATATTGAACACCTAAAGGTATATTTCCTTGAAACTTTGCCAGTTTCCTCTGACAAAGACGTAGACAAGGTTAAACGCCTTGACCTAGAACGTAAATGGCAGATAAAGGTAAGATCGATGACACCAACTGGGATGAATACGGTTCCATCCCCTGCCAATAACGGAGTTATCCCTTTTGTCATACCGTTCTCCGAAACGGCTAAGAAAGCGGCCTCTTTAGCTAAGGGGACTTTCAACAAAATTAAAATCAAGCACCCTAACATCGTTTTTCAACCTTGTGTTACAGCATACAAAAGGGGCAAGAACTTGCGCGATCTACTTGTTAGAAGTAGACTGGGCAAGGCCTCATACAACATGCCCGGTAACCCGAGAAACAACGGCTCGACAGAATATACCCAGGGTCCTACTTCAGACGGAGAGGATCCTGGATCCTTGTCTCTTCTCATTGAATTAATGGATGAGACAAACACAGAGTAGTTTATTTCACTTCCAATTGGGCTACATGTCCCCTCGGCCAGTGCCTAATCGGAAGTAGAACAGGGTTTTTCTCCATTTTTTTTAACCGGAGAAATATCAAAGGTAGGATATTCAGAAACCTCTGGCCCCCCTAGGGGCAGGTTTCGCTCATTTTTTTACTCTTCCTTGGGGTAATTCTTTCGGACTTTTTGCTGAAATTTTGGGTTAAGTATTGCTTAGTATGTGCACACCTGTTGGGAGACCAAGGAAACTCCCCGTGTACGGGCCTACTTAACAAACCTTAAGTCCCTTTCGGGTGACTTTTTATCACCTACCTACCACCACTAAATTCTAAAACACCCTCTAAATTAGAGGAGTGTTTGCCTTTTAGACCTAACTCTAAATTCAATTTCCGCTGAGAGTTATTCAAAGGAGCCACTCAGTGACAATCCTTTACTCTCACGAGTCTATCCTGCCTTCCCTGTTCACTGCTTCCCCTAATCCTACGCCTAACCCTAACCCTAACCCTAACCCTAACCCTAACCCTAACCCTAACCCTAACCCTAACCCTAACCCTAACCCTAGCCCTAACCCTAACCCTAACCCTAACCCTAACCCTAACCCTAACCCTAACCCTTATTTTTACTTTGGAACCCGAGAACCCAACACTACTTGACTATTACTGGCTGAATCTGAAGGACTCTATTTTTTAGATACTGCTTTACTGAGGGCGGAGCCCTGTAAGGTAGGCAGAACCTACTCTTTTTATGGACCACGGGGAAGGGACGGGGTTTGAACCCGGGTGCCCTGTGCTGCCATGAATGTGACTTGGAGAATTCCACCAAGCCACGGGGACAGCTGATATTCACCAATCCAATTTTTCTAGTCTATAGGAAATTTTATCTCTGACTTTAATTAATGAATTTGAAAATTTAGGGATTCGAACCCGGATCCCTGGTTCTGGGGCACAGCCCTCTAACCACTGGACTACCCAGTTGGCTATGCCTGTTCTGGGTTGATTTTTGATGTTCTTAGGAGATATCCTTTCCTAGATTTTAAATTTTAAATGAAAAAATTCTGGCTTGGAGGGATTCGAACTGGGGTCTGTGAGAAGAGACAACGCCTCTAACCACTAGACCAGCCAGTCGGTTGAATTTCACCCTGTTAATTCTTCTACTGGTATCAGCTACCCTCTCACACCATTATTAAATTAATTTTGGTGAGAAAAATTTATGGTCCAAGAGGGGTTTGAACCGGGGTCTGTGGGGAGAGACAACGCCTCTAACCACTAGACCAGCCAGTCAGTTGTATTTCTGACTGTTTATTCCTAGCCAGATGGAATTCCACCAAAAATATATTTATATTATTTTTATTTTTGGTGATTATTTATTTATTCCTTCATCCCAGACCTTCTAATTCTCAGAAAAGTTACTTCTTGGACCACTGGAATTTTCAACTACCTCTGCGGGCTTCTAACTGGGCCCCTTATAGGTTTATTTCAAGTCACCAATTAATACATTACAATCCCCACTCACATTTTTCTTTTGGCTCCATAAATTCGTAGGATTTTTTTAGGGCCTTGTAATTTTGGTGTTTTACTCAGCATACCCCTTACAAAATTATAAGAATTGGAACAACAGTCTTAACGGCCTGTTTGCCTCTTATTCTTTATTCCAAAATATTGGTCCAGCTGATTCAATATGCCAAAGTCATGGAGTGCCACCTGGTGAATGGAGGAGAAATGCCCTGAAAAGACAGTTTTTTCCATGGAAAAGCCCACAACTGAGGGTCAAGGCCGCACGTGGGAACAGCATGAAGACCAGAACCACTGTTTTATTCACCTCAATATATTATTTTCAAACGTTCTTTTGGTTAATTCTGTATTGAATTTCACCAAAATAATGCCTACATATAATTATTTGATCAATATATAATATATACCCGTATTTTATAGGTTGATTACTGATTGTATTTCCGAATTATAAAATTAAACAGAACTAAATTCATTTTAGTCACTCCCAGACCCCCAGGGGTCTGTGTACGAAAGGTTCTGAATGCCAGTGTGTGTACACACACCTTCCAAAACTCAAGGCTGTTTTTTCTAGCCTGAATTCATTTATTCAATCCCCTCTGAAATGATAATCAGAAGGGGTTGTGGACTGAAACCAAGTGTATTAACACCAGAATATTGTTGCCCACTAAATTAGGACAATAATATCTAGTTCTAAAACATATTCTCTCGTTGAGTAAATATTTCAAACACAATGGCTACGAGCCTGTGGGATTTAAAGGTCGGGGCACTGTGAAAATGCCCAGTGGAAAGTCAGCCTGACTTCCTAAGCTCTGGGGCTGCTGGAAAATAATGAAAATTATTTTTAAGCACCTTGGATATGACTCTAATGTAAATTTTATCAAATCTCCATCCCTATTAAGTGTTTGAACTTTATTTATTCTATTATACCAACCCAATTTAAACTTTTTTACACACTTTTTTTCAATACTACAGCCTTGTCTGTGTTTATTTCAGATTATGACCTGGGGATCACAGACCATGCGCTCAGTGACCGTGACTGGCTTGGGGTATAAAAGTAAAGGGTACAGTGTACACAAACATTCTCTTTGCCAGTCACTTCGGAGCTCTTGGCCTGAACAGTTGGTAATTTGTATTTTTTCAGATACCTCCCTGACGAAGGGCCAATAGGTCTGAAACCGGTAGGAGGATTTTGTACAGGGAGTGGGAACTTATTTATAGGTTCCCACATCCCTTTTGCATTTTGTCAATTCATTCTCTTATTTTTAGGAACTTTATTTCAGCCCTCCGGGGAGCGGAGAAACAGACCTGCAGGTTAGTGACTCCCCTGATCTACTGTTCTTACTGTGTTTTTGTGTTGGAATTTTTTCGGCACTTTTCAGAGCTATATACCATTTGCCTTCCGCTTGCATAGGAGCAAGTACGCTTACAGGCTGCAGGATCTACGGTCACTATAGCATTTTACAATCTCAGATTGAGACCATCCTGACTCATTTGAGTGGAGCAGGCAAAACGTGAGTACGTTTTACTTAAAGTTATAGCAAAAATATCATACCCAATCTTTTGATTCGGTATGATATCGTTGTATATGACTTTTTCTAAATTAATGTTTTAGAGCGATCCCATCCTAAGCCAAATTACTTAGGCCTTTAGAACAAAATTCTCTCTCCAGCTCCATTTGCGTGGTTCTACTAAATTATCTATTGCCCGAGTTTACTAAATAGACTAAATTAAAATACCCTTCTTGAAAATTGACTCTTAAAAATGGCTGACACGCCTGTTCTCACTCCCTTCCAAATTTGCACTCGTAAGCTGAACCGTGTTCTGCGGTGTCAGTATTTGGCTTCCTGCTGGGAGGATTCCCGTTCCCTCCCCCCAGCTATTCAGAAAACGATCTCGACCCTTGAGGATAAAATTAAATTAGAGGGGCCAACGGCCCAGTTGAGTCGAGATCTACGCGAAGCGGCCCGGAATTGGGGTTCCGCTATTAAGTCAATCAGCCATACCCACTTGAGGAGTAGGGTTGATGAGTTGGCAGGTCAGTTAGTGCCTTACCTAGCCAAACTCACCACGAAAGAATTCGGTCAGAGCTCTGTACTGGCCATCTCGTGGGCTAGGCGACGCTACGGAAAGCGTCTGGGTGGGAATATCATTTCAAACTTCCAGGAATACAGTTCTGTTTTTGTTGGGCATCTGAGTGATGCCCCGTCTAGGAAGACCGCTCCACCGAAGGAGGGGCCTTCCGTTTCACAGACGGGCACCACCACTACAATTCAACCCCTAAATTCAACCTCTACCCAGGCTTCGCCCCAGCCTGGGTGCAGTGATAGGACCGGGGATGAGGCAGTATCCCAGGAGTGGGAGGCCCAGCGTCGCCCCGCTCAGGGGGTGACCGGGACTGTTGACACGTCTCCTATCGCTGTTTCAAATTCTTTTGGTGCGTTGTCGGATCTTCCTTCGACCCCAATCCACTCTAGGAATCTAAACTGTACATTTACTTCTACCCCCCAAAGTCAGAAGCGAAAAAGACATACGCAACCAGGACGGAAAATCACTAGGAGGAGGTTAGATCCATCTGGGGGGTCGGATTCGGATTCCACGGAGGCTGGTGAGACAGCCACCATGGTCTCTCCGGCCCGCTCAGGTGAGTTGGATGGTATCCATCCACTTCCTACTGGGGATCCGGACGTGGTTGTCGGCGACACTCAGATGCTGGCTAGCCAGGGCACTGCTGGGGAGGTCTCTCTGCGTGGGGAGAGCCTGTTGAACTCCTCGAGTGAGGGGAGTTCCTCAGGGACCAGTGTAGAGGCCGGGGGTTTGGTCCTTGAACCAACGATGGCTGGGTCACCCCCTGTTACGAGCGAGGACACCACTCGTTCTAAGTCCCCTGTAGAGTCAGAGGACGAGATATCGTTGAACTCGCAGCATTCATCCTCCCCCCCAGCATCTATGGGCAATGGCTCTGCCAACCCAGGATGCCTCTCGGACCCCGGCAGTGCCACATTACCTAGACGGATAATGAGGCGCACCCAGGGTCGGAGACCCGGCACTTACTCCACCGCGGACTTTTGCATGTTTTCTCAACCTTCTCAACGGAGTAAAGCCGCTGGCAGGACTGACCTAAATTTGTCCTTTAAAGGTGAAAATTTGTATCCTGCCGACGTTACGCGTCATGCCGGTAATCTAAGCTCTGAACGTAAAATCGCGGCTTGGAAACTGGTTCTTAAACCATCTACCTCAATGGTTTTTCTCGGTGATTCAAATTTGTCAAAGGTTCCGAAAGTTACGAGGGAGGATGTGGAGGTACACAGCTTCCCTGGGGCCAAATGCTGGCATTTGACCAAACTTTTAGAACGTTTTGATGCTTCCAGGTATCCCCAGCTTAAGGATGTAATCATTTCTGTTGGGCTGAATGACTGTCTGAGTGAAACGACCCTTCGGTCCAAGAGAAATGCAAGTTTCCAAGAATGCATGTTGCAGGCGTCGTCTACTTTCCCCGACCAGCGGGTCTTTTTTCAACCCGTTTACGGTACGATAGCCCTAGATTTGACTTTCCTAAAGGGAATTCAAGCCTTTAATGAGCACGCACGCAAGTTTTTAGGGAATCGGCCGGTGGCCCATTACCTAAATAAGCATCATGCTCAGGTTAAGCAGAATGGACAGGATCCAGTCCATTGGAGCCGCGAATCGGCGTTTAAAATCATTGAGCATTCCCTTTCCCTTATCCATCATTTAAACTAAATTCGGGGCAAGACGCCAGAGTTAACCGTAACTCGGCCACCTTCCCCTTTAAATCAAACGGCATTATCAACCTATCCAGTAAAAACCTGGATAAGGGTAGCGTTGGCGTTTTGCAGAAGGGCATTAAGTTCGTCCCCACTCCTCGTACTATAGATAGAGGTGACTTAAAATCAGCAACTGACGGTCTTGCCCGCCGTCTTCGTCTAAATTTCTTTTTTCACGGTCGAAACAGCGCAACACGTGATCCCAATTTTAGGATAAAATCTACTTGGATGCCTCCATCCAACAACCCTTTCCTAGAATGCGAGCTAAAAACTTTAGACTCTGCTATAAAAAACATCCCAGATGCCCTTCCTAAGAGCAATCTGCCGAAAAACGAACGGATCGCCCTTAAAAATTTGGCTAAAAACAAAGACATCATTATTAAACCAGCTGATAAGGGCGCAGCCATCGTAGTAATGGATAAAAAGGACTATATATCTGAGACTGAACGCCAGCTCAACCATCCAATCCATTACAAAACGTTAGATCAGCCTGTTTTTCCTCAGGCTATTACGAAAATCAATGAAATTTTCCGAGAGCTGAAAGATCTAAAATTTATCGACAAAGGCCAATTCGACTTTCTCGCTTGTCTGTCTGATCCGACACCTAGGAGAATGTATCTTCTCCCTAAAATTCATAAGGAAAAAAACAAGTGGCCCCCCCCGGGTCGCTTACCGCCAGGCAGACCGATCATTTCCGACTGCGGAAGCGAAAGTTGCGCCTCAGCGGAGTATATTGATCACTTCTTGGCACCGTTGGCAACACGTCATCCATCCTTTTTAAAAGACACCACACATTTCCTTGATGAAATAAAAAAAACAAAAATTCACCCTGACGCTTTTATCGCCACTATTGATGTGGACAGTCTGTATACTAATATTGACAATGTCACAGGTATACAATCTGTAGCAAAAGCTTTTGACAGATATCCGGACCCTAAAAGGCCGGACAAACAAATTTTAGATTTACTCAAAATTAATTTGGAGTACAATGATTTTGAATTCAATGGCAAATGGTATCTACAAACGTGGGGTACTGCCATGGGCAAAAAATTTGCACCAAATTATGCCAACCTCTTTTTGGCAGATTGGGAAAGGGAGGTCTTGGAAAAGGCACCCCTTAAACCCAAATTCTACAGGAGATTTCTGGATGATATTTTCATGATTTGGGAACACTCGGAGGAATCTTTCCACGAGTTTGTAAATTTATTAAATACACATCATCCATCAATCACTGTTAAAGCAGAATTGGACAAACAATCCATAAATTTCTTAGATACCACTGTGTTTAAAGGGAACAGATTTAATAGTGATGGCATACTAGACACGAAAGTGTACTTCAAACCAACAGATACGTTGGAATTGCTACATAAAAATTCTTACCACCCTCCACACACCTTTTCTGGGATTATCAAATCCCAAATTCTGAGATATCAGAGGATTTGTAATAATCAAAGGGACATAGATGACGCTTGCCGACGGTTATTTTATGCGCTTAAACCACGTGGTTATTCCGATCGATTCCTACGCACGATCAAAAACAAAGTCTTAGGTTCGGATCAGACTTTGATGCTAGGGTGCTCCAATAGATGTAATGGACCAAAATGTAAACTATGTAAAAACAACATAGTTGTTCAATCAGCCACCCTTCCAGGGGGTCCTGGAAATTTGAACACTGAATTCAAACTTTCAACGCAACAAGATTGCAACTCCCCTAACGGTATTTATGGCATTCAATGCGAGAAATGCCATAAAATTTACATTGGGGAAACTGGGATGAGTTTTAGAGATCGAATTAACGTACATTTATCAAATGTACGTTTGAACAAACCCACCCCAGTAGGAATTCATTTTAATGGCAGTGAATGCCATATTGAACACCTAAAGGTATATTTCCTTGAAACTTTGCCAGTTTCCTCTGACAAAGACGTAGACAAGGTTAAACGCCTTGACCTAGAACGTAAATGGCAGATAAAGGTAAGATCGATGACACCAACTGGGATGAATACGGTTCCATCCCCTGCCAATAACGGCGTTATCCCTTTTGTCATACCGTTCTCCGAAACGGCTAAGAAAGCGGCCTCTTTAGCTAAGGGGACTTTCAACAAAATTAAAATCAAGCACCCCAACATCGTTTTTCAACCTTGTGTTACAGCATACAAAAGGGGCAAGAACTTGCGCGATCTACTTGTTAGAAGTAGACTGGGCAAGGCCTCATACAACATGCCCGGTAACCCGAGAAACAACGGCTCGACAGAATATACCCAGGGTCCTACTTCAGACGGAGAGGATCCTGGATCCTTGTCTCTTCTCATTGAATTAATGGATGAGACAAACACAGAGTAGTTTATTTCACTTCCAATTGGGCTACATGTCCCCTCGGCCAGTGCCTAATCGGAAGTAGAACAGGGTTTTTCTCCATTTTTTTAACCGGAGAAATATCAAAGGTAGGATATTCAGAAACCTCTGGCCCCCCTAGGGGCAGGTTTCGCTCATTTTTTTACTCTTCCTTGGGGTAATTCTTTCGGACTTTTTGCTGAAATTTTGGGTTAAGTATTGCTTAGTATGTGCACACCTGTTGGGAGACCAAGGAAACTCCCCGTGTACGGGCCTACTTAACAAACCTTAAGTCCCTTTCGGGTGACTTTTTATCACCTACCTACCACCACTAAATTCTAAAACACCCTCTAAATTAGAGGAGTGTTTGCCTTTTAGACCTAACTCTAAATTCAATTTCCGCTGAGAGTTATTCAAAGGAGCCACTCAGTGACAATCCTTTACTCTCACGAGTCTATCCTGCCTTCCCTGTTCACTGCTTCCCCTAATCCTACGCCTAACCCTAACCCTAACCCTAACCCTAACCCTAACCCTAACTCTCACGAGTCTATCCTGCCTTCCCTGTTCACTGCTTCCCCTAATCCTACGCCTAACCCTAACCCTAACCCTAACCCTAACCCTTATTTTTACTTTGGAACCCGAGAACCCAACACTACTTGACTATTACTGGCTGAATCTGAAGGACTCTATTTTTTAGATACTGCTTTACTGAGGGCGGAGCCCTGTAAGGTAGGCAGAACCTACTCTTTTTATGGACCACGGGGAAGGGACGGGGTTTGAACCCGGGTGCCCTGTGCTGCCATGAATGTGACTTGGAGAATTCCACCAAGCCACGGGGACAGCTGATATTCACCAATCCAATTTTTCTAGTCTATAGGAAATTTTATCTCTGACTTTAATTAATAAATTTGAAAATTTAGGGATTCGAACCCGGATCCCTGGTTCTGGGGCACAGCCCTCTAACCACTGAACTACCCAGTTGGCTATGCTTGTTCTGGGTTGATTTTTGATGTTCTTAGGAGATATCCTTTCCTAGATTTTAAATTTTAAATGAAAAAATTCTGGCTGGGAGGGATTCGAACTGGGGTCTGTGAGAAGAGACAACGCCTCTAACCACTAGACCAGCCAGTCGGTTGAATTTCACCCTGTTAATTCTTCTACTGGTATCAGCTACCCTCTCACACCATTATTAAATTAATTTTGGTGAGAAAAATTTATGGTCCAAGAGGGGTTTGAACCGGGGTCTGTGGGGAGAGACAACGCCTCTAACCACTAGACCAGCCAGTCAGTTGTATTTCTGACTGCTTATTCCTAGCCAGATGGAATTCCACCAAAAATATATTTATATTATTTTTATTTTTGGTGATTATTTATTTATTCCTTCATCCCAGACCTTCTAATTCTCAGAAAAGTTACTTCTTGGACCACTGGAATTTTCAACTACCTCTGCGGGCTTCTAACTGGGCCCCTTATAGGTTTATTTCAAGTCACCAATTAATACATTACAATCCCCACTCACATTTTTCTTTTGGCTCCATAAATTCGTAGGATTTTTTTAGGGCCTTGTAATTTTGGTGTTTTACTCAGCATACCCCTTACAAATTATAAGAATTGGAACAACAGTCTTAACGGCCTGTTTGCCTCTTATTCTTTATTCCAAAATATTGGTCCAGCTGATTCAATATGCCAAAGTCATGGAGTGCCACCTGGTGAATGGAGGAGAAATGCCCTGAAAAGACAGTTTTTTCCATGGAAAAGCCCACAACTGAGGGTCAAGGCCACACGTGGGAACAGCATGAAGACCAGAACCACTGTTTTATTCACCTCAATATATTATTTTCAAACGTTCTTTTGGTTAATTCTGTATTGAATTTCACCAAAATAATGCCTACATATAATTATTTGATCAATATATAATATATACCAGTATTTTATAGGTTGATTACTGATTGTATTTCCGAATTATAAAATTAAACAGAACTAAATTCATTTTAGTCACTCCCAGACCCCCAGGGGTCTGTGTACGAAAGGTTCTGAATGCCAGTGTGTGTACACACACCTTCCAAAACTCAAGGCTGTTTTTTCTAGCCTGAATTCATTTATTCAATCCCCTCTGAAATGATAATCAGAGGGGGTTGTGGACTGAAACCAAGTGTATTAACACCAGAATATTGTTGCCCACTAAATTAGGACAATAATATCTAGTTCTAAAACATATTCTCTCGTTGAGTAAATATTTCAAACACAATGGCTATGAGCCTGTGGGATTTAAGGGTCGGGGCACTGTGAAAATGCCCAGTGGAAAGTCAGCCTGACTTCCTAAGCTCTGGGGCCGCTGAAAAATAATGAAAATTATTTTTAAGCACCTTGGATATGACTCTAATGTAAATTTTATCAAATCTCCTTCCCTATTAAGTGTTTGAATTTTATTTATTCTATTATACCAACCCAATTCAAACTTTTTTACACACTTTTTTTCAATACTACAGCCTTTTCTGTGTTTATTTCAGATTATGACCTGGGGATCACAGACCATGCGCTCAGTGACCGTGACTGGCTTGGGGTATAAAAGTAAAGGGTACAGTGTACACAAACATTCTCTTTGCCAGTCACTTCGGAGCTCTTGGCCTGAACAGTTGGTAATTTGTATTTTTTCAGATACCTCCCTGACGAAGGGCCAATAGGTCTGAAACCGGTAGGAGGATTTTGTACAGGGAGTGGGAACTTATTTATAGGTTCCCACATCCCTTTTGCATTTTGTCAATTCATTCTCTTATTTTTAGGAACTTTATTTCAGCCCTCCGGGGAGCGGAGAAACAGACCTGCAGGTTAGTTACTCCCCTGATCTACTGTTCTTACTGTGTTTTTGTGTTGGAATTTTTTCGGCACTTTTCAGAGCTATATACCATTTGCCTTCCGCTTGCATAGGAGCAAGTACGCTTACAGGCTGCAGGATCTACGGTCACTATAGCATTTTACAATCTCAGATTGAGACCATCCTGACTCATTTGAGTGGAGCAGGCAAAACGTGAGTACGTTTTACTTAAAGTTATAGCAAAAATATCATACCCAATCTTTTGATTCGGTATGATATCGTTGTATATGACTTTTTCTAAATTAATGTTTTAGAGCGATCCCATCCTAAGCCAAATTACTTAGGCCTTTAGAACAAAATTCTCTCTCCAGCTCCATTTGCGTGGTTCTACTAAATTATCTATTGCCCGAGTTTACTAAATAGACTAAATTAAAATACCCTTCTTGAAAATTGACTCTTAAAAATGGCTGACACGCCTGTTCTCACTCCCTTCCAAATTTGCACTCGTAAGCTGAACCGTGTTCTGCGGTGTCAGTATTTGGCTTCCTGCTGGGAGGATTCCCGTTCCCTCCCCCCAGCTATTCAGAAAACGATCTCGACCCTTGAGGATAAAATTAAATTAGAGGGGCCAACGGCCCAGTTGAGTCGAGATCTACGCGAAGCGGCCCGGAATTGGGGTTCCGCTATTAAGTCAATCAGCCATACCCACTTGAGGAGTAGGGTTGATGAGTTGGCAGGTCAGTTAGTGCCTTACCTAGCCAAACTCACCACGAAAGAATTCGGTCAGAGCTCTGTACTGGCCATCTCGTGGGCTAGGCGACGCTACGGAAAGCGTCTGGGTGGGAATATCATTTCAAACTTCCAGGAATACAGTTCTGTTTTTGTTGGGCATCTGAGTGATGCCCCGTCTAGGAAGACCGCTCCACCGAAGGAGGGGCCTTCCGTTTCACAGACGGGCACCACCACTACAATTCAACCCCTAAATTCAACCTCTACCCAGGCTTCGCCCCAGCCTGGGTGCAGTGATAGGACCGGGGATGAGGCAGTATCCCAGGAGTGGGAGGCCCAGCGTCGCCCCGCTCAGGGGGTGACCGGGACTGTTGACACGTCTCCTATCGCTGTTTCAAATTCTTTTGGTGCGTTGTCGGATCTTCCTTCGACCCCAATCCACTCTAGGAATCTAAACTGTACATTTACTTCTACCCCCCAAAGTCAGAAGCGAAAAAGACATACGCAACCAGGACGGAAAATCACTAGGAGGAGGTTAGATCCATCTGGGGGGTCGGATTCGGATTCCACGGAGGCTGGTGAGACAGCCACCATGGTCTCTCCGGCCCGCTCAGGTGAGTTGGATGGTATTCATCCACTTCCTACTGGGGATCCGGACGTGGTTGTCGGCGACACTCAGATGCTGGCTAGCCAGGGCACTGCTGGGGAGGTCTCTCTGCGTGGGGAGAGCCTGTTGAACTCCTCGAGTGAGGGGAGTTCCTCAGGGACCAGTGTAGAGGCCGGGGGTTTGGTCCTTGAACCAACGATGGCTGGGTCACCCCCTGTTACGAGCGAGGACACCACTCGTTCTAAGTCCCCTGTAGAGTCAGAGGACGAGATATCGTTGAACTCGCAGCATTCATCCTCCCCCCCAGCATCTATGGGCAATGGCTCTGCCAACCCAGGATGTCTCTCGGACCCCGGCAGTGCCACATTACCTAGACGGATAATGAGGCGCACCCAGGGTCGGAGACCCGGCACTTACTCCACCGCGGACTTTTGCATGTTTTCTCAACCTTCTCAACGGAGTAAAGCCGCTGGCAGGACTGACCTAAATTTGTCCTTTAAAGGTGAAAATTTGTATCCTGCCGACGTTACGCGTCATGCCGGTAATCTAAGCTCTGAACGTAAAATCGCGGCTTGGAAACTGGTTCTTAAACCATCTACCTCAATGGTTTTTCTCGGTGATTCAAATTTGTCAAAGGTTCCGAAAGTTACGAGGGAGGATGTGGAGGTACACAGCTTCCCTGGGGCCAAATGCTGGCATTTGACCAAACTTTTGGAACGTTTTGATGCTTCCAGGTATCCCCAGCTTAAGGATGTAATCATTTCTGTTGGGCTGAATGACTGTCTGAGTGAAACGACCCTTCGGTCCAAGAGAAATGCAAGTTTCCAAGAATGCATGTTGCAGGCGTCGTCTACTTTCCCCGACCAGCGGGTCTTTTTTCAACCCGTTTACGGTACGATAGCCCTAGATTTGACTTTCCTAAAGGGAATTCAAGCCTTTAATGAGCACGCACGCAAGTTTTTAGGGAATCGGCCGGTGGCCCATTACCTAAATAAGCATCATGCTCAGGTTAAGCAGAATGGACAGGATCCAGTCCATTGGAGCCGCGAATCGGCGTTTAAAATCATTGAGCATTCCCTTTCCCTTATCCATCATTTAAACTAAATTCGGGGCAAGACGCCAGAGTTAACCGTAACTCGGCCACCTTCCCCTTTAAATCAAACGGCATTATCAACCTATCCAGTAAAAACCTGGATAAGGGTAGCGTTGGCGTTTTGCAGAAGGGCATTAAGTTCGTCCCCACTCCTCGTACTATAGATAGAGGTGACTTAAAATCAGCAACTGACGGTCTTGCCCGCCGTCTTCGTCTAAATTTCTTTTTTCACGGTCGAAACAGCGCAACACGTGATCCCAATTTTAGGATAAAATCTACTTGGATGCCTCCATCCAACAACCCTTTCCTAGAATGCGAGCTAAAAACTTTAGACTCTGCTATAAAAAACATCCCAGATGCCCTTCCTAAGAGCAATCTGCCGAAAAACGAACGGATCGCCCTTAAAAATTTGGCTAAAAACAAAGACATCATTATTAAACCAGCTGATAAGGGCGCAGCCATCGTAGTAATGGATAAAAAGGACTATATATCTGAGACTGAACGCCAGCTCAACCATCCAATCCATTACAAAACGTTAGATCAGCCTGTTTTTCCTCAGGCTATTACGAAAATCAATGAAATTTTCCGAGAGCTGAAAGATCTAAAATTTATCGACAAAGGCCAATTCGACTTTCTCGCTTGTCCGTCTGATCCGACACCTAGGAGAATGTATCTTCTCCCTAAAATTCATAAGGAAAAAAACAAGTGGCCCCCCCCGGGTCGCTTACCGCCAGGCAGACCGATCATTTCCGACTGCGGAAGCGAAAGTTGCGCCTCAGCGGAGTATATTGATCACTTCTTGGCACCGTTGGCAACACGTCATCCATCCTTTTTAAAAGACACCACACATTTCCTTGATGAAATAAAAAAAACAAAAATTCACCCTGACGCTTTTATCGCCACTATTGATGTGGACAGTCTGTATACTAATATTGACAATGTCACAGGTATACAATCTGTAGCAAAAGCTTTTGACAGATATCCGGACCCTAAAAGGCCGGACAAACAAATTTTAGATTTACTCAAAATTAATTTGGAGTACAATGATTTTGAATTCAATGGCAAATGGAATCTACAAACGTGGGGTACTGCCATGGGCAAAAAATTTGCACCAAATTATGCCAACCTCTTTTTGGCAGATTGGGAAAGGGAGGTCTTGGAAAAGGCACCCCTTAAACCCAAATTCTACAGGAGATTTCTGGATGATATTTTCATGATTTGGGAACACTCGGAGGAATCTTTCCACGAGTTTGTAAATTTATTAAATACACATCATCCATCAATCACTGTTAAAGCAGAATTGGACAAACAATCCATAAATTTCTTAGATACCACTGTGTTTAAAGGGAACAGATTTAATAGTGATGGCATACTAGACACGAAAGTGTACTTCAAACCAACAGATACGTTGGAATTGCTACATAAAAATTCTTACCACCCTCCACACACCTTTTCTGGGATTATCAAATCCCAAATTCTGAGATATCAGAGGATTTGTAATAATCAAAGGGACATAGATGACGCTTGCCGACGGTTATTTTATGCGCTTAAACCACGTGGTTATTCCGATCGATTCCTACGCACGATCAAAAACAAAGTCTTAGGTTCGGATCAGACTTTGATGCTAGGGTGCTCCAATAGATGTAATGGACCAAAATGTAAACTATGTAAAAACAACATAGTTGTTCAATCAGCCACCCTTCCAGGGGGTCCTGGAAATTTGAACACTAAATTCAAACTTTCAACGCAACAAGATTGCAACTCCCCTAACGGTATTTATGGCATTCAATGCGAGAAATGCCATAAAATTTACATTGGGGAAACTGGGATGAGTTTTAGAGATCGAATTAACGTACATTTATCAAATGTACGTTTGAACAAACCCACCCCAGTAGGAATTCATTTTAATGGCAGTGAATGCCATATTGAACACCTAAAGGTATATTTCCTTGAAACTTTGCCAGTTTCCTCTGACAAAGACGTAGACAAGGTTAAACGCCTTGACCTAGAACGTAAATGGCAGATAAAGGTAAGATCGATGACACCAACTGGGATGAATACGGTTCCATCCCCTGCCAATAACGGCGTTATCCCTTTTGTCATACCGTTCTCCGAAACGGCTAAGAAAGCGGCCTCTTTAGCTAAGGGGACTTTCAACAAAATTAAAATCAAGCACCCTAACATCGTTTTTCAACCTTGTGTTACAGCATACAAAAGGGGCAAGAACTTGCGCGATCTACTTGTTAGAAGTAGACTGGGCAAGGCCTCATACAACATGCCCGGTAACCCGAGAAACAACGGCTCGACAGAATATACCCAGGGTCCTACTTCAGACGGAGAGGATCCTGGATCCTTGTCTCTTCTCATTGAATTAATGGATGAGACAAACACAGAGTAGTTTATTTCACTTCCAATTGGGCTACATGTCCCCTCGGCCAGTGCCTAATCGGAAGTAGAACAGGGTTTTTCTCCATTTTTTTAACCGGAGAAATATCAAAGGTAGGATATTCAGAAACCTCTGGCCCCCCTAGGGGCAGGTTTCGCTCATTTTTTTACTCTTCCCTGGGGTAATTCTTTCGGACTTTTTGCTGAAATTTTGGGTTAAGTATTGCTTAGTATGTGCACACCTGTTGGGAGACCAAGGAAACTCCCCGTGTACGGGCCTACTTAACAAACCTTAAGTCCCTTTCGGGTGACTTTTTATCACCTACCTACCACCACTAAATTCTAAAACACCCTCTAAATTAGAGGAGTGTTTGCCTTTTAGACCTAACTCTAAATTCAATTTCCGCTGAGAGTTATTCAAAGGAGCCACTCAGTGACAATCCTTTACTCTCACGAGTCTATCCTGCCTTCCCTGTTCACTGCTTCCCCTAATCCTACGCCTAACCCAGCCAGAGCCAGACCTATAATCAACTTTGTGGGATTGATGCCTGAAAATTAATTATGTGAAATATACTACTCTATCACTTTTTACACTATAAGGAAACCTTCCTTTACATATGAACTAACTATATATATTCTTTTATAATTGCGCATTTGCTATGTTTTGTTTTCCTAACTCCATCTCATTACAGAACATAGCCGACCGTACATCAGCAACTGTAACAACAAACAAGCCAAGAAGTGATAACAACGAGCAAAGAGAATCAAGTAGGAGCGAGGGTTATAACCAAGATCAGAACTATTTGGTTATCACCTATAATATAATTAAGTCACCTCTATCTCCAAAATTGAACACACCAACTGGACGGATGCTCGGGCAGGACGGCTCAGTGGGGAGAATCTGAAGGGGTTCTCCCACGAATCTACCCTGCTTGGACTTCCGTCTTAGAATTCAGCATTGCAGGCCTTATTTTTACTTTGGGTAGGTAAATTTATCATTGTTCATGGGTATCCCTCACACTTAAATAAAACTGCGGGGGATGCCCTGCTTTTTTATCTTTAGTTGCCCTATGTGAATCTAAGTCTTGTAATTTTAAAAGGGCATGTAACATACTTTGTACTAAAATGATTGTTCTTCTCTTTTACAGAACCCGAGAACCCAACACTACTTGACTATTACTGGCTGAATCTGAAGGACTCTATTTTTTAGATACTGCTTTACTGAGGGCGGAGCCCTGTAAGGTAGGCAGAACCTACTCTTTTTATGGACCACGGGGAAGGGACGGGGTTTGAACCCGGGTGCCCTGTGCTGCCATGAATGTGACTTGGAGAATTCCACCAAGCCACGGGGACAGCTGATATTCACCAATCCAATTTTTCTAGTCTATAGGAAATTTTATCTCTGACTTTAATTAATAAATTTGAAAATTTAGGGATTCGAACCCGGATCCCTGGTTCTGGGGCACAGCCCTCTAACCACTGGACTACCCAGTTGGCTATGCTTGTTCTGGGTTGATTTTTGATGTTCTTAGGAGATATCCTTTCCTAGATTTTAAATTTTAAATGAAAAAATTCTGGCTGGGAGGGATTCGAACTGGGGTCTGTGAGAAGAGACAATGCCTCTAACCACTAGACCAGCCAGTCGGTTGAATTTCACCCTGTTAATTCTTCTACTGGTATCAGCTACCCTCTCACACCATTATTAAATTAATTTTGGTGAGAAAAATTTATGGTCCAAGAGGGGTTTGAACCGGGGTCTGTGGGGAGAGACAACGCCTCTAACCACTAGACCAGCCAGTCAGTTGTATTTCTGACTGCTTATTCCTAGCCAGATGGAATTCCACCAAAAATATATTTATATTATTTTTATTTTTGGTGATTATTTATTTATTCCTTCATCCCAGACCTTCTAATTCTCAGAAAAGTTACTTCTTGGACCACTGGAATTTTCAACTACCTCTGCGGGCTTCTAACTGGGCCCCTTATAGGTTTATTTCAAGTCACCAATTAATACATTACAATCCCCACTCACATTTTTCTTTTGGCTCCATAAATTCGTAGGATTTTTTTAGGGCCTTGTAATTTTGGTGTTTTACTCAGCATACCCCTTACAAAATTATAAGAATTGGAACAACAGTCTTAACGGCCTGTTTGCCTCTTATTCTTTATTCCAAAATATTGGTCCAGCTGATTCAATATGCCAAAGTCATGGAGTGCCACCTGGTGAATGGAGGAGAAATGCCCTGAAAAGACAGTTTTTTCCATGGAAAAGCCCACAACTGAGGGTCAAGGCCACACGTGGGAACAGCATGAAGACCAGAACCACTGTTTTATTCACCTCAATATATTATTTTCAAACGTTCTTTTGGTTAATTCTGTATTGAATTTCACCAAAATAATGCCTACATATAATTATTTGATCAATATATAATATATACCAGTATTTTATAGGTTGATTACTGATTGTATTTCCGAATTATAAAATTAAACAGAACTAAATTCATTTTAGTCACTCCCAGACCCCCAGGGGTCTGTGTACGAAAGGTTCTGAATGCCAGTGTGTGTACACACACCTTCCAAAACTCAAGGCTGTTTTTTCTAGCCTGAATTCATTTATTCAATCCCCTCTGAAATGATAATCAGAGGGGGTTGTGGACTGAAACCAAGTGTATTAACACCAGAATATTGTTGCCCACTAAATTAGGACAATAATATCTAGTTCTAAAACATATTCTCTCGTTGAGTAAATATTTCAAACACAATGGCTATGAGCCTGTGGGATTTAAGGGTCGGGGCACTGTGAAAATGCCCAGTGGAAAGTCAGCCTGACTTCCTAAGCTCTGGGGCCGCTGAAAAATAATGAAAATTATTTTTAAGCACCTTGGATATGACTCTAATGTAAATTTTATCAAATCTCCTTCCCTATTAAGTGTTTGAATTTTATTTATTCTATTATACCAACCCAATTCAAACTTTTTTACACACTTTTTTTCAATACTACAGCCTTTTCTGTGTTTATTTCAGATTATGACCTGGGGATCACAGACCATGCGCTCAGTGACCGTGACTGGCTTGGGGTATAAAAGTAAAGGGTACAGTGTACACAAACATTCTCTTTGCCAGTCACTTCGGAGCTCTTGGCCTGAACAGTTGGTAATTTGTATTTTTTCAGATACCTCCCTGACGAAGGGCCAATAGGTCTGAAACCGGTAGGAGGATTTTGTACAGGGAGTGGGAACTTATTTATAGGTTCCCACATCCCTTTTGCATTTTGTCAATTCATTCTCTTATTTTTAGGAACTTTATTTCAGCCCTCCGGGGAGCGGAGAAACAGACCTGCAGGTTAGTTACTCCCCTGATCTACTGTTCTTACTGTGTTTTTGTGTTGGAATTTTTTCGGCACTTTTCAGAGCTATATACCATTTGCCTTCCGCTTGCATAGGAGCAAGTACGCTTACAGGCTGCAGGATCTACGGTCACTATAGCATTTTACAATCTCAGATTGAGACCATCCTGACTCATTTGAGTGGAGCAGGCAAAACGTGAGTACGTTTTACTTAAAGTTATAGCAAAAATATCATACCCAATCTTTTGATTCGGTATGATATCGTTGTATATGACTTTTTCTAAATTAATGTTTTAGAGCGATCCCATCCTAAGCCAAATTACTTAGGCCTTTAGAACAAAATTCTCTCTCCAGCTCCATTTGCGTGGTTCTACTAAATTATCTATTGCCCGAGTTTACTAAATAGACTAAATTAAAATACCCTTCTTGAAAATTGACTCTTAAAAATGGCTGACACGCCTGTTCTCACTCCCTTCCAAATTTGCACTCGTAAGCTGAACCGTGTTCTGCGGTGTCAGTATTTGGCTTCCTGCTGGGAGGATTCCCGTTCCCTCCCCCCAGCTATTCAGAAAACGATCTCGACCCTTGAGGATAAAATTAAATTAGAGGGGCCAACGGCCCAGTTGAGTCGAGATCTACGCGAAGCGGCCCGGAATTGGGGTTCCGCTATTAAGTCAATCAGCCATACCCACTTGAGGAGTAGGGTTGATGAGTTGGCAGGTCAGTTAGTGCCTTACCTAGCCAAACTCACCACGAAAGAATTCGGTCAGAGCTCTGTACTGGCCATCTCGTGGGCTAGGCGACGCTACGGAAAGCGTCTGGGTGGGAATATCATTTCAAACTTCCAGGAATACAGTTCTGTTTTTGTTGGGCATCTGAGTGATGCCCCGTCTAGGAAGACCGCTCCACCGAAGGAGGGGCCTTCCGTTTCACAGACGGGCACCACCACTACAATTCAACCCCTAAATTCAACCTCTACCCAGGCTTCGCCCCAGCCTGGGTGCAGTGATAGGACCGGGGATGAGGCAGTATCCCAGGAGTGGGAGGCCCAGCGTCGCCCCGCTCAGGGGGTGACCGGGACTGTTGACACGTCTCCTATCGCTGTTTCAAATTCTTTTGGTGCGTTGTCGGATCTTCCTTCGACCCCAATCCACTCTAGGAATCTAAACTGTACATTTACTTCTACCCCCCAAAGTCAGAAGCGAAAAAGACATACGCAACCAGGACGGAAAATCACTAGGAGGAGGTTAGATCCATCTGGGGGGTCGGATTCGGATTCCACGGAGGCTGGTGAGACAGCCACCATGGTCTCTCCGGCCCGCTCAGGTGAGTTGGATGGTATTCATCCACTTCCTACTGGGGATCCGGACGTGGTTGTCGGCGACACTCAGATGCTGGCTAGCCAGGGCACTGCTGGGGAGGTCTCTCTGCGTGGGGAGAGCCTGTTGAACTCCTCGAGTGAGGGGAGTTCCTCAGGGACCAGTGTAGAGGCCGGGGGTTTGGTCCTTGAACCAACGATGGCTGGGTCACCCCCTGTTACGAGCGAGGACACCACTCGTTCTAAGTCCCCTGTAGAGTCAGAGGACGAGATATCGTTGAACTCGCAGCATTCATCCTCCCCCCCAGCATCTATGGGCAATGGCTCTGCCAACCCAGGATGTCTCTCGGACCCCGGCAGTGCCACATTACCTAGACGGATAATGAGGCGCACCCAGGGTCGGAGACCCGGCACTTACTCCACCGCGGACTTTTGCATGTTTTCTCAACCTTCTCAACGGAGTAAAGCCGCTGGCAGGACTGACCTAAATTTGTCCTTTAAAGGTGAAAATTTGTATCCTGCCGACGTTACGCGTCATGCCGGTAATCTAAGCTCTGAACGTAAAATCGCGGCTTGGAAACTGGTTCTTAAACCATCTACCTCAATGGTTTTTCTCGGTGATTCAAATTTGTCAAAGGTTCCGAAAGTTACGAGGGAGGATGTGGAGGTACACAGCTTCCCTGGGGCCAAATGCTGGCATTTGACCAAACTTTTGGAACGTTTTGATGCTTCCAGGTATCCCCAGCTTAAGGATGTAATCATTTCTGTTGGGCTGAATGACTGTCTGAGTGAAACGACCCTTCGGTCCAAGAGAAATGCAAGTTTCCAAGAATGCATGTTGCAGGCGTCGTCTACTTTCCCCGACCAGCGGGTCTTTTTTCAACCCGTTTACGGTACGATAGCCCTAGATTTGACTTTCCTAAAGGGAATTCAAGCCTTTAATGAGCACGCACGCAAGTTTTTAGGGAATCGGCCGGTGGCCCATTACCTAAATAAGCATCATGCTCAGGTTAAGCAGAATGGACAGGATCCAGTCCATTGGAGCCGCGAATCGGCGTTTAAAATCATTGAGCATTCCCTTTCCCTTATCCATCATTTAAACTAAATTCGGGGCAAGACGCCAGAGTTAACCGTAACTCGGCCACCTTCCCCTTTAAATCAAACGGCATTATCAACCTATCCAGTAAAAACCTGGATAAGGGTAGCGTTGGCGTTTTGCAGAAGGGCATTAAGTTCGTCCCCACTCCTCGTACTATAGATAGAGGTGACTTAAAATCAGCAACTGACGGTCTTGCCCGCCGTCTTCGTCTAAATTTCTTTTTTCACGGTCGAAACAGCGCAACACGTGATCCCAATTTTAGGATAAAATCTACTTGGATGCCTCCATCCAACAACCCTTTCCTAGAATGCGAGCTAAAAACTTTAGACTCTGCTATAAAAAACATCCCAGATGCCCTTCCTAAGAGCAATCTGCCGAAAAACGAACGGATCGCCCTTAAAAATTTGGCTAAAAACAAAGACATCATTATTAAACCAGCTGATAAGGGCGCAGCCATCGTAGTAATGGATAAAAAGGACTATATATCTGAGACTGAACGCCAGCTCAACCATCCAATCCATTACAAAACGTTAGATCAGCCTGTTTTTCCTCAGGCTATTACGAAAATCAATGAAATTTTCCGAGAGCTGAAAGATCTAAAATTTATCGACAAAGGCCAATTCGACTTTCTCGCTTGTCCGTCTGATCCGACACCTAGGAGAATGTATCTTCTCCCTAAAATTCATAAGGAAAAAAACAAGTGCCCCCCCCCGGGTCGCTTACCGCCAGGCAGACCGATCATTTCCGACTGCGGAAGCGAAAGTTGCGCCTCAGCGGAGTATATTGATCACTTCTTGGCACCGTTGGCAACACGTCATCCATCCTTTTTAAAAGACACCACACATTTCCTTGATGAAATAAAAAAAACAAAAATTCACCCTGACGCTTTTATCGCCACTATTGATGTGGACAGTCTGTATACTAATATTGACAATGTCACAGGTATACAATCTGTAGCAAAAGCTTTTGACAGATATCCGGACCCTAAAAGGCCGGACAAACAAATTTTAGATTTACTCAAAATTAATTTGGAGTACAATGATTTTGAATTCAATGGCAAATGGTATCTACAAACGTGGGGTACTGCCATGGGCAAAAAATTTGCACCAAATTATGCCAACCTCTTTTTGGCAGATTGGGAAAGGGAGGTCTTGGAAAAGGCACCCCTTAAACCCAAATTCTACAGGAGATTTCTGGATGATATTTTCATGATTTGGGAACACTCGGAGGAATCTTTCCACGAGTTTGTAAATTTATTAAATACACATCATCCATCAATCACTGTTAAAGCAGAATTGGACAAACAATCCATAAATTTCTTAGATACCACTGTGTTTAAAGGGAACAGATTTAATAGTGATGGCATACTAGACACGAAAGTGTACTTCAAACCAACAGATACGTTGGAATTGCTACATAAAAATTCTTACCACCCTCCACACACCTTTTCTGGGATTATCAAATCCCAAATTCTGAGATATCAGAGGATTTGTAATAATCAAAGGGACATAGATGACGCTTGCCGACGGTTATTTTATGCGCTTAAACCACGTGGTTATTCCGATCGATTCCTACGCACGATCAAAAACAAAGTCTTAGGTTCGGATCAGACTTTGATGCTAGGGTGCTCCAATAGATGTAATGGACCAAAATGTAAACTATGTAAAAACAACATAGTTGTTCAATCAGCCACCCTTCCAGGGGGTCCTGGAAATTTGAACACTAAATTCAAACTTTCAACGCAACAAGATTGCAACTCCCCTAACGGTATTTATGGCATTCAATGCGAGAAATGCCATAAAATTTACATTGGGGAAACTGGGATGAGTTTTAGAGATCGAATTAACGTACATTTATCAAATGTACGTTTGAACAAACCCACCCCAGTAGGAATTCATTTTAATGGCAGTGAATGCCATATTGAACACCTAAAGGTATATTTCCTTGAAACTTTGCCAGTTTCCTCTGACAAAGACGTAGACAAGGTTAAACGCCTTGACCTAGAACGTAAATGGCAGATAAAGGTAAGATCGATGACACCAACTGGGATGAATACGGTTCCATCCCCTGCCAATAACGGCGTTATCCCTTTTGTCATACCGTTCTCCGAAACGGCTAAGAAAGCGGCCTCTTTAGCTAAGGGGACTTTCAACAAAATTAAAATCAAGCACCCTAACATCGTTTTTCAACCTTGTGTTACAGCATACAAAAGGGGCAAGAACTTGCGCGATCTACTTGTTAGAAGTAGACTGGGCAAGGCCTCATACAACATGCCCGGTAACCCGAGAAACAACGGCTCGACAGAATATACCCAGGGTCCTACTTCAGACGGAGAGGATCCTGGATCCTTGTCTCTTCTCATTGAATTAATGGATGAGACAAACACAGAGTAGTTTATTTCACTTCCAATTGGGCTACATGTCCCCTCGGCCAGTGCCTAATCGGAAGTAGAACAGGGTTTTTCTCCATTTTTTTAACCGGAGAAATATCAAAGGTAGGATATTCAGAAACCTCTGGCCCCCCTAGGGGCAGGTTTCGCTCATTTTTTTACTCTTCCCTGGGGTAATTCTTTCGGACTTTTTGCTGAAATTTTGGGTTAAGTATTGCTTAGTATGTGCACACCTGTTGGGAGACCAAGGAAACTCCCCGTGTACGGGCCTACTTAACAAACCTTAAGTCCCTTTCGGGTGACTTTTTATCACCTACCTACCACCACTAAATTCTAAAACACCCTCTAAATTAGAGGAGTGTTTGCCTTTTAGACCTAACTCTAAATTCAATTTCCGCTGAGAGTTATTCAAAGGAGCCACTCAGTGACAATCCTTTACTCTCACGAGTCTATCCTGCCTTCCCTGTTCACTGCTTCCCCTAATCCTACGCCTAACCCTAACCCTAACCCTAACCCTAACCCTAACCCTAACCCTAACCCTAACCCTAACCCTAACCCTAACCCTAACCCTAACCCTAACCCTAACCCTAACCCTAACCCTAACCCTAAAGCCTTGACCTAGAACGTAAATGGCAGATAAAGGTAAGATCGATGACACCAACTGGGATGAATACGGTTCCATCCCCTGCCAATAACGGCGTTATCCCTTTTGTCATACCGTTCTCCGAAACGGCTAAGAAAGCGGCCTCTTTAGCTAAGGGGACTTTCAACAAAATTAAAATCAAGCACCCTAACATCGTTTTTCAACCTTGTGTTACAGCATACAAAAGGGGCAAGAACTTGCGCGATCTACTTGTTAGAAGTAGACTGGGCAAGGCCTCATACAACATGCCCGGTAACCCAAGGAACAACGGCTCGACAGAATATACCCAGGGTCCTACTTCAGACGGAGAGGATCCTGGATCCTTGTCTCTTCTCATTGAATTAATGGATGAGACAAACACAGAGTAGTTTATTTCACTTCCAATTGGGCTACATGTCCCCTCGGCCAGTGCCTAATCGGAAGTAGAACAGGGTTTTTCTCCATTTTTTTAACCGGAGAAATATCAAAGGTAGGATATTCAGAAACCTCTGGCCCCCCTAGGGGCAGGTTTCGCTCATTTTTTTACTCTTCCTTGGGGTAATTCTTTCGGACTTTTTGCTGAAATTTTGGGTTAAGTATTGCTTAGTATGTGCACACCTGTTGGGAGACCAAGGAAACTCCCCGTGTACGGGCCTACTTAACAAACCTTAAGTCCCTTTCGGGTGACTTTTTATCACCTACCTACCACCACTAAATCCTAAAACACCCTCTAAATTAGAGGAGTGTTTGCCTTTTAGACCTAACTCTAAATTCAATTTCCGCTGAGAGTTATTCAAAGGAGCCACTCAGTGACAATCCTTTACTCTCACGAGTCTATCCTGCCTTCCCTGTTCACTGCTTCCCCTAATCCTACGCCTAACCCAGCCAGAGCCAGACCTATAATCAACTTTGTGGGATTGATGCCTGAAAATTAATTATGTGAAATATACTACTCTATCACTTTTTACACTATAAGGAAACCTTCCTTTACATATGAACTAACTATATATATTCTTTTATAATTGCGCATTTGCTATGTTTTGTTTTCCTAACTCCATCTCATTACAGAACATAGCCGACCGTACATCAGCAACTGTAACAACAAACAAGCCAAGAAGTGATAACAACGAGCAAAGAGAATCAAGTAGGAGCGAGGGTTATAACCAAGATCAGAACTATTTGGTTATCACCTATAATATAATTAAGTCACCTCTATCTCCAAAATTGAAAACACCAACTGGACGGATGCTCGGGCAGGACGGCTCAGTGGGGAGAATCTGAAGGGGTTCTCCCACGAATCTACCCTGCTTGGACTTCCGTCTTAGAATTCAGCATTGCAGGCCTTATTTTTACTTTGGAACCCGAGAACCCAACACTACTTGACTATTACTGGCTGAATCTGAAGGACTCTATTTTTTAGATACTGCTTTACTGAGGGCGGAGCCCTGTAAGGTAGGCAGAACCTACTCTTTTTATGGACCACGGGGAAGGGACGGGGTTTGAACCCGGGTGCCCTGTGCTGCCATGAATGTGACTTGGAGAATTCCACCAAGCCACGGGGACAGCTGATATTCACCAATCCAATTTTTCTAGTCTATAGGAAATTTTATCTCTGACTTTAATTAATAAATTTGAAAATTTAGGGATTCGAACCCGGATCCCTGGTTCTGGGGCACAGCCCTCTAACCACTGGACTACCCAGTTGGCTATGCCTGTTCTGGGTTGATTTTTGATGTTCTTAGGAGATATCCTTTCCTAGATTTTAAATTTTAAATGAAAAAATTCTGGCTTGGAGGGATTCGAACTGGGGTCTGTGAGAAGAGACAACGCCTCTAACCACTAGACCAGCCAGTCGGTTGAATTTCACCCTGTTAATTCTTCTACTGGTATCAGCTACCCTCTCACACCATTATTAAATTAATTTTGGTGAGAAAAATTTATGGTCCAAGAGGGGTTTGAACCGGGGTCTGTGGGGAGAGACAACGCCTCTAACCACTAGACCAGCCAGTCAGTTGTATTTCTGACTGCTTATTCCTAGCCAGATGGAATTCCACCAAAAATATATTTATATTATTTTTATTTTTGGTGATTATTTATTTATTCCTTCATCCCAGACCTTCTAATTCTCAGAAAAGTTACTTCTTGGACCACTGGAATTTTCAACTACCTCTGCGGGCTTCTAACTGGGCCCCTTATAGGTTTATTTCAAGTCACCAATTAATACATTACAATCCCCACTCACATTTTTCTTTTGGCTCCATAAATTCGTAGGATTTTTTTAGGGCCTTGTAATTTTGGTGTTTTACTCAGCATACCCCTTACAAAATTATAAGAATTGGAACAACAGTCTTAACGGCCTGTTTGCCTCTTATTCTTTATTCCAAAATATTGGTCCAGCTGATTCAATATGCCAAAGTCATGGAGTGCCACCTGGTGAATGGAGGAGAAATGCCCTGAAAAGACAGTTTTTTCCATGGAAAAGCCCACAACTGAGGGTCAAGGCCGCACGTGGGAACAGCATGAAGACCAGAACCACTGTTTTATTCACCTCAATATATTATTTTCAAACGTTCTTTTGGTTAATTCTGTATTGAATTTCACCAAAATAATGCCTACATATAATTATTTGATCAATATATAATATATACCAGTATTTTATAGGTTGATTACTGATTGTATTTCCGAATTATAAAATTAAACAGAACTAAATTCATTTTAGTCACTCCCAGACCCCCAGGGGTCTGTGTACGAAAGGTTCTGAATGCCAGTGTGTGTACACACACCTTCCAAAACTCAAGGCTGTTTTTTCTAGCCTGAATTCATTTATTCAATCCCCTCTGAAATGATAATCAGAAGGGGTTATGGACTGAAACCAAGTGTATTAACACCAGAATATTGTTGCCCACTAAATTAGGACAATAATATCTAGTTCTAAAACATATTCTCTCGTTGAGTAAATATTTCAAACACAATGGCTATGAGCCTGTGGGATTTAAGGGTCGGGGCACTGTGAAAATGCCCAGTGGAAAGTCAGCCTGACTTCCTAAGCTCTGGGGCCGCTGGAAAATAATGAAAATTATTTTTAAGCACCTTGGATATGACTCTAATGTAAATTTTATCAAATCTCCATCCCTATTAAGTGTTTGAATTTTATTTATTCTATTATACCAACCCAATTTAAACTTTTTTACACACTTTTTTTCAATACTACAGCCTTTTCTGTGTTTATTTCAGATTATGACCTGGGGATCCCAGACCATGCGCTCAGTGACCGTGACTGGCTTGGGGTATAAAAGTAAAGGGTACAGTGTACACAAACATTCTCTTTGCCAGTCACTTCGGAGCTCTTGGCCTGAACAGTTGGTAATTTGTATTTTTTCAGATACCTCCCTGACGAAGGGCCAATAGGTCTGAAACCGGTAGGAGGATTTTGTACAGGGAGTGGGAACTTATTTATAGGTTCCCACATCCCTTTTGCATTTTGTCAATTCATTCTCTTATTTTTAGGAACTTTATTTCAGCCCTCCGGGGAGCGGAGAAACAGACCTGCAGGTTAGTGACTCCCCTGATCTACTGTTCTTACTGTGTTTTTGTGTTGGAATTTTTTCGGCACTTTTCAGAGCTATATACCATTTGCCTTCCGCTTGCATAGGAGCAAGTACGCTTACAGGCTGCAGGATCTACGGTCACTATAGCATTTTACAATCTCAGATTGAGACCATCCTGACTCATTTGAGTGGAGCAGGCAAAACGTGAGTACGTTTTACTTAAAGTTATAGCAAAAATATCATACCCAATCTTTTGATTCGGTATGATATCGTTGTATATGACTTTTTCTAAATTAATGTTTTAGAGCGATCCCATCCTAAGCCAAATTACTTAGGCCTTTAGAACAAAATTCTCTCTCCAGCTCCATTTGCGTGGTTCTACTAAATTATCTATTGCCCGAGTTTACTAAATAGACAAAATTAAAATACCCTTCTTGAAAATTGACTCTTAAAAATGGCTGACACGCCTGTTCTCACTCCCTTCCAAATTTGCACTCGTAAGCTGAACCGTGTTCTGCGGTGTCAGTATTTGGCTTCCTGCTGGGAGGATTCCCGTTCCCTCCCCCCAGCTATTCAGAAAACGATCTCGACCCTTGAGGATAAAATTAAATTAGAGGGGCCAACGGCCCAGTTGAGTCGAGATCTACGCGAAGCGGCCCGGAATTGGGGTTCCGCTATTAAGTCAATCAGCCATACCCACTTGAGGAGTAGGGTTGATGAGTTGGCAGGTCAGTTAGTGCCTTACCTAGCCAAACTCACCACGAAAGAATTCGGTCAGAGCTCTGTACTGGCCATCTCGTGGGCTAGGCGACGCTACGGAAAGCGTCTGGGTGGGAATATCATTTCAAACTTCCAGGAATACAGTTCTGTTTTTGTTGGGCATCTGAGTGATGCCCCGTCTAGGAAGACCGCTCCACCGAAGGAGGGGCCTTCCGTTTCACAGACGGGCACCACCACTACAATTCAACCCCTAAATTCAACCTCTACCCAGGCTTCGCCCCAGCCTGGGTGCAGTGATAGGACCGGGGATGAGGCAGTATCCCAGGAGTGGGAGGCCCAGCGTCGCCCCGCTCAGGGGGTGACCGGGACTGTTGACACGTCTCCTATCGCTGTTTCAAATTCTTTTGGTGCGTTGTCGGATCTTCCTTCGACCCCAATCCACTCTAGGAATCTAAACTGTACATTTACTTCTACCCCCCAAAGTCAGAAGCGAAAAAGACATACGCAACCAGGACGGAAAATCACTAGGAGGAGGTTAGATCCATCTGGGGGGTCGGATTCGGATTCCACGGAGGCTGGTGAGACAGCCACCATGGTCTCTCCGGCCCGCTCAGGTGAGTTGGATGGTATTCATCCACTTCCTACTGGGGATCCGGACGTGGTTGTCGGCGACACTCAGATGCTGGCTAGCCAGGGCACTGCTGGGGAGGTCTCTCTGCGTGGGGAGAGCCTGTTGAACTCCTCGAGTGAGGGGAGTTCCTCAGGGACCAGTGTAGAGGCCGGGGGTTTGGTCCTTGAACCAACGATGGCTGGGTCACCCCCTGTTACGAGCGAGGACACCACTCGTTCTAAGTCCCCTGTAGAGTCAGAGGACGAGATATCGTTGAACTCGCAGCATTCATCCTCCCCCCCAGCATCTATGGGCAATGGCTCTGCCAACCCAGGATGCCTCTCGGACCCCGGCAGTGCCACATTACCTAGACGGATAATGAGGCGCACCCAGGGTCGGAGACCCGGCACTTACTCCACCGCGGACTTTTGCATGTTTTCTCAACCTTCTCAACGGAGTAAAGCCGCTGGCAGGACTGACCTAAATTTGTCCTTTAAAGGTGAAAATTTGTATCCTGCCGACGTTACGCGTCATGCCGGTAATCTAAGCTCTGAACGTAAAATCGCGGCTTGGAAACTGGTTCTTAAACCATCTACCTCAATGGTTTTTCTCGGTGATTCAAATTTGTCAAAGGTTCCGAAAGTTACGAGGGAGGATGTGGAGGTACACAGCTTCCCTGGGGCCAAATGCTGGCATTTGACCAAACTTTTGGAACGTTTTGATGCTTCCAGGTATCCCCAGCTTAAGGATGTAATCATTTCTGTTGGGCTGAATGACTGTCTGAGTGAAACGACCCTTCGGTCCAAGAGAAATGCAAGTTTCCAAGAATGCATGTTGCAGGCGTCGTCTACTTTCCCCGACCAGCGGGTCTTTTTTCAACCCGTTTACGGTACGATAGCCCTAGATTTGACTTTCCTAAAGGGAATTCAAGCCTTTAATGAGCACGCACGCAAGTTTTTAGGGAATCGGCCGGTGGCCCATTACCTAAATAAGCATCATGCTCAGGTTAAGCAGAATGGACAGGATCCAGTCCATTGGAGCCGCGAATCGGCGTTTAAAATCATTGAGCATTCCCTTTCCCTTATCCATCATTTAAACTAAATTCGGGGCAAGACGCCAGAGTTAACCGTAACTCGGCCACCTTCCCCTTTAAATCAAACGGCATTATCAACCTATCCAGTAAAAACCTGGATAAGGGTAGCGTTGGCGTTTTGCAGAAGGGCATTAAGTTCGTCCCCACTCCTCGTACTATAGATAGAGGTGACTTAAAATCAGCAACTGACGGTCTTGCCCGCCGTCTTCGTCTAAATTTCTTTTTTCACGGTCGAAACAGCGCAACACGTGATCCCAATTTTAGGATAAAATCTACTTGGATGCCTCCATCCAACAACCCTTTCCTAGAATGCGAGCTAAAAACCTTAGACTCTGCTATAAAAAACATCCCAGATGCCCTTCCTAAGAGCAATCTGCCGAAAAACGAACGGATCGCCCTTAAAAATTTGGCTAAAAACAAAGACATCATTATTAAACCAGCTGATAAGGGCGCAGCCATCGTAGTAATGGATAAAAAGGACTATATATCTGAGACTGAACGCCAGCTCAACCATCCAATCCATTACAAAACGTTAGATCAGCCTGTTTTTCCTCAGGCTATTACGAAAATCAATGAAATTTTCCGAGAGCTGAAAGATCTAAAATTTATCGACAAAGGCCAATTCGACTTTCTCGCTTGTCTGTCTGATCCGACACCTAGGAGAATGTATCTTCTCCCTAAAATTCATAAGGAAAAAAACAAGTGGCCCCCCCCGGGTCGCTTACCGCCAGGCAGACCGATCATTTCCGACTGCGGAAGCGAAAGTTGCGCCTCAGCGGAGTATATTGATCACTTCTTGGCACCGTTGGCAACACGTCATCCATCCTTTTTAAAAGACACCACACATTTCCTTGATGAAATAAAAAAAACAAAAATTCACCCTGACGCTTTTATCGCCACTATTGATGTGGACAGTCTGTATACTAATATTGACAATGTCACAGGTATACAATCTGTAGCAAAAGCTTTTGACAGATATCCGGACCCTAAAAGGCCGGACAAACAAATTTTAGATTTACTCAAAATTAATTTGGAGTACAATGATTTTGAATTCAATGGCAAATGGTATCTACAAACGTGGGGTACTGCCATGGGCAAAAAATTTGCACCAAATTATGCCAACCTCTTTTTGGCAGATTGGGAAAGGGAGGTCTTGGAAAAGGCACCCCTTAAACCCAAATTCTACAGGAGATTTCTGGATGATATTTTCATGATTTGGGAACACTCGGAGGAATCTTTCCACGAGTTTGTAAATTTATTAAATACACATCATCCATCAATCACTGTTAAAGCAGAATTGGACAAACAATCCATAAATTTCTTAGATACCACTGTGTTTAAAGGGAACAGATTTAATAGTGATGGCATACTAGACACGAAAGTGTACTTCAAACCAACAGATACGTTGGAATTGCTACATAAAAATTCTTACCACCCTCCACACACCTTTTCTGGGATTATCAAATCCCAAATTCTGAGATATCAGAGGATTTGTAATAATCAAAGGGACATAGATGACGCTTGCCGACGGTTATTTTATGCGCTTAAACCACGTGGTTATTCCGATCGATTCCTACGCACGATCAAAAACAAAGTCTTAGGTTCGGATCAGACTTTGATGCTAGGGTGCTCCAATAGATGTAATGGACCAAAATGTAAACTATGTAAAAACAACATAGTTGTTCAATCAGCCACCCTTCCAGGGGGTCCTGGAAATTTGAACACTGAATTCAAACTTTCAACGCAACAAGATTGCAACTCCCCTAACGGTATTTATGGCATTCAATGCGAGAAATGCCATAAAATTTACATTGGGGAAACTGGGATGAGTTTTAGAGATCGAATTAACGTACATTTATCAAATGTACGTTTGAACAAACCCACCCCAGTAGGAATTCATTTTAATGGCAGGGAATGCCATATTGAACACCTAAAGGTATATTTCCTTGAAACTTTGCCAGTTTCCTCTGACAAAGACGTAGACAAGGTTAAACGCCTTGACCTAGAACGTAAATGGCAGATAAAGGTAAGATCGATGACACCAACTGGGATGAATACGGTTCCATCCCCTGCCAATAACGGCGTTATCCCTTTTGTCATACCGTTCTCCGAAACGGCTAAGAAAGCGGCCTCTTTAGCTAAGGGGACTTTCAACAAAATTAAAATCAAGCACCCTAACATCGTTTTTCAACCTTGTGTTACAGCATACAAAAGGGGCAAGAACTTGCGCGATTTACTTGTTAGAAGTAGACTGGGCAAGGCCTCATACAACATGCCCGGTAACCCGAGAAACAACGGCTCGACAGAATATACCCAGGGTCCTACTTCAGACGGAGAGGATCCTGGATCCTTGTCTCTTCTCATTGAATTAATGGATGAGACAAACACAGAGTAGTTTATTTCACTTCCAATTGGGCTACATGTCCCCTCGGCCAGTGCCTAATCGGAAGTAGAACAGGGTTTTTCTCCATTTTTTTTAACCGGAGAAATATCAAAGGTAGGATATTCAGAAACCTCTGGCCCCCCTAGGGGCAGGTTTCGCTCTTTTTTTTACTCTTCCTTGGGGTAATTCTTTCGGACTTTTTGCTGAAATTTTGGGTTAAGTATTGCTTAGTATGTGCACACCTGTTGGGAGACCAAGGAAACTCCCCGTGTACGGGCCTACTTAACAAACCTTAAGTCCCTTTCGGGTGACTTTTTATCACCTACCTACCACCACTAAATCCTAAAACACCCTCTAAATTAGAGGAGTGTTTGCCTTTTAGACCTAACTCTAAATTCAATTTCCGCTGAGAGTTATTCAAAGGAGCCACTCAGTGACAATCCTTTACTCTCACGAGTCTATCCTGCCTTCCCTGTTCACTGCTTCCCCTAATCCTACGCCTAACCCAGCCAGAGCCAGACCTATAATCAACTTTGTGGGATTGATGCCTGAAAATTAATTATGTGAAATATACTACTCTATCACTTTTTACACTATAAGGAAACCTTCCTTTACATATGAACTAACTATATATATTCTTTTATAATTGCGCATTTGCTATGTTTTGTTTTCCTAACTCCATCTCATTACAGAACATAGCCGACCGTACATCAGCAACTGTAACAACAAACAAGCCAAGAAGTGATAACAACGAGCAAAGAGAATCAAGTAGGAGCGAGGGTTATAACCAAGATCAGAACTATTTGGTTATCACCTATAATATAATTAAGTCACCTCTATCTCCAAAATTGAAAACACCAACTGGACGGATGCTCGGGCAGGACGGCTCAGTGGGGAGAATCTGAAGGGGTTCTCCCACGAATCTACCCTGCTTGGACTTCCGTCTTAGAATTCAGCATTGCAGGCCTTATTTTTACTTTGGGTAGGTAAATTTATCATTGTTCATGGGTATCCCTCACACTTAAATAAAACTGCGGGGGATGCCCTGCTTTTTTATCTTTAGTTGCCCTATGTGAATCTAAGTCTTGTAATTTTAAAAGGGCATGTAACATACTTTGTACTAAAATGATTGTTCTTCTCTTTTACAGAACCCGAGAACCCAACACTACTTGACTATTACTGGCTGAATCTGAAGGACTCTATTTTTTAGATACTGCTTTACTGAGGGCGGAGCCCTGTAAGGTAGGCAGAACCTACTCTTTTTATGGACCACGGGGAAGGGACGGGGTTTAAACCCGGGTGCCCTGTGCTGCCATGAATGTGACTTGGAGAATTCCACCAAGCCACGGGGACAGCTGATATTCACCAATCCAATTTTTCTAGTCTATAGGAAATTTTATCTCTGACTTTAATTAATAAATTTGAAAATTTAGGGATTCGAACCCGGATTCCTGGTTCTGGGGCACAGCCCTCTAACCACTGGACTACCCAGTTGGCTATGCCTGTTCTGGGTTGATTTTTGATGTTCTTAGGAGATATCCTTTCCTAGATTTTAAATTTTAAATGAAAAAATTCTGGCTTGGAGGGATTCGAACTGGGGTCTGTGAGAAGAGACAACGCCTCTAACCACTAGACCAGCCAGTCGGTTGAATTTCACCCTGTTAATTCTTCTACTGGTATCAGCTACCCTCTCACACCATTATTAAATTAATTTTGGTGAGAAAAATTTATGGTCCAAGAGGGGTTTGAACCGGGGTCTGTGGGGAGAGACAACGCCTCTAACCACTAGACCAGCCAGTCAGTTGTATTTCTGACTGCTTATTCCTAGCCAGATGGAATTCCACCAAAAATATATTTATATTATTTTTATTTTTGGTGATTATTTATTTATTCCTTCATCCCAGACCTTCTAATTCTCAGAAAAGTTACTTCTTGGACCACTGGAATTTTCAACTACCTCTGCGGGCTTCTAACTGGGCCCCTTATAGGTTTATTTCAAGTCACCAATTAATACATTACAATCCCCACTCACATTTTTCTTTTGGCTCCATAAATTCGTAGGATTTTTTTAGGGCCTTGTAATTTTGGTGTTTTACTCAGCATACCCCTTACAAAATTATAAGAATTGGAACAACAGTCTTAACGGCCTGTTTGCCTCTTATTCTTTATTCCAAAATATTGGTCCAGCTGATTCAATATGCCAAAGTCATGGAGTGCCACCTGGTGAATGGAGGAGAAATGCCCTGAAAAGACAGTTTTTTCCATGGAAAAGCCCACAACTGAGGGTCAAGGCCGCACGTGGGAACAGCATGAAGACCAGAACCACTGTTTTATTCACCTCAATATATTATTTTCAAACGTTCTTTTGGTTAATTCTGTATTGAATTTCACCAAAATAATGCCTACATATAATTATTTGATCAATATATAATATATACCAGTATTTTATAGGTTGATTACTGATTGTATTTCCGAATTATAAAATTAAACAGAACTAAATTCATTTTAGTCACTCCCAGACCCCCAGGGGTCTGTGTACGAAAGGTTCTGAATGCCAGTGTGTGTACACACACCTTCCAAAACTCAAGGCTGTTTTTTCTAGCCTGAATTCATTTATTCAATCCCCTCTGAAATGATAATCAGAAGGGGTTATGGACTGAAACCAAGTGTATTAACACCAGAATATTGTTGCCCACTAAATTAGGACAATAATATCTAGTTCTAAAACATATTCTCTCGTTGAGTAAATATTTCAAACACAATGGCTATGAGCCTGTGGGATTTAAGGGTCGGGGCACTGTGAAAATGCCCAGTGGAAAGTCAGCCTGACTTCCTAAGCTCTGGGGCCGCTGGAAAATAATGAAAATTATTTTTAAGCACCTTGGATATGACTCTAATGTAAATTTTATCAAATCTCCATCCCTATTAAGTGTTTGAATTTTATTTATTCTATTATACCAACCCAATTTAAACTTTTTTACACACTTTTTTTCAATACTACAGCCTTTTCTGTGTTTATTTCAGATTATGACCTGGGGATCCCAGACCATGCGCTCAGTGACCGTGACTGGCTTGGGGTATAAAAGTAAAGGGTACAGTGTACACAAACATTCTCTTTGCCAGTCACTTCGGAGCTCTTGGCCTGAACAGTTGGTAATTTGTATTTTTTCAGATACCTCCCTGACGAAGGGCCAATAGGTCTGAAACCGGTAGGAGGATTTTGTACAGGGAGTGGGAACTTATTTATAGGTTCCCACATCCCTTTTGCATTTTGTCAATTCATTCTCTTATTTTTAGGAACTTTATTTCAGCCCTCCGGGGAGCGGAGAAACAGACCTGCAGGTTAGTGACTCCCCTGATCTACTGTTCTTACTGTGTTTTTGTGTTGGAATTTTTTCGGCACTTTTCAGAGCTATATACCATTTGCCTTCCGCTTGCATAGGAGCAAGTACGCTTACAGGCTGCAGGATCTACGGTCACTATAGCATTTTACAATCTCAGATTGAGACCATCCTGACTCATTTGAGTGGAGCAGGCAAAACGTGAGTACGTTTTACTTAAAGTTATAGCAAAAATATCATACCCAATCTTTTGATTCGGTATGATATCGTTGTATATGACTTTTTCTAAATTAATGTTTTAGAGCGATCCCATCCTAAGCCAAATTACTTAGGCCTTTAGAACAAAATTCTCTCTCCAGCTCCATTTGCGTGGTTCTACTAAATTATCTATTGCCCGAGTTTACTAAATAGACAAAATTAAAATACCCTTCTTGAAAATTGACTCTTAAAAATGGCTGACACGCCTGTTCTCACTCCCTTCCAAATTTGCACTCGTAAGCTGAACCGTGTTCTGCGGTGTCAGTATTTGGCTTCCTGCTGGGAGGATTCCCGTTCCCTCCCCCCAGCTATTCAGAAAACGATCTCGACCCTTGAGGATAAAATTAAATTAGAGGGGCCAACGGCCCAGTTGAGTCGAGATCTACGCGAAGCGGCCCGGAATTGGGGTTCCGCTATTAAGTCAATCAGCCATACCCACTTGAGGAGTAGGGTTGATGAGTTGGCAGGTCAGTTAGTGCCTTACCTAGCCAAACTCACCACGAAAGAATTCGGTCAGAGCTCTGTACTGGCCATCTCGTGGGCTAGGCGACGCTACGGAAAGCGTCTGGGTGGGAATATCATTTCAAACTTCCAGGAATACAGTTCTGTTTTTGTTGGGCATCTGAGTGATGCCCCGTCTAGGAAGACCGCTCCACCGAAGGAGGGGCCTTCCGTTTCACAGACGGGCACCACCACTACAATTCAACCCCTAAATTCAACCTCTACCCAGGCTTCGCCCCAGCCTGGGTGCAGTGATAGGACCGGGGATGAGGCAGTATCCCAGGAGTGGGAGGCCCAGCGTCGCCCCGCTCAGGGGGTGACCGGGACTGTTGACACGTCTCCTATCGCTGTTTCAAATTCTTTTGGTGCGTTGTCGGATCTTCCTTCGACCCCAATCCACTCTAGGAATCTAAACTGTACATTTACTTCTACCCCCCAAAGTCAGAAGCGAAAAAGACATACGCAACCAGGACGGAAAATCACTAGGAGGAGGTTAGATCCATCTGGGGGGTCGGATTCGGATTCCACGGAGGCTGGTGAGACAGCCACCATGGTCTCTCCGGCCCGCTCAGGTGAGTTGGATGGTATTCATCCACTTCCTACTGGGGATCCGGACGTGGTTGTCGGCGACACTCAGATGCTGGCTAGCCAGGGCACTGCTGGGGAGGTCTCTCTGCGTGGGGAGAGCCTGTTGAACTCCTCGAGTGAGGGGAGTTCCTCAGGGACCAGTGTAGAGGCCGGGGGTTTGGTCCTTGAACCAACGATGGCTGGGTCACCCCCTGTTACGAGCGAGGACACCACTCGTTCTAAGTCCCCTGTAGAGTCAGAGGACGAGATATCGTTGAACTCGCAGCATTCATCCTCCCCCCCAGCATCTATGGGCAATGGCTCTGCCAACCCAGGATGCCTCTCGGACCCCGGCAGTGCCACATTACCTAGACGGATAATGAGGCGCACCCAGGGTCGGAGACCCGGCACTTACTCCACCGCGGACTTTTGCATGTTTTCTCAACCTTCTCAACGGAGTAAAGCCGCTGGCAGGACTGACCTAAATTTGTCCTTTAAAGGTGAAAATTTGTATCCTGCCGACGTTACGCGTCATGCCGGTAATCTAAGCTCTGAACGTAAAATCGCGGCTTGGAAACTGGTTCTTAAACCATCTACCTCAATGGTTTTTCTCGGTGATTCAAATTTGTCAAAGGTTCCGAAAGTTACGAGGGAGGATGTGGAGGTACACAGCTTCCCTGGGGCCAAATGCTGGCATTTGACCAAACTTTTGGAACGTTTTGATGCTTCCAGGTATCCCCAGCTTAAGGATGTAATCATTTCTGTTGGGCTGAATGACTGTCTGAGTGAAACGACCCTTCGGTCCAAGAGAAATGCAAGTTTCCAAGAATGCATGTTGCAGGCGTCGTCTACTTTCCCCGACCAGCGGGTCTTTTTTCAACCCGTTTACGGTACGATAGCCCTAGATTTGACTTTCCTAAAGGGAATTCAAGCCTTTAATGAGCACGCACGCAAGTTTTTAGGGAATCGGCCGGTGGCCCATTACCTAAATAAGCATCATGCTCAGGTTAAGCAGAATGGACAGGATCCAGTCCATTGGAGCCGCGAATCGGCGTTTAAAATCATTGAGCATTCCCTTTCCCTTATCCATCATTTAAACTAAATTCGGGGCAAGACGCCAGAGTTAACCGTAACTCGGCCACCTTCCCCTTTAAATCAAACGGCATTATCAACCTATCCAGTAAAAACCTGGATAAGGGTAGCGTTGGCGTTTTGCAGAAGGGCATTAAGTTCGTCCCCACTCCTCGTACTATAGATAGAGGTGACTTAAAATCAGCAACTGACGGTCTTGCCCGCCGTCTTCGTCTAAATTTCTTTTTTCACGGTCGAAACAGCGCAACACGTGATCCCAATTTTAGGATAAAATCTACTTGGATGCCTCCATCCAACAACCCTTTCCTAGAATGCGAGCTAAAAACCTTAGACTCTGCTATAAAAAACATCCCAGATGCCCTTCCTAAGAGCAATCTGCCGAAAAACGAACGGATCGCCCTTAAAAATTTGGCTAAAAACAAAGACATCATTATTAAACCAGCTGATAAGGGCGCAGCCATCGTAGTAATGGATAAAAAGGACTATATATCTGAGACTGAACGCCAGCTCAACCATCCAATCCATTACAAAACGTTAGATCAGCCTGTTTTTCCTCAGGCTATTACGAAAATCAATGAAATTTTCCGAGAGCTGAAAGATCTAAAATTTATCGACAAAGGCCAATTCGACTTTCTCGCTTGTCTGTCTGATCCGACACCTAGGAGAATGTATCTTCTCCCTAAAATTCATAAGGAAAAAAACAAGTGGCCCCCCCCGGGTCGCTTACCGCCAGGCAGACCGATCATTTCCGACTGCGGAAGCGAAAGTTGCGCCTCAGCGGAGTATATTGATCACTTCTTGGCACCGTTGGCAACACGTCATCCATCCTTTTTAAAAGACACCACACATTTCCTTGATGAAATAAAAAAAACAAAAATTCACCCTGACGCTTTTATCGCCACTATTGATGTGGACAGTCTGTATACTAATATTGACAATGTCACAGGTATACAATCTGTAGCAAAAGCTTTTGACAGATATCCGGACCCTAAAAGGCCGGACAAACAAATTTTAGATTTACTCAAAATTAATTTGGAGTACAATGATTTTGAATTCAATGGCAAATGGTATCTACAAACGTGGGGTACTGCCATGGGCAAAAAATTTGCACCAAATTATGCCAACCTCTTTTTGGCAGATTGGGAAAGGGAGGTCTTGGAAAAGGCACCCCTTAAACCCAAATTCTACAGGAGATTTCTGGATGATATTTTCATGATTTGGGAACACTCGGAGGAATCTTTCCACGAGTTTGTAAATTTATTAAATACACATCATCCATCAATCACTGTTAAAGCAGAATTGGACAAACAATCCATAAATTTCTTAGATACCACTGTGTTTAAAGGGAACAGATTTAATAGTGATGGCATACTAGACACGAAAGTGTACTTCAAACCAACAGATACGTTGGAATTGCTACATAAAAATTCTTACCACCCTCCACACACCTTTTCTGGGATTATCAAATCCCAAATTCTGAGATATCAGAGGATTTGTAATAATCAAAGGGACATAGATGACGCTTGCCGACGGTTATTTTATGCGCTTAAACCACGTGGTTATTCCGATCGATTCCTACGCACGATCAAAAACAAAGTCTTAGGTTCGGATCAGACTTTGATGCTAGGGTGCTCCAATAGATGTAATGGACCAAAATGTAAACTATGTAAAAACAACATAGTTGTTCAATCAGCCACCCTTCCAGGGGGTCCTGGAAATTTGAACACTGAATTCAAACTTTCAACGCAACAAGATTGCAACTCCCCTAACGGTATTTATGGCATTCAATGCGAGAAATGCCATAAAATTTACATTGGGGAAACTGGGATGAGTTTTAGAGATCGAATTAACGTACATTTATCAAATGTACGTTTGAACAAACCCACCCCAGTAGGAATTCATTTTAATGGCAGGGAATGCCATATTGAACACCTAAAGGTATATTTCCTTGAAACTTTGCCAGTTTCCTCTGACAAAGACGTAGACAAGGTTAAACGCCTTGACCTAGAACGTAAATGGCAGATAAAGGTAAGATCGATGACACCAACTGGGATGAATACGGTTCCATCCCCTGCCAATAACGGCGTTATCCCTTTTGTCATACCGTTCTCCGAAACGGCTAAGAAAGCGGCCTCTTTAGCTAAGGGGACTTTCAACAAAATTAAAATCAAGCACCCTAACATCGTTTTTCAACCTTGTGTTACAGCATACAAAAGGGGCAAGAACTTGCGCGATTTACTTGTTAGAAGTAGACTGGGCAAGGCCTCATACAACATGCCCGGTAACCCGAGAAACAACGGCTCGACAGAATATACCCAGGGTCCTACTTCAGACGGAGAGGATCCTGGATCCTTGTCTCTTCTCATTGAATTAATGGATGAGACAAACACAGAGTAGTTTATTTCACTTCCAATTGGGCTACATGTCCCCTCGGCCAGTGCCTAATCGGAAGTAGAACAGGGTTTTTCTCCATTTTTTTTAACCGGAGAAATATCAAAGGTAGGATATTCAGAAACCTCTGGCCCCCCTAGGGGCAGGTTTCGCTCTTTTTTTTACTCTTCCTTGGGGTAATTCTTTCGGACTTTTTGCTGAAATTTTGGGTTAAGTATTGCTTAGTATGTGCACACCTGTTGGGAGACCAAGGAAACTCCCCGTGTACGGGCCTACTTAACAAACCTTAAGTCCCTTTCGGGTGACTTTTTATCACCTACCTACCACCACTAAATCCTAAAACACCCTCTAAATTAGAGGAGTGTTTGCCTTTTAGACCTAACTCTAAATTCAATTTCCGCTGAGAGTTATTCAAAGGAGCCACTCAGTGACAATCCTTTACTCTCACGAGTCTATCCTGCCTTCCCTGTTCACTGCTTCCCCTAATCCTACGCCTAACCCAGCCAGAGCCAGACCTATAATCAACTTTGTGGGATTGATGCCTGAAAATTAATTATGTGAAATATACTACTCTATCACTTTTTACACTATAAGGAAACCTTCCTTTACATATGAACTAACTATATATATTCTTTTATAATTGCGCATTTGCTATGTTTTGTTTTCCTAACTCCATCTCATTACAGAACATAGCCGACCGTACATCAGCAACTGTAACAACAAACAAGCCAAGAAGTGATAACAACGAGCAAAGAGAATCAAGTAGGAGCGAGGGTTATAACCAAGATCAGAACTATTTGGTTATCACCTATAATATAATTAAGTCACCTCTATCTCCAAAATTGAAAACACCAACTGGACGGATGCTCGGGCAGGACGGCTCAGTGGGGAGAATCTGAAGGGGTTCTCCCACGAATCTACCCTGCTTGGACTTCCGTCTTAGAATTCAGCATTGCAGGCCTTATTTTTACTTTGGGTAGGTAAATTTATCATTGTTCATGGGTATCCCTCACACTTAAATAAAACTGCGGGGGATGCCCTGCTTTTTTATCTTTAGTTGCCCTATGTGAATCTAAGTCTTGTAATTTTAAAAGGGCATGTAACATACTTTGTACTAAAATGATTGTTCTTCTCTTTTACAGAACCCGAGAACCCAACACTACTTGACTATTACTGGCTGAATCTGAAGGACTCTATTTTTTAGATACTGCTTTACTGAGGGCGGAGCCCTGTAAGGTAGGCAGAACCTACTCTTTTTATGGACCACGGGGAAGGGACGGGGTTTGAACCCGGGTGCCCTGTGCTGCCATGAATGTGACTTGGAGAATTCCACCAAGCCACGGGGACAGCTGATATTCACCAATCCAATTTTTCTAGTCTATAGGAAATTTTATCTCTGACTTTAATTAATAAATTTGAAAATTTAGGGATTCGAACCCGGATCCCTGGTTCTGGGGCACAGCCCTCTAACCACTGGACTACCCAGTTGGCTATGCCTGTTCTGGGTTGATTTTTGATGTTCTTAGGAGATATCCTTTCCTAGATTTTAAATTTTAAATGAAAAAATTCTGGCTTGGAGGGATTCGAACTGGGGTCTGTGAGAAGAGACAACGCCTCTAACCACTAGACCAGCCAGTCGGTTGAATTTCACCCTGTTAATTCTTCTACTGGTATCAGCTACCCTCTCACACCATTATTAAATTAATTTTGGTGAGAAAAATTTATGGTCCAAGAGGGGTTTGAACCGGGGTCTGTGGGGAGAGACAACGCCTCTAACCACTAGACCAGCCAGTCAGTTGTATTTCTGACTGCTTATTCCTAGCCAGATGGAATTCCACCAAAAATATATTTATATTATTTTTATTTTTGGTGATTATTTATTTATTCCTTCATCCCAGACCTTCTAATTCTCAGAAAAGTTACTTCTTGGACCACTGGAATTTTCAACTACCTCTGCGGGCTTCTAACTGGGCCCCTTATAGGTTTATTTCAAGTCACCAATTAATACATTACAATCCCCACTCACATTTTTCTTTTGGCTCCATAAATTCGTAGGATTTTTTTAGGGCCTTGTAATTTTGGTGTTTTACTCAGCATACCCCTTACAAAATTATAAGAATTGGAACAACAGTCTTAACGGCCTGTTTGCCTCTTATTCTTTATTCCAAAATATTGGTCCAGCTGATTCAATATGCCAAAGTCATGGAGTGCCACCTGGTGAATGGAGGAGAAATGCCCTGAAAAGACAGTTTTTTCCATGGAAAAGCCCACAACTGAGGGTCAAGGCCGCACGTGGGAACAGCATGAAGACCAGAACCACTGTTTTATTCACCTCAATATATTATTTTCAAACGTTCTTTTGGTTAATTCTGTATTGAATTTCACCAAAATAATGCCTACATATAATTATTTGATCAATATATAATATATACCAGTATTTTATAGGTTGATTACTGATTGTATTTCCGAATTATAAAATTAAACAGAACTAAATTCATTTTAGTCACTCCCAGACCCCCAGGGGTCTGTGTACGAAAGGTTCTGAATGCCAGTGTGTGTACACACACCTTCCAAAACTCAAGGCTGTTTTTTCTAGCCTGAATTCATTTATTCAATCCCCTCTGAAATGATAATCAGAAGGGGTTATGGACTGAAACCAAGTGTATTAACACCAGAATATTGTTGCCCACTAAATTAGGACAATAATATCTAGTTCTAAAACATATTCTCTCGTTGAGTAAATATTTCAAACACAATGGCTATGAGCCTGTGGGATTTAAGGGTCGGGGCACTGTGAAAATGCCCAGTGGAAAGTCAGCCTGACTTCCTAAGCTCTGGGGCCGCTGGAAAATAATGAAAATTATTTTTAAGCACCTTGGATATGACTCTAATGTAAATTTTATCAAATCTCCATCCCTATTAAGTGTTTGAATTTTGTTTATTCTATTATACCAACCCAATTTAAACTTTTTTACACACTTTTTTTCAATACTACAGCCTTTTCTGTGTTTATTTCAGATTATGACCTGGGGATCCCAGACCATGCGCTCAGTGACCGTGACTGGCTTGGGGTATAAAAGTAAAGGGTACAGTGTACACAAACATTCTCTTTGCCAGTCACTTCGGAGCTCTTGGCCTGAACAGTTGGTAATTTGTATTTTTTCAGATACCTCCCTGACGAAGGGCCAATAGGTCTGAAACCGGTAGGAGGATTTTGTACAGGGAGTGGGAACTTATTTATAGGTTCCCACATCCCTTTTGCATTTTGTCAATTCATTCTCTTATTTTTAGGAACTTTATTTCAGCCCTCCGGGGAGCGGAGAAACAGACCTGCAGGTTAGTGACTCCCCTGATCTACTGTTCTTACTGTGTTTTTGTGTTGGAATTTTTTCGGCACTTTTCAGAGCTATATACCATTTGCCTTCCGCTTGCATAGGAGCAAGTACGCTTACAGGCTGCAGGATCTACGGTCACTATAGCATTTTACAATCTCAGATTGAGACCATCCTGACTCATTTGAGTGGAGCAGGCAAAACGTGAGTACGTTTTACTTAAAGTTATAGCAAAAATATCATACCCAATCTTTTGATTCGGTATGATATCGTTGTATATGACTTTTTCTAAATTAATGTTTTAGAGCGATCCCATCCTAAGCCAAATTACTTAGGCCTTTAGAACAAAATTCTCTCTCCAGCTCCATTTGCGTGGTTCTACTAAATTATCTATTGCCCGAGTTTACTAAATAGACAAAATTAAAATACCCTTCTTGAAAATTGACTCTTAAAAATGGCTGACACGCCTGTTCTCACTCCCTTCCAAATTTGCACTCGTAAGCTGAACCGTGTTCTGCGGTGTCAGTATTTGGCTTCCTGCTGGGAGGATTCCCGTTCCCTCCCCCCAGCTATTCAGAAAACGATCTCGACCCTTGAGGATAAAATTAAATTAGAGGGGCCAACGGCCCAGTTGAGTCGAGATCTACGCGAAGCGGCCCGGAATTGGGGTTCCGCTATTAAGTCAATCAGCCATACCCACTTGAGGAGTAGGGTTGATGAGTTGGCAGGTCAGTTAGTGCCTTACCTAGCCAAACTCACCACGAAAGAATTCGGTCAGAGCTCTGTACTGGCCATCTCGTGGGCTAGGCGACGCTACGGAAAGCGTCTGGGTGGGAATATCATTTCAAACTTCCAGGAATACAGTTCTGTTTTTGTTGGGCATCTGAGTGATGCCCCGTCTAGGAAGACCGCTCCACCGAAGGAGGGGCCTTCCGTTTCACAGACGGGCACCACCACTACAATTCAACCCCTAAATTCAACCTCTACCCAGGCTTCGCCCCAGCCTGGGTGCAGTGATAGGACCGGGGATGAGGCAGTATCCCAGGAGTGGGAGGCCCAGCGTCGCCCCGCTCAGGGGGTGACCGGGACTGTTGACACGTCTCCTATCGCTGTTTCAAATTCTTTTGGTGCGTTGTCGGATCTTCCTTCGACCCCAATCCACTCTAGGAATCTAAACTGTACATTTACTTCTACCCCCCAAAGTCAGAAGCGAAAAAGACATACGCAACCAGGACGGAAAATCACTAGGAGGAGGTTAGATCCATCTGGGGGGTCGGATTCGGATTCCACGGAGGCTGGTGAGACAGCCACCATGGTCTCTCCGGCCCGCTCAGGTGAGTTGGATGGTATTCATCCACTTCCTACTGGGGATCCGGACGTGGTTGTCGGCGACACTCAGATGCTGGCTAGCCAGGGCACTGCTGGGGAGGTCTCTCTGCGTGGGGAGAGCCTGTTGAACTCCTCGAGTGAGGGGAGTTCCTCAGGGACCAGTGTAGAGGCCGGGGGTTTGGTCCTTGAACCAACGATGGCTGGGTCACCCCCTGTTACGAGCGAGGACACCACTCGTTCTAAGTCCCCTGTAGAGTCAGAGGACGAGATATCGTTGAACTCGCAGCATTCATCCTCCCCCCCAGCATCTATGGGCAATGGCTCTGCCAACCCAGGATGCCTCTCGGACCCCGGCAGTGCCACATTACCTAGACGGATAATGAGGCGCACCCAGGGTCGGAGACCCGGCACTTACTCCACCGCGGACTTTTGCATGTTTTCTCAACCTTCTCAACGGAGTAAAGCCGCTGGCAGGACTGACCTAAATTTGTCCTTTAAAGGTGAAAATTTGTATCCTGCCGACGTTACGCGTCATGCCGGTAATCTAAGCTCTGAACGTAAAATCGCGGCTTGGAAACTGGTTCTTAAACCATCTACCTCAATGGTTTTTCTCGGTGATTCAAATTTGTCAAAGGTTCCGAAAGTTACGAGGGAGGATGTGGAGGTACACAGCTTCCCTGGGGCCAAATGCTGGCATTTGACCAAACTTTTGGAACGTTTTGATGCTTCCAGGTATCCCCAGCTTAAGGATGTAATCATTTCTGTTGGGCTGAATGACTGTCTGAGTGAAACGACCCTTCGGTCCAAGAGAAATGCAAGTTTCCAAGAATGCATGTTGCAGGCGTCGTCTACTTTCCCCGACCAGCGGGTCTTTTTTCAACCCGTTTACGGTACGATAGCCCTAGATTTGACTTTCCTAAAGGGAATTCAAGCCTTTAATGAGCACGCACGCAAGTTTTTAGGGAATCGGCCGGTGGCCCATTACCTAAATAAGCATCATGCTCAGGTTAAGCAGAATGGACAGGATCCAGTCCATTGGAGCCGCGAATCGGCGTTTAAAATCATTGAGCATTCCCTTTCCCTTATCCATCATTTAAACTAAATTCGGGGCAAGACGCCAGAGTTAACCGTAACTCGGCCACCTTCCCCTTTAAATCAAACGGCATTATCAACCTATCCAGTAAAAACCTGGATAAGGGTAGCGTTGGCGTTTTGCAGAAGGGCATTAAGTTCGTCCCCACTCCTCGTACTATAGATAGAGGTGACTTAAAATCAGCAACTGACGGTCTTGCCCGCCGTCTTCGTCTAAATTTCTTTTTTCACGGTCGAAACAGCGCAACACGTGATCCCAATTTTAGGATAAAATCTACTTGGATGCCTCCATCCAACAACCCTTTCCTAGAATGCGAGCTAAAAACCTTAGACTCTGCTATAAAAAACATCCCAGATGCCCTTCCTAAGAGCAATCTGCCGAAAAACGAACGGATCGCCCTTAAAAATTTGGCTAAAAACAAAGACATCATTATTAAACCAGCTGATAAGGGCGCAGCCATCGTAGTAATGGATAAAAAGGACTATATATCTGAGACTGAACGCCAGCTCAACCATCCAATCCATTACAAAACGTTAGATCAGCCTGTTTTTCCTCAGGCTATTACGAAAATCAATGAAATTTTCCGAGAGCTGAAAGATCTAAAATTTATCGACAAAGGCCAATTCGACTTTCTCGCTTGTCTGTTACCGCCAGGCAGACCGATCATTTCCGACTGCGGAAGCGAAAGTTGCGCCTCAGCGGAGTATATTGATCACTTCTTGGCACCGTTGGCAACACGTCATCCATCCTTTTTAAAAGACACCACACATTTCCTTGATGAAATAAAAAAAACAAAAATTCACCCTGACGCTTTTATCGCCACTATTGATGTGGACAGTCTGTATACTAATATTGACAATGTCACAGGTATACAATCTGTAGCAAAAGCTTTTGACAGATATCCGGACCCTAAAAGGCCGGACAAACAAATTTTAGATTTACTCAAAATTAATTTGGAGTACAATGATTTTGAATTCAATGGCAAATGGTATCTACAAACGTGGGGTACTGCCATGGGCAAAAAATTTGCACCAAATTATGCCAACCTCTTTTTGGCAGATTGGGAAAGGGAGGTCTTGGAAAAGGCACCCCTTAAACCCAAATTCTACAGGAGATTTCTGGATGATATTTTCATGATTTGGGAACACTCGGAGGAATCTTTCCACGAGTTTGTAAATTTATTAAATACACATCATCCATCAATCACTGTTAAAGCAGAATTGGACAAACAATCCATAAATTTCTTAGATACCACTGTGTTTAAAGGGAACAGATTTAATAGTGATGGCATACTAGACACGAAAGTGTACTTCAAACCAACAGATACGTTGGAATTGCTACATAAAAATTCTTACCACCCTCCACACACCTTTTCTGGGATTATCAAATCCCAAATTCTGAGATATCAGAGGATTTGTAATAATCAAAGGGACATAGATGACGCTTGCCGACGGTTATTTTATGCGCTTAAACCACGTGGTTATTCCGATCGATTCCTACGCACGATCAAAAACAAAGTCTTAGGTTCGGATCAGACTTTGATGCTAGGGTGCTCCAATAGATGTAATGGACCAAAATGTAAACTATGTAAAAACAACATAGTTGTTCAATCAGCCACCCTTCCAGGGGGTCCTGGAAATTTGAACACTGAATTCAAACTTTCAACGCAACAAGATTGCAACTCCCCTAACGGTATTTATGGCATTCAATGCGAGAAATGCCATAAAATTTACATTGGGGAAACTGGGATGAGTTTTAGAGATCGAATTAACGTACATTTATCAAATGTACGTTTGAACAAACCCACCCCAGTAGGAATTCATTTTAATGGCAGGGAATGCCATATTGAACACCTAAAGGTATATTTCCTTGAAACTTTGCCAGTTTCCTCTGACAAAGACGTAGACAAGGTTAAACGCCTTGACCTAGAACGTAAATGGCAGATAAAGGTAAGATCGATGACACCAACTGGGATGAATACGGTTCCATCCCCTGCCAATAACGGCGTTATCCCTTTTGTCATACCGTTCTCCGAAACGGCTAAGAAAGCGGCCTCTTTAGCTAAGGGGACTTTCAACAAAATTAAAATCAAGCACCCTAACATCGTTTTTCAACCTTGTGTTACAGCATACAAAAGGGGCAAGAACTTGCGCGATTTACTTGTTAGAAGTAGACTGGGCAAGGCCTCATACAACATGCCCGGTAACCCGAGAAACAACGGCTCGACAGAATATACCCAGGGTCCTACTTCAGACGGAGAGGATCCTGGATCCTTGTCTCTTCTCATTGAATTAATGGATGAGACAAACACAGAGTAGTTTATTTCACTTCCAATTGGGCTACATGTCCCCTCGGCCAGTGCCTAATCGGAAGTAGAACAGGGTTTTTCTCCATTTTTTTTAACCGGAGAAATATCAAAGGTAGGATATTCAGAAACCTCTGGCCCCCCTAGGGGCAGGTTTCGCTCTTTTTTTTACTCTTCCTTGGGGTAATTCTTTCGGACTTTTTGCTGAAATTTTGGGTTAAGTATTGCTTAGTATGTGCACACCTGTTGGGAGACCAAGGAAACTCCCCGTGTACGGGCCTACTTAACAAACCTTAAGTCCCTTTCGGGTGACTTTTTATCACCTACCTACCACCACTAAATCCTAAAACACCCTCTAAATTAGAGGAGTGTTTGCCTTTTAGACCTAACTCTAAATTCAATTTCCGCTGAGAGTTATTCAAAGGAGCCACTCAGTGACAATCCTTTACTCTCACGAGTCTATCCTGCCTTCCCTGTTCACTGCTTCCCCTAATCCTACGCCTAACCCTAACCCTAACCCTAACCCTAACCCTTATTTTTACTTTGGAACCCGAGAACCCAACACTACTTGACTATTACTGGCTGAATCTGAAGGACTCTATTTTTTAGATACTGCTTTACTGAGGGCGGAGCCCTGTAAGGTAGGCAGAACCTACTCTTTTTATGGACCACGGGGAAGGGACGGGGTTTGAACCCGGGTGCCCTGTGCTGCCATGAATGTGACTTGGAGAATTCCACCAAGCCACGGGGACAGCTGATATTCACCTATCCAATTTTTCTAGTCTATAGGAAATTTTATCTCTGACTTTAATTAATAAATTTGAAAATTTAGGGATTCGAACCCGGATCCCTGGTTCTGGGGCACAGCCCTCTAACCACTGGACTACCCAGTTGGCTATGCCTGTTCTGGGTTGATTTTTGATGTCCTTAGGAGATATCCTTTCCTAGATTTTAAATTTTAAATGAAAAAATTCTGGCTTGGAGGGATTCGAACTGGGGTCTGTGAGAAGAGACAACGCCTCTAACCACTAGACCAGCCAGTCAGTTGAATTTCACCCTGTTAATTCTTCTACTGGTATCAGCTACCCTCTCACACCATTATTAAATTAATTTTGGTGAGAAAAATTTATGGTCCAAGAGGGGTTTGAACCGGGGTCTGTGGGGAGAGACAACGCCTCTAACCACTAGACCAGCCAGTCAGTTGTATTTCTGACTACTTATTCCTAGCCAGATGGAATTCCACCAAAAATATATTTATATTATTTTTATTTTTGGTGATTATTTATTTATTCCTTCATCCTAGACCTTCTAATTCTCAGAAAAGTTACTTCTTGGACCACTGGAATTTTCAACTACCTCTGCGGGCTTCTAACTGGGCCCCTTATAGGTTTATTTCAAGTCACCAATTAATACATTACAATCCCCACTCACATTTTTCTTTTGGCTCTATAAATTCGTAGGATTTTTTTAGGGCCTTGTAATTTTGGTGTTTTACTCAGCATACCCCTTACAAAATTATAAGAATTGGAACAACAGTCTTAACGGCCTGTTTGCCTCTTATTCTTTATTCCAAAATATTGGTCCAGCTGATTCAATATGCCAAAGTCATGGAGTGCCACCTGGTGAATGGAGGAGAAATGCCCTGAAAAGACAGTTTTTTCCATGGAAAAGCCCACAACTGAGGGTCAAGGCCGCACGTGGGAACAGCATGAAGACCAGAACCACTGTTTTATTCACCTCAATATATTATTTTCAAACGTTCTTTTGGTTAATTCTGTATTGAATTTCACCAAAATAATGCCTACATATAATTATTTGATCAATATATAATATATACCAGTATTTTATAAGTTGATTACTGATTGTATTTCCGAATTATAAAATTAAACAGAACTAAATTCATTTTAGTCACTCCCAGACCCCTAGGGGTCTGTGTACGAAAGGTTCTGAATGCCAGTGTGTGTACACACACCTTCCAAAACTCAAGGCTGTTTTTTCTAGCCTGAATTCATTTATTCAATCCCCTCTGAAATGATAATCAGAAGGGGCAATGGACTGAAACCAAGTGTATTAACACCAGAATATTGTTGCCCACTAAATTAGGACAATAATATCTAGTTCTAAAACATATTCTCTCGTTGAGTAGATATTTCAAACACAATGGCTATGAGCCTGTGGGATTTAAGGGTCGGGGCACTGTGAAAATGCCCAGTGGAAAGTCAGCCTGACTTCCTAAGCTCTGGGGCCGCTGGAAAATAATGAAAATTATTTTTAAGCACCTTGGATATGACTCTAATGTACATTTTATCAAATCTCCTTCCCTATTAAGTGTTTGAATTTTATTTATTCTATTATACCAACCCAATTTAAACTTTTTTACACACTTTTTTTCAATACTACAGCCTTTTCTGTGTTTATTTCAGATTGTGACCTGGGGATCACAGACCATGCGCTCAGTGACCGTGACTGGCTTGGGGTATAAAAGTAAAGGGTACAGTGTACACAAACATTCTCTTTGCCAGTCACTTCGGAGCTCTTGGCCTGAACAGTTGGTAATTTGTATTTTTTCAGATACCTCCCTGACGAAGGGCCAATAGGTCTGAAACCGGTAGGAGGATTTTGTACAGGGAGTGGGAACTTATTTATAGGTTCCCACATCCCTTTTGCATTTTGTCAATTCATTCTCTTATTTTTAGGAACTTTATTTCAGCCCTCCGGGGAGCGGAGAAACAGACCTGCAGGTTAGTGACTCCCCTGATCTACTGTTCTTACTGTGTTTTTGTGTTGGAATTTTTTCGGCACTTTTCAGAGCTATATACCATTTGCCTTCCGCTTGCATAGGAGCAAGTACGCTTACAGGCTGCAGGATCTACGGTCACTATAGCATTTTACAATCTCAGATTGAGACCATCCTGACTCATTTGAGTGGAGCAGGCAAAACGTGAGTACGTTTTACTTAAAGTTATAGCAAAAATATCATACCCAATCTTTTGATTCGGTATGATATCGTTGTATATGACTTTTTCTAAATTAATGTTTTAGAGCGATCCCATCCTAAGCCAAATTACTTAGGCCTTTAGAACAAAATTCTCTCTCCAGCTCCATTTGCGTGGTTCTACTAAATTATCTATTGCCCGAGTTTACTAAATAGACAAAATTAAAATACCCTTCTTGAAAATTGACTCTTAAAAATGGCTGACACGCCTGTTCTCACTCCCTTCCAAATTTGCACTCGTAAGCTGAACCGTGTTCTGCGGTGTCAGTATTTGGCTTCCTGCTGGGAGGATTCCCGTTCCCTCCCCCCAGCTATTCAGAAAACGATCTCGACCCTTGAGGATAAAATTAAATTAGAGGGGCCAACGGCCCAGTTGAGTCGAGATCTACGCGAAGCGGCCCGGAATTGGGGTTCCGCTATTAAGTCAATCAGCCATACCCACTTGAGGAGTAGGGTTGATGAGTTGGCAGGTCAGTTAGTGCCTTACCTAGCCAAACTCACCACGAAAGAATTCGGTCAGAGCTCTGTACTGGCCATCTCGTGGGCTAGGCGACGCTACGGAAAGCGTCTGGGTGGGAATATCATTTCAAACTTCCAGGAATACAGTTCTGTTTTTGTTGGGCATCTGAGTGATGCCCCGTCTAGGAAGACCGCTCCACCGAAGGAGGGGCCTTCCGTTTCACAGACGGGCACCACCACTACAATTCAACCCCTAAATTCAACCTCTACCCAGGCTTCGCCCCAGCCTGGGTGCAGTGATAGGACCGGGGATGAGGCAGTATCCCAGGAGTGGGAGGCCCAGCGTCGCCCCGCTCAGGGGGTGACCGGGACTGTTGACACGTCTCCTATCGCTGTTTCAAATTCTTTTGGTGCGTTGTCGGATCTTCCTTCGACCCCAATCCACTCTAGGAATTTAAACTGTACATTTACTTCTACCCCCCAAAGTCAGAAGCGAAAAAGACATACGCAACCAGGACGGAAAATCACTAGGAGGAGGTTAGATCCATCTGGGGGGTCGGATTCGGATTCCACGGAGGCTGGTGAGACAGCCACCATGGTCTCTCCGGCCCGCTCAGGTGAGTTGGATGGTATTCATCCACTTCCTACTGGGGATCCGGACGTGGTTGTCGGCGACACTCAGATGCTGGCTAGCCAGGGCACTGCTGGGGAGGTCTCTCTGCGTGGGGAGAGCCTGTTGAACTCCTCGAGTGAGGGGAGTTCCTCAGGGACCAGTGTAGAGGCCGGGGGTTTGGTCCTTGAACCAACGATGGCTGGGTCACCCCCTGTTACGAGCGAGGACACCACTCGTTCTAAGTCCCCTGTAGAGTCAGGGGACGAGATATCGTTGAACTCGCAGCATTCATCCTCCCCCCCAGCATCTATGGGCAATGGCTCTGCCAACCCAGGATGCCTCTCGGACCCCGGCAGTGCCACATTACCTAGACGGATAATGAGGCGCACCCAGGGTCGGAGACCCGGCACTTACTCCACCGCGGACTTTTGCATGTTTTCTCAACCTTCTCAACGGAGTAAAGCCGCTGGCAGGACTGACCTAAATTTGTCCTTTAAAGGTGAAAATTTGTATCCTGCCGACGTTACGAGTCATGCCGGTAATCTAAGCTCTGAACGTAAAATCGCGGCTTGGAAACTGGTTCTTAAACCATCTACCTCAATGGTTTTTCTCGGTGATTCAAATTTGTCAAAGGTTCCGAAAGTTACGAGGGAGGATGTGGAGGTACACAGCTTCCCTGGGGCCAAATGCTGGCATTTGACCAAACTTTTGGAACGTTTTGATGCTTCCAGGTATCCCCAGCTTAAGGATGTAATCATTTCTGTTGGGCTGAATGACTGTCTGAGTGAAACGACCCTTCGGTCCAAGAGAAATGCAAGTTTCCAAGAATGCATGTTGCAGGCGTCGTCTACTTTCCCCGACCAGCGGGTCTTTTTTCAACCCGTTTACGGTACGATAGCCCTAGATTTGACTTTCCTAAAGGGAATTCAAGCCTTTAATGAGCACGCACGCAAGTTTTTAGGGAATCGGCCGGTGGCCCATTACCTAAATAAGCATCATGCTCAGGTTAAGCAGAATGGACAGGATCCAGTCCATTGGAGCCGCGAATCGGCGTTTAAAATCATTGAGCATTCCCTTTCCCTTATCCATCATTTAAACTAAATTCGGGGCAAGACGCCAGAGTTAACCGTAACTCGGCCACCTTCCCCTTTAAATCAAACGGCATTATCAACCTATCCAGTAAAAACCTGGATAAGGGTAGCGTTGGCGTTTTGCAGAAGGGCATTAAGTTCGTCCCCACTCCTCGTACTATAGATAGAGGTGACTTAAAATCAGCAACTGACGGTCTTGCCCGCCGTCTTCGTCTAAATTTCTTTTTTCACGGTCGAAACAGCGCAACACGTGATCCCAATTTTAGGATAAAATCTACTTGGATGCCTCCATCCAACAACCCTTTCCTAGAATGCGAGCTAAAAACTTTAGACTCTGCTATAAAAAACATCCCAGATGCCCTTCCTAAGAGCAATCTGCCGAAAAACGAACGGATCGCCCTTAAAAATTTGGCTAAAAACAAAGACATCATTATTAAACCAGCTGATAAGGGCGCAGCCATCGTAGTAATGGATAAAAAGGACTATATATCTGAGACTGAACGCCAGCTCAACCATCCAATCCATTACAAAACGTTAGATCAGCCTGTTTTTCCTCAGGCTATTACGAAAATCAATGAAATTTTCCGAGAGCTGAAAGATCTAAAATTTATCGACAAAGGCCAATTCGACTTTCTCGCTTGTCCGTCTGATCCGACACCTAGGAGAATGTATCTTCTCCCTAAAATTCATAAGGAAAAAAACAAGTGGCCCCCCCCGGGTCGCTTACCGCCAGGCAGACCGATCATTTCCGACTGCGGAAGCGAAAGTTGCGCCTCAGCGGAGTATATTGATCACTTCTTGGCACCGTTGGCAACACGTCATCCATCCTTTTTAAAAGACACCACACATTTCCTTGATGAAATAAAAAAAACAAAAATTCACCCTGACGCTTTTATCGCCACTATTGATGTGGACAGTCTGTATACTAATATTGACAATGTCACAGGTATACAATCTGTAGCAAAAGCTTTTGACAGATATCCGGACCCTAAAAGGCCGGACAAACAAATTTTAGATTTACTCAAAATTAATTTGGAGTACAATGATTTTGAATTCAATGGCAAATGGTATCTACAAACGTGGGGTACTGCCATGGGCAAAAAATTTGCACCAAATTATGCCAACCTCTTTTTGGCAGATTGGGAAAGGGAGGTCTTGGAAAAGGCACCCCTTAAACCCAAATTCTACAGGAGATTTCTGGATGATATTTTCATGATTTGGGAACACTCGGAGGAATCTTTCCACGAGTTTGTAAATTTACTAAATACACATCATCCATCAATCACTGTTAAAGCAGAATTGGACAAACAATCCATAAATTTCTTAGATACCACTGTGTTTAAAGGGAACAGATTTAATAGTGATGGCATACTAGACACGAAAGTGTACTTCAAACCAACAGATACGTTGGAATTGCTACATAAAAATTCTTACCACCCTCCACACACCTTTTCTGGGATTATCAAATCCCAAATTCTGAGATATCAGAGGATTTGTAATAATCAAAGGGACATAGATGACGCTTGCCGACGGTTATTTTATGCGCTTAAACCACGTGGTTATTCCGATCGATTCCTACGCACGATCAAAAACAAAGTCTTAGGTTCGGATCAGACTTTGATGCTAGGGTGCTCCAATAGATGTAATGGACCAAAATGTAAACTATGTAAAAACAACATAGTTGTTCAATCAGCCACCCTTCCAGGGGGTCCTGGAAATTTGAACACTGAATTCAAACTTTCAACGCAACAAGATTGCAACTCCCCTAACGGTATTTATGGCATTCAATGCGAGAAATGCCATAAAATTTACATTGGGGAAACTGGGATGAGTTTTAGAGATCGAATTAACGTACATTTATCAAATGTACGTTTGAACAAACCCACCCCAGTAGGAATTCATTTTAATGGCAGTGAATGCCATATTGAACACCTAAAGGTATATTTCCTTGAAACTTTGCCAGTTTCCTCTGACAAAGACGTAGACAAGGTTAAACGCCTTGACCTAGAACGTAAATGGCAGATAAAGGTAAGATCGATGACACCAACTGGGATGAATACGGTTCCATCCCCTGCCAATAACGGCGTTATCCCTTTTGTCATACCGTTCTCCGAAACGGCTAAGAAAGCGGCCTCTTTAGCTAAGGGGACTTTCAACAAAATTAAAATCAAGCACCCTAACATCGTTTTTCAACCTTGTGTTACAGCATACAAAAGGGGCAAGAACTTGCGCGATCTACTTGTTAGAAGTAGACTGGGCAAGGCCTCATACAACATGCCCGGTAACCCAAGGAACAACGGCTCGACAGAATATACCCAGGGTCCTACTTCAGACGGAGAGGATCCTGGATCCTTGTCTCTTCTCATTGAATTAATGGATGAGACAAACACAGAGTAGTTTATTTCACTTCCAATTGGGCTACATGTCCCCTCGGCCAGTGCCTAATCGGAAGTAGAACAGGGTTTTTCTCCATTTTTTTAACCGGAGAAATATCAAAGGTAGGATATTCAGAAACCTCTGGCCCCCCTAGGGGCAGGTTTCGCTCATTTTTTTACTCTTCCTTGGGGTAATTCTTTCGGACTTTTTGCTGAAATTTTGGGTTAAGTATTGCTTAGTATGTGCACACCTGTTGGGAGACCAAGGAAACTCCCCGTGTACGGGCCTACTTAACAAACCTTAAGTCCCTTTCAGGTGACTTTTTATCACCTACCTACCACCACTAAATTCTAAAACACCCTCTAAATTAGAGGAGTGTTTGCCTTTTTAGACCTAACTCTAAATTCAATTTCCGCTGAGAGTTATTCAAAGGAGCCACTCAGTGACAATCCTTTACTCTCACGAGTCTATCCTGCCTTCCCTGTTCACTGCTTCCCCTAATCCTACGCCTAACCCAGCCAGAGCCAGACCTATAATCAACTTTGTGGGATTGATGCCTGAAAATTAATTATGTGAAATATACTACTCTATCACTTTTTACACTATAAGGAAACCTTCCTTTACATATGAACTAACTATATATATTATTTTATAATTGCGCATTTGCTATGTTTTGTTTTCCTAACTCCATCTCATTACAGAACATAGCCGACCGTACATCAGCAACTGTAACAACAAACAAGCCAAGAAGTGATAACAACGAGCAAAGAGAATCAAGTAGGAGCGAGGGTTATAACCAAGATCAGAACTATTTGGTTATCACCTATAATATAATTAAGTCACCTCTATCTCCAAAATTGAAAACACCAACTGGACGGATGCTCGGGCAGGACGGCTCAGTGGGGAGAATCTGAAGGGGTTCTCCCACGAATCTACCCTGCTTGGACTTCCGTCTTAGAATTCAGCATTGCAGGCCTTATTTTTACTTTGGGTAGGTAAATTTATCATTGTTCATGGGTATCCCTCACACTTAAATAAAACTGCGGGGGATGCCCTGCTTTTTTATCTTTAGTTGCCCTATGTGAATCTAAGTCTTGTAATTTTAAAAGGGCATGTAACATACTTTGTACTAAAATGATTGTTCTTCTCTTTTACAGAACCCGAGAACCCAACACTACTTGACTATTACTGGCTGAATCTGAAGGACTCTATTTTTTAGATACTGCTTTACTGAGGGCGGAGCCCTGTAAGGTAGGCAGAACCTACTCTTTTTATGGACCACGGGGAAGGGACGGGGTTTGAACCCGGGTGCCCTGTGCTGCCATGAATGTGACTTGGAGAATTCCACCAAGCCACGGGGACAGCTGATATTCACCTATCCAATTTTTCTAGTCTATAGGAAATTTTATCTCTGACTTTAATTAATAAATTTGAAAATTTAGGGATTCGAACCCGGATCCCTGGTTCTGGGGCACAGCCCTCTAACCACTGGACTACCCAGTTGGCTATGCCTGTTCTGGGTTGATTTTTGATGTCCTTAGGAGATATCCTTTCCTAGATTTTAAATTTTAAATGAAAAAATTCTGGCTTGGAGGGATTCGAACTGGGGTCTGTGAGAAGAGACAACGCCTCTAACCACTAGACCAGCCAGTCAGTTGAATTTCACCCTGTTAATTCTTCTACTGGTATCAGCTACCCTCTCACACCATTATTAAATTAATTTTGGTGAGAAAAATTTATGGTCCAAGAGGGGTTTGAACCGGGGTCTGTGGGGAGAGACAACGCCTCTAACCACTAGACCAGCCAGTCAGTTGTATTTCTGACTACTTATTCCTAGCCAGATGGAATTCCACCAAAAATATATTTATATTATTTTTATTTTTGGTGATTATTTATTTATTCCTTCATCCTAGACCTTCTAATTCTCAGAAAAGTTACTTCTTGGACCACTGGAATTTTCAACTACCTCTGCGGGCTTCTAACTGGGCCCCTTATAGGTTTATTTCAAGTCACCAATTAATACATTACAATCCCCACTCACATTTTTCTTTTGGCTCTATAAATTCGTAGGATTTTTTTAGGGCCTTGTAATTTTGGTGTTTTACTCAGCATACCCCTTACAAAATTATAAGAATTGGAACAACAGTCTTAACGGCCTGTTTGCCTCTTATTCTTTATTCCAAAATATTGGTCCAGCTGATTCAATATGCCAAAGTCATGGAGTGCCACCTGGTGAATGGAGGAGAAATGCCCTGAAAAGACAGTTTTTTCCATGGAAAAGCCCACAACTGAGGGTCAAGGCCGCACGTGGGAACAGCATGAAGACCAGAACCACTGTTTTATTCACCTCAATATATTATTTTCAAACGTTCTTTTGGTTAATTCTGTATTGAATTTCACCAAAATAATGCCTACATATAATTATTTGATCAATATATAATATATACCAGTATTTTATAGGTTGATTACTGATTGTATTTCCGAATTATAAAATTAAACAGAACTAAATTCATTTTAGTCACTCCCAGACCCCCAGGGGTCTGTGTACGAAAGGTTCTGAATGCCAGTGTGTGTACACACACCTTCCAAAACTCAAGGCTGTTTTTTCTAGCCTGAATTCATTTATTCAATCCCCTCTGAAATGATAATCAGAAGGGGCAATGGACTGAAACCAAGTGTATTAACACCAGAATATTGTTGCCCACTAAATTAGGACAATAATATCTAGTTCTAAAACATATTCTCTCGTTGAGTAGATATTTCAAACACAATGGCTATGAGCCTGTGGGATTTAAGGGTCGGGGCACTGTGAAAATGCCCAGTGGAAAGTCAGCCTGACTTCCTAAGCTCTGGGGCCGCTGGAAAATAATGAAAATTATTTTTAAGCACCTTGGATATGACTCTAATGTACATTTTATCAAATCTCCTTCCCTATTAAGTGTTTGAATTTTATTTATTCTATTATACCAACCCAATTTAAACTTTTTTACACACTTTTTTTCAATACTACAGCCTTTTCTGTGTTTATTTCAGATTGTGACCTGGGGATCACAGACCATGCGCTCAGTGACCGTGACTGGCTTGGGGTATAAAAGTAAAGGGTACAGTGTACACAAACATTCTCTTTGCCAGTCACTTCGGAGCTCTTGGCCTGAACAGTTGGTAATTTGTATTTTTTCAGATACCTCCCTGACGAAGGGCCAATAGGTCTGAAACCGGTAGGAGGATTTTGTACAGGGAGTGGGAACTTATTTATAGGTTCCCACATCCCTTTTGCATTTTGTCAATTCATTCTCTTATTTTTAGGAACTTTATTTCAGCCCTCCGGGGAGCGGAGAAACAGACCTGCAGGTTAGTGACTCCCCTGATCTACTGTTCTTACTGTGTTTTTGTGTTGGAATTTTTTCGGCACTTTTCAGAGCTATATACCATTTGCCTTCCGCTTGCATAGGAGCAAGTACGCTTACAGGCTGCAGGATCTACGGTCACTATAGCATTTTACAATCTCAGATTGAGACCATCCTGACTCATTTGAGTGGAGCAGGCAAAACGTGAGTACGTTTTACTTAAAGTTATAGCAAAAATATCATACCCAATCTTTTGATTCGGTATGATATCGTTGTATATGACTTTTTCTAAATTAATGTTTTAGAGCGATCCCATCCTAAGCCAAATTACTTAGGCCTTTAGAACAAAATTCTCTCTCCAGCTCCATTTGCGTGGTTCTACTAAATTATCTATTGCCCGAGTTTACTAAATAGACTAAATTAAAATACCCTTCTTGAAAATTGACTCTTAAAAATGGCTGACACGCCTGTTCTCACTCCCTTCCAAATTTGCACTCGTAAGCTGAACCGTGTTCTGCGGTGTCAGTATTTGGCTTCCTGCTGGGAGGATTCCCGTTCCCTCCCCCCAGCTATTCAGAAAACGATCTCGACCCTTGAGGATAAAATTAAATTAGAGGGGCCAACGGCCCAGTTGAGTCGAGATCTACGCGAAGCGGCCCGGAATTGGGGTTCCGCTATTAAGTCAATCAGCCATACCCACTTGAGGAGTAGGGTTGATGAGTTGGCAGGTCAGTTAGTGCCTTACCTAGCCAAACTCACCACGAAAGAATTCGGTCAGAGCTCTGTACTGGCCATCTCGTGGGCTAGGCGACGCTACGGAAAGCGTCTGGGTGGGAATATCATTTCAAACTTCCAGGAATACAGTTCTGTTTTTGTTGGGCATCTGAGTGATGCCCCGTCTAGGAAGACCGCTCCACCGAAGGAGGGGCCTTCCGTTTCACAGACGGGCACCACCACTACAATTCAACCCCTAAATTCAACCTCTACCCAGGCTTCGCCCCAGCCTGGGTGCAGTGATAGGACCGGGGATGAGGCAGTATCCCAGGAGTGGGAGGCCCAGCGTCGCCCCGCTCAGGGGGTGACCGGGACTGTTGACACGTCTCCTATCGCTGTTTCAAATTCTTTTGGTGCGTTGTCGGATCTTCCTTCGACCCCAATCCACTCTAGGAATTTAAACTGTACATTTACTTCTACCCCCCAAAGTCAGAAGCGAAAAAGACATACGCAACCAGGACGGAAAATCACTAGGAGGAGGTTAGATCCATCTGGGGGGTCGGATTCGGATTCCACGGAGGCTGGTGAGACAGCCACCATGGTCTCTCCGGCCCGCTCAGGTGAGTTGGATGGTATTCATCCACTTCCTACTGGGGATCCGGACGTGGTTGTCGGCGACACTCAGATGCTGGCTAGCCAGGGCACTGCTGGGGAGGTCTCTCTGCGTGGGGAGAGCCTGTTGAACTCCTCGAGTGAGGGGAGTTCCTCAGGGACCAGTGTAGAGGCCGGGGGTTTGGTCCTTGAACCAACGATGGCTGGGTCACCCCCTGTTACGAGCGAGGACACCACTCGTTCTAAGTCCCCTGTAGAGTCAGGGGACGAGATATCGTTGAACTCGCAGCATTCATCCTCCCCCCCAGCATCTATGGGCAATGGCTCTGCCAACCCAGGATGCCTCTCGGACCCCGGCAGTGCCACATTACCTAGACGGATAATGAGGCGCACCCAGGGTCGGAGACCCGGCACTTACTCCACCGCGGACTTTTGCATGTTTTCTCAACCTTCTCAACGGAGTAAAGCCGCTGGCAGGACTGACCTAAATTTGTCCTTTAAAGGTGAAAATTTGTATCCTGCCGACGTTACGCGTCATGCCGGTAATCTAAGCTCTGAACGTAAAATCGCGGCTTGGAAACTGGTTCTTAAACCATCTACCTCAATGGTTTTTCTCGGTGATTCAAATTTGTCAAAGGTTCCGAAAGTTACGAGGGAGGATGTGGAGGTACACAGCTTCCCTGGGGCCAAATGCTGGCATTTGACCAAACTTTTGGAACGTTTTGATGCTTCCAGGTATCCCCAGCTTAAGGATGTAATCATTTCTGTTGGGCTGAATGACTGTCTGAGTGAAACGACCCTTCGGTCCAAGAGAAATGCAAGTTTCCAAGAATGCATGTTGCAGGCGTCGTCTACTTTCCCCGACCAGCGGGTCTTTTTTCAACCCGTTTACGGTACGATAGCCCTAGATTTGACTTTCCTAAAGGGAATTCAAGCCTTTAATGAGCACGCACGCAAGTTTTTAGGGAATCGGCCGGTGGCCCATTACCTAAATAAGCATCATGCTCAGGTTAAGCAGAATGGACAGGATCCAGTCCATTGGAGCCGCGAATCGGCGTTTAAAATCATTGAGCATTCCCTTTCCCTTATCCATCATTTAAACTTAATTCGGGGCAAGACGCCAGAGTTAACCGTAACTCGGCCACCTTCCCCTTTAAATCAAACGGCATTATCAACCTATCCAGTAAAAACCTGGATAAGGGTAGCGTTGGCGTTTTGCAGAAGGGCATTAAGTTCGTCCCCACTCCTCGTACTATAGATAGAGGTGACTTAAAATCAGCAACTGACGGTCTTGCCCGCCGTCTTCGTCTAAATTTCTTTTTTCACGGTCGAAACAGCGCAACACGTGATCCCAATTTTAGGATAAAATCTACTTGGATGCCTCCATCCAACAACCCTTTCCTAGAATGCGAGCTAAAAACTTTAGACTCTGCTATAAAAAACATCCCAGATGCCCTTCCTAAGAGCAATCTGCCGAAAAACGAACGGATCGCCCTTAAAAATTTGGCTAAAAACAAAGACATCATTATTAAACCAGCTGATAAGGGCGCAGCCATCGTAGTAATGGATAAAAAGGACTATATATCTGAGACTGAACGCCAGCTCAACCATCCAATCCATTACAAAACGTTAGATCAGCCTGTTTTTCCTCAGGCTATTACGAAAATCAATGAAATTTTCCGAGAGCTGAAAGATCTAAAATTTATCGACAAAGGCCAATTCGACTTTCTCGCTTGTCCGTCTGATCCGACACCTAGGAGAATGTATCTTCTCCCTAAAATTCATAAGGAAAAAAACAAGTGGCCCCCCCCGGGTCGCTTACCGCCAGGCAGACCGATCATTTCCGACTGCGGAAGCGAAAGTTGCGCCTCAGCGGAGTATATTGATCACTTCTTGGCACCGTTGGCAACACGTCATCCATCCTTTTTAAAAGACACCACACATTTCCTTGATGAAATAAAAAAAACAAAAATTCACCCTGACGCTTTTATCGCCACTATTGATGTGGACAGTCTGTATACTAATATTGACAATGTCACAGGTATACAATCTGTAGCAAAAGCTTTTGACAGATATCCGGACCCTAAAAGGCCGGACAAACAAATTTTAGATTTACTCAAAATTAATTTGGAGTACAATGATTTTGAATTCAATGGCAAATGGTATCTACAAACGTGGGGTACTGCCATGGGCAAAAAATTTGCACCAAATTATGCCAACCTCTTTTTGGCAGATTGGGAAAGGGAGGTCTTGGAAAAGGCACCCCTTAAACCCAAATTCTACAGGAGATTTCTGGATGATATTTTCATGATTTGGGAACACTCGGAGGAATCTTTCCACGAGTTTGTAAATTTACTAAATACACATCATCCATCAATCACTGTTAAAGCAGAATTGGACAAACAATCCATAAATTTCTTAGATACCACTGTGTTTAAAGGGAACAGATTTAATAGTGATGGCATACTAGACACGAAAGTGTACTTCAAACCAACAGATACGTTGGAATTGCTACATAAAAATTCTTACCACCCTCCACACACCTTTTCTGGGATTATCAAATCCCAAATTCTGAGATATCAGAGGATTTGTAATAATCAAAGGGACATAGATGACGCTTGCCGACGGTTATTTTATGCGCTTAAACCACGTGGTTATTCCGATCGATTCCTACGCACGATCAAAAACAAAGTCTTAGGTTCGGATCAGACTTTGATGCTAGGGTGCTCCAATAGATGTAATGGACCAAAATGTAAACTATGTAAAAACAACATAGTTGTTCAATCAGCCACCCTTCCAGGGGGTCCTGGAAATTTGAACACTGAATTCAAACTTTCAACGCAACAAGATTGCAACTCCCCTAACGGTATTTATGGCATTCAATGCGAGAAATGCCATAAAATTTACATTGGGGAAACTGGGATGAGTTTTAGAGATCGAATTAACGTACATTTATCAAATGTACGTTTGAACAAACCCACCCCAGTAGGAATTCATTTTAATGGCAGTGAATGCCATATTGAACACCTAAAGGTATATTTCCTTGAAACTTTGCCAGTTTCCTCTGACAAAGACGTAGACAAGGTTAAACGCCTTGACCTAGAACGTAAATGGCAGATAAAGGTAAGATCGATGACACCAACTGGGATGAATACGGTTCCATCCCCTGCCAATAACGGCGTTATCCCTTTTGTCATACCGTTCTCCGAAACGGCTAAGAAAGCGGCCTCTTTAGCTAAGGGGACTTTCAACAAAATTAAAATCAAGCACCCTAACATCGTTTTTCAACCTTGTGTTACAGCATACAAAAGGGGCAAGAACTTGCGCGATCTACTTGTTAGAAGTAGACTGGGCAAGGCCTCATACAACATGCCCGGTAACCCAAGGAACAACGGCTCGACAGAATATACCCAGGGTCCTACTTCAGACGGAGAGGATCCTGGATCCTTGTCTCTTCTCATTGAATTAATGGATGAGACAAACACAGAGTAGTTTATTTCACTTCCAATTGGGCTACATGTCCCCTCGGCCAGTGCCTAATCGGAAGTAGAACAGGGTTTTTCTCCATTTTTTTAACCGGAGAAATATCAAAGGTAGGATATTCAGAAACCTCTGGCCCCCCTAGGGGCAGGTTTCGCTCATTTTTTTACTCTTCCTTGGGGTAATTCTTTCGGACTTTTTGCTGAAATTTTGGGTTAAGTATTGCTTAGTATGTGCACACCTGTTGGGAGACCAAGGAAACTCCCCGTGTACGGGCCTACTTAACAAACCTTAAGTCCCTTTCAGGTGACTTTTTATCACCTACCTACCACCACTAAATTCTAAAACACCCTCTAAATTAGAGGAGTGTTTGCCTTTTTAGACCTAACTCTAAATTCAATTTCCGCTGAGAGTTATTCAAAGGAGCCACTCAGTGACAATCCTTTACTCTCACGAGTCTATCCTGCCTTCCCTGTTCACTGCTTCCCCTAATCCTACGCCTAACCCTAACCCTAACCCTAACCCTAACCCTAACCCTTATTTTTACTTTGGAACCCGAGAACCCAACACTACTTGACTATTACTGGCTGAATCTGAAGGACTCTATTTTTTAGATACTGCTTTACTGAGGGCGGAGCCCTGTAAGGTAGGCAGAACCTACTCTTTTTATGGACCACGGGGAAGGGACGGGGTTTGAACCCGGGTGCCCTGTGCTGCCATGAATGTGACTTGGAGAATTCCACCAAGCCACGGGGACAGCTGATATTCACCAATCCAATTTTTCTAGTCTATAGGAAATTTTATCTCTGACTTTAATTAATAAATTTGAAAATTTAGGGATTCGAACCCGGATCCCTGGTTCTGGGGCACAGCCCTCTAACCACTGGACTACCCAGTTGGCTATGCTTGTTCTGGGTTGATTTTTGATGTTCTTAGGAGATATCCTTTCCTAGATTTTAAATTTTAAATGAAAAAATTCTGGCTTGGAGGGATTCGAACTGGGGTCTGTGAGAAGAGACAGCGCCTCTAACCACTAGACCAGCCAGTCGGTTGAATTTCACCCTGTTAATTCTTCTACTGGTATCAGCTACCCTCTCACACCATTATTAAATTAATTTTGGTGAGAAAAATTTATGGTCCAAGAGGGGTTTGAACCGGGGTCTGTGGGGAGAGACAACGCCTCTAACCACTAGACCAGCCAGTCAGTTGTATTTCTGACTGCTTATTCCTAGCCAGATGGAATTCCACCAAAACTATATTTATATTATTTTTATTTTTGGTGATTATTTATTTATTCCTTCATCCCAGACCTTCTAATTTTCAGAAAAGTTACTTCTTGGACCACTGGAATTTTCAACTACCTCTGCGGGCTTCTAACTGGGCCCCTTATAGGTTTATTTCAAGTCACCAATTAATACATTACAATCCCCACTCACATTTTTCTTTTGGCTCCATAAATTCGTAGGATTTTTTTAGGGCCTTGTAATTTTGGTGTTTTACTCAGCATACCCCTCACAAAATTATAAGAATTGGAACAACAGTCTTAACGGCCTGTTTGCCTCTTATTCTTTATTCCAAAATATTGGTCCAGCTGATTCAATATGCCAAAGTCATGGAGTGCCACCTGGTGAATGGAGGAGAAATGCCCTGAAAAGACAGTTTTTTCCATGGAAAAGCCCACAACTGAGGGTCAAGGCCGCACGTGGGAACAGCATGAAGACCAGAACCACTGTTTTATTCACCTCAATATATTATTTTCAAACGTTCTTTTGGTTAATTCTGTATTGAATTTCACCAAAATAATGCCTACATATAATTATTTGATCAATATATAATATATACCAGTATTTTATAGGTTGATTACTGATTGTATTTCCGAATTATAAAATTAAACAGAGCTAAATTCATTCTAGTCACTCCCAGACCCCAGGGGTCTGTGTACGAAAGGTTCTGAATGCCAGTGTGTGTACACACACCTTCCAAAACTCAAGGCTGTTTTTTCTAGCCTGAATTCATTTATTCAATCCCCTCTGAAATGATAATCAGAAGGGGTTGTGGACTGAAACCAAGTGTATTAACACCAGAATATTGTTGCCCACTAAATTAGGACAACAATATCTAGGTCTAAAACATATTCTCTCGTTGAGTAAATATTTCAAACACAATGGCTATGAGCCTGTGGGATTTAAGGGTCGGGGCACTGTGAAAATGCCCAGTGGAAAGTCAGCCTGACTTCCTAAGCTCTGGGGCCGCTGGAAAATAATGAAAATTATTTTTAAGCACCTTGGATATGACTCTAATGTAAATTTTATCAAATCTCCTTCCCTATTAAGTGTTTGAATTTTATTTATTCTATTATACCAACCCAATTTAAACTTTTTTACACACTTTCTTTCAATACTACAGCCTTTTCTGTGTTTATTTCAGATTATGACCTGGGGATCACAGACCATGCGCTCAGTGACCGTGACTGGCTTGGGGTATAAAAGTAAAGGGTACAGTGTACACAAACATTCTCTTTGCCAGTCACTTCGGAGCTCTTGGCCTGAACAGTTGGTAATTTGTATTTTTTCAGATACCTCCCTGACGAAGGGCCAATAGGTCTGAAACCGGTAGGAGGATTTTGTACAGGGAGTGGGAACTTATTTATAGGTTCCCACATCCCTTTTGCATTTTGTCAATTCATTCTCTTATTTTTAGGAACTTTATTTCAGCCCTCCGGGGAGCGGAGAAACAGACCTGCAGGTTAGTGACTCCCCTGATTTACTGTTCTTACTGTGTTTTTGTGTTGGAATTTTTTCGGCACTTTTCAGAGCTATATACCATTTGCCTTCCGCTTGCATAGGAGCAAGTACGCTTACAGGCTGCAGGATCTACGGTCACTATAGCATTTTACAATCTCAGATTCAGACCATCCTGACTCATTTGAGTGGAGCAGGCAAAACGTGAGTACGTTTTACTTAAAGTTATAGCAAAAATATCATACCCAATCTTTTGATTCGGTATGATATCGTTGTATATGACTTTTTCTAAATTAATGTTTTAGAGCGATCCCATCCTAAGCCAAATTACTTAGGCCTTTAGAACAAAATTCTCTCTCCAGCTCCATTTGCGTGGTTCTACTAAATTATCTATTGCCCGAGTTTACTAAATAGACTAAACTAAAATACCCTTCTTGAAAATTGACTCTTAAAAATGGCTGACACGCCTGTTCTCACTCCCTTCCAAATTTGCACTCGTAAGCTGAACCGTGTTCTGCGGTGTCAGTATTTGGCTTCCTGCTGGGAGGATTCCCGTTCCCTCCCCCCAGCTATTCAGAAAACGATCTCGACCCTTGAGGATAAAATTAAATTAGAAGGGCCAACGGCCCAGTTGAGTCGAGATCTACGCGAAGCGGCCCGGAATTGGGGTTCCGCTATTAAGTCAATCAGCCATACCCACTTGAGGAGTAGGGTTGATGAGTTGGCAGGTCAGTTGGTGCCTTACCTAGCCAAACTCACCACGAAAGAATTCGGTCAGAGCTCTGTACTGGCCATCTCGTGGGCTAGGCGACGCTACGGAAAGCGTCTGGGTGGGAATATCATTTCAAACTTCCAGGAATACAGTTCTGTTTTTGTTGGGCATCTGAGTGATGCCCCGTCTAGGAAGACCGCTCCACCGAAGGAGGGGCCTTCCGTTTCACAGACGGGCACCACCACTACAATTCAACCCCTAAATTCAACCTCTACCCAGGCTTCGCCCCAGCCTGGGAGCAGTGATAGGACCGGGGATGAGGCAGTATCCCAGGAGTGGGAGGCCCAGCGTCGCCCCGCTCAGGGGGTGACCGGGACTGTTGACACGTCTCCTATCGCTGTTTCAAATTCTTTTGGTGCGTTGTCGGATCTTCCTTCGACCCCAATCCACTCTAGGAATCTAAACTGTACATTTACTTCTACCCCCCAAAGTCAGAAGCGAAAAAGACATACGCAACCAGGACGGAAAATCACTAGGAGGAGGTTAGATCCATCTGGGGGGTCGGATTCGGATTCCACGGAGGCTGGTGAGACAGCCACCATGGTCTCTCCGGCCCGCTCAGGTGAATTGGATGGTATTCATCCACTTCCTGCTGGGGATCCGGACGTGGTTGTCGGCGACACTCAGATGCTGGCTAGCCAGGGCACTGCTGGGGAGGTCTCTCTGCGTGGGGAGAGCCTGTTGAACTCCTCGAGTGAGGGGAGTTCCTCAGGGACCAGTGTAGAGGCCGGGGGTTTGGTCCTTGAACCAACGATGGCTGGGTCACCCCCTGTTACGAGCGAGGACACCACTCGTTCTAAGTCCCCTGTAGAGTCAGAGGACGAGATGTCGTTGAACTCGCAGCATTCATCCTCCCCCCCAGCATCTATGGGCAATGGCTCTGCCAACCCAGGATGCCTCTCGGACCCCGGCAGTGCCACATTACCTAGACGGATAATGAGGCGCACCCAGGGTCGGAGACCCGGCACTTACTCCACCGCGGACTTTTGCATGTTTTCTCAACCTTCTCAACGGAGTAAAGCCGCTGGCAGGACTGACCTAAATTTGTCCTTTAAAGGTGAAAATTTGTATCCTGCCGACGTTACGCGTCATGCCGGTAATCTAAGCTCTGAACGTAAAATCGCGGCTTGGAAACTGGTTCTTAAACCATCTACCTCAATGGTTTTTCTCGGTGATTCAAATTTGTCAAAGGTTCCGAAAGTTACGAGGGAGGATGTGGAGGTACACAGCTTCCCTGGGGCCAAATGCTGGCATTTGACCAAACTTTTGGAACGTTTTGATGCTTCCAGGTATCCCCAGCTTAAGGATGTAATCATTTCTGTTGGGCTGAATGACTGTCTGAGTGAAACGACCCTTCGGTCCAAGAGAAATGCAAGTTTCCAAGAATGCATGTTGCAGGCGTCGTCTACTTTCCCCGACCAGCGGGTCTTTTTTCAACCCGTTTACGGTACGATAGCCCTAGATTTGACTTTCCTAAAGGGAATTCAAGCCTTTAATGAGCACGCACGCAAGTTTTTAGGGAATCGGCCGGTGGCCCATTACCTAAATAAGCATCATGCTCAGGTTAAGCAGAATGGACAGGACCCAGTCCATTGGAGCCGCGAATCGGCGTTTAAAATCATTGAGCATTCCCTTTCCCTTATCGCTCATTTAAACTAAATTCGGGGCAAGACGCCAGAGTTAACCGTAACTCGGCCACCTTCCCCTTTAAATCAAACGGCATTATCAACCTATCCAGTAAAAACCTGGATAAGGGTAGCGTTGGCGTTTTGCAAAAGGGCATTAAGTTCGTCCCCACTCCTCGTACTATAGATAGAGGTGACTTAAAATCAGCAACTGACGGTCTTGCCCGCCGTCTTCGTCTAAATTTCTTTTTTCACGGTCGAAACAGCGCAACACGTGATCCCAATTTTAGGACAAAATCTACTTGGATGCCTCCATCCAACAACCCTTTCCTAGAATGCGAGCTAAAAACCTTAGACTCTGCTATAAAAAACATCCCAGATGCCCTTCCTAAGAGCAATCTGCCGAAAAACGAACGGATCGCCCTTAAAAATTTGGCTAAAAACAAAGACATCATTATTAAACCAGCTGATAAGGGCGCAGCCATCGTAGTAATGGATAAAAAGGACTATATATCTGAGACTGAACGCCAGCTCAACCATCCAATCCATTACAAAACGTTAGATCAGCCTGTTTTTCCTCAGGCTATTACGAAAATCAATGAAATTTTCCGAGAGCTGAAAGATCTAAAATTTATCGACAAAGGCCAATTCGACTTTCTCGCTTGTCTGTCTGATCCGACACCTAGGAGAATGTATCTTCTCCCTAAAATTCATAAGGAAAAAAACAAGTGGCCCCCCCCGGGTCGCTTACCGCCAGGCAGACCGATCATTTCCGACTGCGGAAGCGAAAGTTGCGCCTCAGCGGAGTATATTGATCACTTCTTGGCACCGTTGGCAACACGTCATCCATCCTTTTTAAAAGACACCACACATTTCCTTGATGAAATAAAAAAAACAAAAATTCACCCTGACGCTTTTATCGCCACTATTGATGTGGACAGTCTGTATACTAATATTGACAATGTCACAGGTATACAATCTGTAGCAAAAGCTTTTGACAGATATCCGGACCATAAAAGGCCGGACAAACAAATTTTAGATTTACTCAAAATTAATTTGGAGTACAATGATTTTGAATTCAATGGCAAATGGTATCTACAAACGTGGGGTACTGCCATGGGCAAAAAATTTGCACCAAATTATGCCAACCTCTTTTTGGCAGATTGGGAAAGGGAGGTCTTGGAAAAGGCACCCCTTAAACCCAAATTCTACAGGAGATTTCTGGATGATATTTTCATGATTTGGGAACACTCGGAGGAATCTTTCCACGAGTTTGTAAATTTATTAAATACACATCATCCATCAATCACTGTTAAAGCAGAATTTAACAAACAATCCATAAATTTCTTAGATACCACTGTGTTTAAAGGGAACAGATTTAATAGTGATGGCATACTAGACACGAAAGTGTACTTCAAACCAACAGATACGTTGGAATTGCTACATAAAAATTCTTACCACCCTCCACACACCTTTTCTGGGATTATCAAATCCCAAATTCTGAGATATCAGAGGATTTGTAATAATCAAAGGGACATAGATGACGCTTGCCGACGGTTATTTTATGCGCTTAAACCACGTGGTTATTCCGATCGATTCCTACGCACGATCAAAAACAAAGTCTTAGGTTCGGATCAGACTTTGATGCTAGGGTGCTCCAATAGATGTAATGGACCAAAATGTAAACTATGTAAAAACAACATAGTTGTTCAATCAGCCACCCTTCCAGGGGGTCCTGGAAATTTGAACACTGAATTCAAACTTTCAACGCAACAAGATTGCAACTCCCCTAACGGTATTTATGGCATTCAATGCGAGAAATGCCATAAAATTTACATTGGGGAAACTGGGATGAGTTTTAGAGATCGAATTAACGTACATTTATCAAATGTACGTTTGAACAAACCCACCCCAGTAGGAATTCATTTTAATGGCAGTGAATGCCATATTGAACACCTAAAGGTATATTTCCTTGAAACTTTGCCAGTTTCCTCTGACAAAGACGTAGACAAGGTTAAACGCCTTGACCTAGAACGTAAATGGCAGATAAAGGTAAGATCGATGACACCAACTGGGATGAATACGGTTCCATCCCCTGCCAATAACGGCGTTATCCCTTTTGTCATACCGTTCTCCGAAACGGCTAAGAAAGCGGCCTCTTTAGCTAAGGGGACTTTCAACAAAATTAAAATCAAGCACCCTAACATCGTTTTTCAACCTTGTGTTACAGCATACAAAAGGGGCAAGAACTTGCGCGATCTACTTGTTAGAAGTAGACTGGGCAAGGCCTCATACAACATGCCCGGTAACCCGAGAAACGACGGCTCGACAGAATATACCCAGGGTCCTACTTCAGACGGAGAGGATCCTGGATCCTTGTCTCTTCTCATTGAATTAATGGATGAGACAAACACAGAGTAGTTTATTTCACTTCCAATTGGGCTACATGTCCCCTCGGCCAGTGCCTAATCGGAAGTAGAACAGGGTTTTTCTCCATTTTTTTAACCGGAGAAATATCAAAGGTAGGATATTCAGAAACCTCTGGCCCCCCTAGGGGCAGGTTTCGCTCATTTTTTTACTCTTCCTTGGGGTAATTCTTTCGGACTTTTTGCTGAAATTTTGGGTTAAGTATTGCTTAGTATGTGCACACCTGTTGGGAGACCAAGGAAACTCCCCGTGTACGGGCCTACTTAACAAACCTTAAGTCCCTTTCGGGTGACTTTTTATCACCTACCTACCACCACTAAATTCTAAAACACCCTCTAAATTAGAGGAGTGTTTGCCTTTTAGACCTAACTCTAAATTCAATTTCCGCTGAGAGTTATTCAAAGGAGCCACTCAGTGACAATCCTTTACTCTCACGAGTCTATCCTGCCTTCCCTGTTCACTGCTTCCCCTAATCCTACGCCTAACCCAGCCAGAGCCAGACCTAAAATCAACTTTGTGGGATTGATGCCTGAAAATTAATTATGTGAAATATACTACTCTATCACTTTTTACACTATAAGGAAACCTTCCTTTACATATGAACTAACTATATATATTCTTTTATAATTGCGCATTTGCTATGTTTTGTTTTCCTAACTCCATCTCATTACAGAACATAGCCGACCGTACATCAGCAACTGTAACGACAAACAAGCCAAGAAGTGATAACAACGAGCAAAGAGAATCAAGTAGGAGCGAGGGTTATAACCAAGATCAGAACTATTTGGTTATCACCTATAATATAATTAAGTCACCTCTATCTCCAAAATTGAAAACACCAACTGGACGGATGCTCGGGCAGGACGGCTCAGTGGGGAGAATCTGAAGGGGTTCTCCCACGAATCTACCCTGCTTGGACTTCCGTCTTAGAATTCAGCATTGCAGGCCTTATTTTTACTTTGGGTAGGTAAATTTATCATTGTTCATGGGTATCCCTCACACTTAAATAAAACTGCGGGGGATGCCCTGCTTTTTTATCTTTAGTTGCCCTATGTGAATCTAAGTCTTGTAATTGTAAAAGGGCATGTAACATACTTTGTACTAAAATGATTGTTCTTCTCTTTTACAGAACCCGAGAACCCAACACTACTTGACTATTACTGGCTGAATCTGAAGGACTCTATTTTTTAGATACTGCTTTACTGAGGGCGGAGCCCTGTAAGGTAGGCAGAACCTACTCTTTTTATGGACCACGGGGAAGGGACGGGGTTTGAACCCGGGTGCCCTGTGCTGCCATGAATGTGACTTGGAGAATTCCACCAAGCCACGGGGACAGCTGATATTCACCAATCCAATTTTTCTAGTCTATAGGAAATTTTATCTCTGACTTTAATTAATAAATTTGAAAATTTAGGGATTCGAACCCGGATCCCTGGTTCTGGGGCACAGCCCTCTAACCACTGGACTACCCAGTTGGCTATGCTTGTTCTGGGTTGATTTTTGATGTTCTTAGGAGATATCCTTTCCTAGATTTTAAATTTTAAATGAAAAAATTCTGGCTTGGAGGGATTCGAACTGGGGTCTGTGAGAAGAGACAGCGCCTCTAACCACTAGACCAGCCAGTCGGTTGAATTTCACCCTGTTAATTCTTCTACTGGTATCAGCTACCCTCTCACACCATTATTAAATTAATTTTGGTGAGAAAAATTTATGGTCCAAGAGGGGTTTGAACCGGGGTCTGTGGGGAGAGACAACGCCTCTAACCACTAGACCAGCCAGTCAGTTGTATTTCTGACTGCTTATTCCTAGCCAGATGGAATTCCACCAAAACTATATTTATATTATTTTTATTTTTGGTGATTATTTATTTATTCCTTCATCCCAGACCTTCTAATTTTCAGAAAAGTTACTTCTTGGACCACTGGAATTTTCAACTACCTCTGCGGGCTTCTAACTGGGCCCCTTATAGGTTTATTTCAAGTCACCAATTAATACATTACAATCCCCACTCACATTTTTCTTTTGGCTCCATAAATTCGTAGGATTTTTTTAGGGCCTTGTAATTTTGGTGTTTTACTCAGCATACCCCTCACAAAATTATAAGAATTGGAACAACAGTCTTAACGGCCTGTTTGCCTCTTATTCTTTATTCCAAAATATTGGTCCAGCTGATTCAATATGCCAAAGTCATGGAGTGCCACCTGGTGAATGGAGGAGAAATGCCCTGAAAAGACAGTTTTTTCCATGGAAAAGCCCACAACTGAGGGTCAAGGCCGCACGTGGGAACAGCATGAAGACCAGAACCACTGTTTTATTCACCTCAATATATTATTTTCAAACGTTCTTTTGGTTAATTCTGTATTGAATTTCACCAAAATAATGCCTACATATAATTATTTGATCAATATATAATATATACCAGTATTTTATAGGTTGATTACTGATTGTATTTCCGAATTATAAAATTAAACAGAGCTAAATTCATTCTAGTCACTCCCAGACCCCAGGGGTCTGTGTACGAAAGGTTCTGAATGCCAGTGTGTGTACACACACCTTCCAAAACTCAAGGCTGTTTTTTCTAGCCTGAATTCATTTATTCAATCCCCTCTGAAATGATAATCAGAAGGGGTTGTGGACTGAAACCAAGTGTATTAACACCAGAATATTGTTGCCCACTAAATTAGGACAACAATATCTAGGTCTAAAACATATTCTCTCGTTGAGTAAATATTTCAAACACAATGGCTATGAGCCTGTGGGATTTAAGGGTCGGGGCACTGTGAAAATGCCCAGTGGAAAGTCAGCCTGACTTCCTAAGCTCTGGGGCCGCTGGAAAATAATGAAAATTATTTTTAAGCACCTTGGATATGACTCTAATGTAAATTTTATCAAATCTCCTTCCCTATTAAGTGTTTGAATTTTATTTATTCTATTATACCAACCCAATTTAAACTTTTTTACACACTTTCTTTCAATACTACAGCCTTTTCTGTGTTTATTTCAGATTATGACCTGGGGATCACAGACCATGCGCTCAGTGACCGTGACTGGCTTGGGGTATAAAAGTAAAGGGTACAGTGTACACAAACATTCTCTTTGCCAGTCACTTCGGAGCTCTTGGCCTGAACAGTTGGTAATTTGTATTTTTTCAGATACCTCCCTGACGAAGGGCCAATAGGTCTGAAACCGGTAGGAGGATTTTGTACAGGGAGTGGGAACTTATTTATAGGTTCCCACATCCCTTTTGCATTTTGTCAATTCATTCTCTTATTTTTAGGAACTTTATTTCAGCCCTCCGGGGAGCGGAGAAACAGACCTGCAGGTTAGTGACTCCCCTGATTTACTGTTCTTACTGTGTTTTTGTGTTGGAATTTTTTCGGCACTTTTCAGAGCTATATACCATTTGCCTTCCGCTTGCATAGGAGCAAGTACGCTTACAGGCTGCAGGATCTACGGTCACTATAGCATTTTACAATCTCAGATTCAGACCATCCTGACTCATTTGAGTGGAGCAGGCAAAACGTGAGTACGTTTTACTTAAAGTTATAGCAAAAATATCATACCCAATCTTTTGATTCGGTATGATATCGTTGTATATGACTTTTTCTAAATTAATGTTTTAGAGCGATCCCATCCTAAGCCAAATTACTTAGGCCTTTAGAACAAAATTCTCTCTCCAGCTCCATTTGCGTGGTTCTACTAAATTATCTATTGCCCGAGTTTACTAAATAGACTAAACTAAAATACCCTTCTTGAAAATTGACTCTTAAAAATGGCTGACACGCCTGTTCTCACTCCCTTCCAAATTTGCACTCGTAAGCTGAACCGTGTTCTGCGGTGTCAGTATTTGGCTTCCTGCTGGGAGGATTCCCGTTCCCTCCCCCCAGCTATTCAGAAAACGATCTCGACCCTTGAGGATAAAATTAAATTAGAAGGGCCAACGGCCCAGTTGAGTCGAGATCTACGCGAAGCGGCCCGGAATTGGGGTTCCGCTATTAAGTCAATCAGCCATACCCACTTGAGGAGTAGGGTTGATGAGTTGGCAGGTCAGTTGGTGCCTTACCTAGCCAAACTCACCACGAAAGAATTCGGTCAGAGCTCTGTACTGGCCATCTCGTGGGCTAGGCGACGCTACGGAAAGCGTCTGGGTGGGAATATCATTTCAAACTTCCAGGAATACAGTTCTGTTTTTGTTGGGCATCTGAGTGATGCCCCGTCTAGGAAGACCGCTCCACCGAAGGAGGGGCCTTCCGTTTCACAGACGGGCACCACCACTACAATTCAACCCCTAAATTCAACCTCTACCCAGGCTTCGCCCCAGCCTGGGAGCAGTGATAGGACCGGGGATGAGGCAGTATCCCAGGAGTGGGAGGCCCAGCGTCGCCCCGCTCAGGGGGTGACCGGGACTGTTGACACGTCTCCTATCGCTGTTTCAAATTCTTTTGGTGCGTTGTCGGATCTTCCTTCGACCCCAATCCACTCTAGGAATCTAAACTGTACATTTACTTCTACCCCCCAAAGTCAGAAGCGAAAAAGACATACGCAACCAGGACGGAAAATCACTAGGAGGAGGTTAGATCCATCTGGGGGGTCGGATTCGGATTCCACGGAGGCTGGTGAGACAGCCACCATGGTCTCTCCGGCCCGCTCAGGTGAATTGGATGGTATTCATCCACTTCCTGCTGGGGATCCGGACGTGGTTGTCGGCGACACTCAGATGCTGGCTAGCCAGGGCACTGCTGGGGAGGTCTCTCTGCGTGGGGAGAGCCTGTTGAACTCCTCGAGTGAGGGGAGTTCCTCAGGGACCAGTGTAGAGGCCGGGGGTTTGGTCCTTGAACCAACGATGGCTGGGTCACCCCCTGTTACGAGCGAGGACACCACTCGTTCTAAGTCCCCTGTAGAGTCAGAGGACGAGATGTCGTTGAACTCGCAGCATTCATCCTCCCCCCCAGCATCTATGGGCAATGGCTCTGCCAACCCAGGATGCCTCTCGGACCCCGGCAGTGCCACATTACCTAGACGGATAATGAGGCGCACCCAGGGTCGGAGACCCGGCACTTACTCCACCGCGGACTTTTGCATGTTTTCTCAACCTTCTCAACGGAGTAAAGCCGCTGGCAGGACTGACCTAAATTTGTCCTTTAAAGGTGAAAATTTGTATCCTGCCGACGTTACGCGTCATGCCGGTAATCTAAGCTCTGAACGTAAAATCGCGGCTTGGAAACTGGTTCTTAAACCATCTACCTCAATGGTTTTTCTCGGTGATTCAAATTTGTCAAAGGTTCCGAAAGTTACGAGGGAGGATGTGGAGGTACACAGCTTCCCTGGGGCCAAATGCTGGCATTTGACCAAACTTTTGGAACGTTTTGATGCTTCCAGGTATCCCCAGCTTAAGGATGTAATCATTTCTGTTGGGCTGAATGACTGTCTGAGTGAAACGACCCTTCGGTCCAAGAGAAATGCAAGTTTCCAAGAATGCATGTTGCAGGCGTCGTCTACTTTCCCCGACCAGCGGGTCTTTTTTCAACCCGTTTACGGTACGATAGCCCTAGATTTGACTTTCCTAAAGGGAATTCAAGCCTTTAATGAGCACGCACGCAAGTTTTTAGGGAATCGGCCGGTGGCCCATTACCTAAATAAGCATCATGCTCAGGTTAAGCAGAATGGACAGGACCCAGTCCATTGGAGCCGCGAATCGGCGTTTAAAATCATTGAGCATTCCCTTTCCCTTATCGCTCATTTAAACTAAATTCGGGGCAAGACGCCAGAGTTAACCGTAACTCGGCCACCTTCCCCTTTAAATCAAACGGCATTATCAACCTATCCAGTAAAAACCTGGATAAGGGTAGCGTTGGCGTTTTGCAAAAGGGCATTAAGTTCGTCCCCACTCCTCGTACTATAGATAGAGGTGACTTAAAATCAGCAACTGACGGTCTTGCCCGCCGTCTTCGTCTAAATTTCTTTTTTCACGGTCGAAACAGCGCAACACGTGATCCCAATTTTAGGACAAAATCTACTTGGATGCCTCCATCCAACAACCCTTTCCTAGAATGCGAGCTAAAAACCTTAGACTCTGCTATAAAAAACATCCCAGATGCCCTTCCTAAGAGCAATCTGCCGAAAAACGAACGGATCGCCCTTAAAAATTTGGCTAAAAACAAAGACATCATTATTAAACCAGCTGATAAGGGCGCAGCCATCGTAGTAATGGATAAAAAGGACTATATATCTGAGACTGAACGCCAGCTCAACCATCCAATCCATTACAAAACGTTAGATCAGCCTGTTTTTCCTCAGGCTATTACGAAAATCAATGAAATTTTCCGAGAGCTGAAAGATCTAAAATTTATCGACAAAGGCCAATTCGACTTTCTCGCTTGTCTGTCTGATCCGACACCTAGGAGAATGTATCTTCTCCCTAAAATTCATAAGGAAAAAAACAAGTGGCCCCCCCCGGGTCGCTTACCGCCAGGCAGACCGATCATTTCCGACTGCGGAAGCGAAAGTTGCGCCTCAGCGGAGTATATTGATCACTTCTTGGCACCGTTGGCAACACGTCATCCATCCTTTTTAAAAGACACCACACATTTCCTTGATGAATTAAAAAAAAACAAAAATTCACCCTGACGCTTTTATCGCCACTATTGATGTGGACAGTCTGTATACTAATATTGACAATGTCACAGGTATACAATCTGTAGCAAAAGCTTTTGACAGATATCCGGACCATAAAAGGCCGGACAAACAAATTTTAGATTTACTCAAAATTAATTTGGAGTACAATGATTTTGAATTCAATGGCAAATGGTATCTACAAACGTGGGGTACTGCCATGGGCAAAAAATTTGCACCAAATTATGCCAACCTCTTTTTGGCAGATTGGGAAAGGGAGGTCTTGGAAAAGGCACCCCTTAAACCCAAATTCTACAGGAGATTTCTGGATGATATTTTCATGATTTGGGAACACTCGGAGGAATCTTTCCACGAGTTTGTAAATTTATTAAATACACATCATCCATCAATCACTGTTAAAGCAGAATTTAACAAACAATCCATAAATTTCTTAGATACCACTGTGTTTAAAGGGAACAGATTTAATAGTGATGGCATACTAGACACGAAAGTGTACTTCAAACCAACAGATACGTTGGAATTGCTACATAAAAATTCTTACCACCCTCCACACACCTTTTCTGGGATTATCAAATCCCAAATTCTGAGATATCAGAGGATTTGTAATAATCAAAGGGACATAGATGACGCTTGCCGACGGTTATTTTATGCGCTTAAACCACGTGGTTATTCCGATCGATTCCTACGCACGATCAAAAACAAAGTCTTAGGTTCGGATCAGACTTTGATGCTAGGGTGCTCCAATAGATGTAATGGACCAAAATGTAAACTATGTAAAAACAACATAGTTGTTCAATCAGCCACCCTTCCAGGGGGTCCTGGAAATTTGAACACTGAATTCAAACTTTCAACGCAACAAGATTGCAACTCCCCTAACGGTATTTATGGCATTCAATGCGAGAAATGCCATAAAATTTACATTGGGGAAACTGGGATGAGTTTTAGAGATCGAATTAACGTACATTTATCAAATGTACGTTTGAACAAACCCACCCCAGTAGGAATTCATTTTAATGGCAGTGAATGCCATATTGAACACCTAAAGGTATATTTCCTTGAAACTTTGCCAGTTTCCTCTGACAAAGACGTAGACAAGGTTAAACGCCTTGACCTAGAACGTAAATGGCAGATAAAGGTAAGATCGATGACACCAACTGGGATGAATACGGTTCCATCCCCTGCCAATAACGGCGTTATCCCTTTTGTCATACCGTTCTCCGAAACGGCTAAGAAAGCGGCCTCTTTAGCTAAGGGGACTTTCAACAAAATTAAAATCAAGCACCCTAACATCGTTTTTCAACCTTGTGTTACAGCATACAAAAGGGGCAAGAACTTGCGCGATCTACTTGTTAGAAGTAGACTGGGCAAGGCCTCATACAACATGCCCGGTAACCCGAGAAACGACGGCTCGACAGAATATACCCAGGGTCCTACTTCAGACGGAGAGGATCCTGGATCCTTGTCTCTTCTCATTGAATTAATGGATGAGACAAACACAGAGTAGTTTATTTCACTTCCAATTGGGCTACATGTCCCCTCGGCCAGTGCCTAATCGGAAGTAGAACAGGGTTTTTCTCCATTTTTTTAACCGGAGAAATATCAAAGGTAGGATATTCAGAAACCTCTGGCCCCCCTAGGGGCAGGTTTCGCTCATTTTTTTACTCTTCCTTGGGGTAATTCTTTCGGACTTTTTGCTGAAATTTTGGGTTAAGTATTGCTTAGTATGTGCACACCTGTTGGGAGACCAAGGAAACTCCCCGTGTACGGGCCTACTTAACAAACCTTAAGTCCCTTTCGGGTGACTTTTTATCACCTACCTACCACCACTAAATTCTAAAACACCCTCTAAATTAGAGGAGTGTTTGCCTTTTAGACCTAACTCTAAATTCAATTTCCGCTGAGAGTTATTCAAAGGAGCCACTCAGTGACAATCCTTTACTCTCACGAGTCTATCCTGCCTTCCCTGTTCACTGCTTCCCCTAATCCTACGCCTAACCCTAACCCTAACCCTAACCCTAACCCTAACCCTAACCCTAACCCTAACCCTAACCCTAACCCTAACCCTAACCCTAACCCTAACCCTAACCCTTCCAGGTATCCCCAGCTTAAGGATGTAATCATTTCTGTTGGGCTGAATGACTGTCTGAGTGAAACGACCCTTCGGTCCAAGAGAAATGCAAGTTTCCAAGAATGCATGTTGCAGGCGTCGTCTACTTTCCCCGACCAGCGGGTCTTTTTTCAACCCGTTTACGGTACGATAGCCCTAGATTTGACTTTCCTAAAGGGAATTCAAGCCTTTAATGAGCACGCACGCAAGTTTTTAGGGAATCGGCCGGTGGCCCATTACCTAAATAAGCATCATGCTCAGGTTAAGCAGAATGGACAGGATCCAGTCCATTGGAGCCGCGAATCGGCGTTTAAAATCATTGAGCATTCCCTTTCCCTTATCCATCATTTAAACTAAATTCGGGGCAAGACGCCAGAGTTAACCGTAACTCGGCCACCTTCCCCTTTAAATCAAACGGCATTATCAACCTATCCAGTAAAAACCTGGATAAGGGTAGCGTTGGCGTTTTGCAGAAGGGCATTAAGTTCGTCCCCACTCCTCGTACTATAGATAGAGGTGACTTAAAATCAGCAACTGACGGTCTTGCCCGCCGTCTTCGTCTAAATTTCTTTTTTCACGGTCGAAACAGCGCAACACGTGATCCCAATTTTAGGATAAAATCTACTTGGATGCCTCCATCCAACAACCCTTTCCTAGAATGCGAGCTAAAAACTTTAGACTCTGCTATAAAAAACATCCCAGATGCCCTTCCTAAGAGCAATCTGCCGAAAAACGAACGGATCGCCCTTAAAAATTTGGCTAAAAACAAAGACATCATTATTAAACCAGCTGATAAGGGCGCAGCCATCGTAGTAATGGATAAAAAGGACTATATATCTGAGACTGAACGCCAGCTCAACCATCCAATCCATTACAAAACGTTAGATCAGCCTGTTTTTCCTCAGGCTATTACGAAAATCAATGAAATTTTCCGAGAGCTGAAAGATCTAAAATTTATCGACAAAGGCCAATTCGACTTTCTCGCTTGTCCGTCTGATCCGACACCTAGGAGAATGTATCTTCTCCCTAAAATTCATAAGGAAAAAAACAAGTGGCCCCCCCCGGGTCGCTTACCGCCAGGCAGACCGATCATTTCCGACTGCGGAAGCGAAAGTTGCGCCTCAGCGGAGTATATTGATCACTTCTTGGCACCGTTGGCAACACGTCATCCATCCTTTTTAAAAGACACCACACATTTCCTTGATGAAATAAAAAAAACAAAAATTCACCCTGACGCTCTTATCGCCACTATTGATGTGGACAGTCTGTATACTAATATTGACAATGTCACAGGTATACAATCTGTAGCAAAAGCTTTTGACAGATATCCGGACCCTAAAAGGCCGGACAAACAAATTTTAGATTTACTCAAAATTAATTTGGAGTACAATGATTTTGAATTCAATGGCAAATGGTATCTACAAACGTGGGGTACTGCCATGGGCAAAAAATTTGCACCAAATTATGCCAACCTCTTTTTGGCAGATTGGGAAAGGGAGGTCTTGGAAAAGGCACCCCTTAAACCCAAATTCTACAGGAGATTTCTGGATGATATTTTCATGATTTGGGAACACTCGGAGGAATCTTTCCACGAGTTTGTAAATTTACTAAATACACATCATCCATCAATCACTGTTAAAGCAGAATTGGACAAACAATCCATAAATTTCTTAGATACCACTGTGTTTAAAGGGAACAGATTTAATAGTGATGGCATACTAGACACGAAAGTGTACTTCAAACCAACAGATACGTTGGAATTGCTACATAAAAATTCTTACCACCCTCCACACACCTTTTCTGGGATTATCAAATCCCAAATTCTGAGATATCAGAGGATTTGTAATAATCAAAGGGACATAGATGACGCTTGCCGACGGTTATTTTATGCGCTTAAACCACGTGGTTATTCCGATCGATTCCTACGCACGATCAAAAACAAAGTCTTAGGTTCGGATCAGACTTTGATGCTAGGGTGCTCCAATAGATGTAATGGACCAAAATGTAAACTATGTAAAAACAACATAGTTGTTCAATCAGCCACCCTTCCAGGGGGTCCTGGAAATTTGAACACTGAATTCAAACTTTCAACGCAACAAGATTGCAACTCCCCTAACGGTATTTATGGCATTCAATGCGAGAAATGCCATAAAATTTACATTGGGGAAACTGGGATGAGTTTTAGAGATCGAATTAACGTACATTTATCAAATGTACGTTTGAACAAACCCACCCCAGTAGGAATTCATTTTAATGGCAGTGAATGCCATATTGAACACCTAAAGGTATATTTCCTTGAAACTTTGCCAGTTTCCTCTGACAAAGACGTAGACAAGGTTAAACGCCTTGACCTAGAACGTAAATGGCAGATAAAGGTAAGATCGATGACACCAACTGGGATGAATACGGTTCCATCCCCTGCCAATAACGGCGTTATCCCTTTTGTCATACCGTTCTCCGAAACGGCTAAGAAAGCGGCCTCTTTAGCTAAGGGGACTTTCAACAAAATTAAAATCAAGCACCCTAACATCGTTTTTCAACCTTGTGTTACAGCATACAAAAGGGGCAAGAACTTGCGCGATCTACTTGTTAGAAGTAGACTGGGCAAGGCCTCATACAACATGCCCGGTAACCCAAGGAACAACGGCTCGACAGAATATACCCAGGGTCCTACTTCAGACGGAGAGGATCCTGGATCCTTGTCTCTTCTCATTGAATTAATGGATGAGACAAACACAGAGTAGTTTATTTCACTTCCAATTGGGCTACATGTCCCCTCGGCCAGTGCCTAATCGGAAGTAGAACAGGGTTTTTTCTCCATTTTTTTAACCGGAGAAATATCAAAGGTAGGATATTCAGAAACCTCTGGCCCCCCTAGGGGCAGGTTTCGCTCATTTTTTTACTCTTCCTTGGGGTAATTCTTTCGGACTTTTTGCTGAAATTTTGGGTTAAGTATTGCTTAGTATGTGCACACCTGTTGGGAGACCAAGGAAACTCCCCGTGTACGGGCCTACTTAACAAACCTTAAGTCCCTTTCGGGTGACTTTTTATCACCTACCTACCACCACTAAATTCTAAAACACCCTCTAAATTAGAGGAGTGTTTGCCTTTTAGACCTAACTCTAAATTCAATTTCCGCTGAGAGTTATTCAAAGGAGCCACTCAGTGACAATCCTTTACTCTCACGAGTCTATCCTGCCTTCCCTGTTCACTGCTTCCCCTAATCCTACGCCTAACCCTAACCCTAACCCTAACCCTAACCCTAACCCTAACCCTTCCAGGTATCCCCAGCTTAAGGATGTAATCATTTCTGTTGGGCTGAATGACTGTCTGAGTGAAACGACCCTTCGGTCCAAGAGAAATGCAAGTTTCCAAGAATGCATGTTGCAGGCGTCGTCTACTTTCCCCGACCAGCGGGTCTTTTTTCAACCCGTTTACGGTACGATAGCCCTAGATTTGACTTTCCTAAAGGGAATTCAAGCCTTTAATGAGCACGCACGCAAGTTTTTAGGGAATCGGCCGGTGGCCCATTACCTAAATAAGCATCATGCTCAGGTTAAGCAGAATGGACAGGATCCAGTCCATTGGAGCCGCGAATCGGCGTTTAAAATCATTGAGCATTCCCTTTCCCTTATCCATCATTTAAACTAAATTCGGGGCAAGACGCCAGAGTTAACCGTAACTCGGCCACCTTCCCCTTTAAATCAAACGGCATTATCAACCTATCCAGTAAAAACCTGGATAAGGGTAGCGTTGGCGTTTTGCAGAAGGGCATTAAGTTCGTCCCCACTCCTCGTACTATAGATAGAGGTGACTTAAAATCAGCAACTGACGGTCTTGCCCGCCGTCTTCGTCTAAATTTCTTTTTTCACGGTCGAAACAGCGCAACACGTGATCCCAATTTTAGGATAAAATCTACTTGGATGCCTCCATCCAACAACCCTTTCCTAGAATGCGAGCTAAAAACTTTAGACTCTGCTATAAAAAACATCCCAGATGCCCTTCCTAAGAGCAATCTGCCGAAAAACGAACGGATCGCCCTTAAAAATTTGGCTAAAAACAAAGACATCATTATTAAACCAGCTGATAAGGGCGCAGCCATCGTAGTAATGGATAAAAAGGACTATATATCTGAGACTGAACGCCAGCTCAACCATCCAATCCATTACAAAACGTTAGATCAGCCTGTTTTTCCTCAGGCTATTACGAAAATCAATGAAATTTTCCGAGAGCTGAAAGATCTAAAATTTATCGACAAAGGCCAATTCGACTTTCTCGCTTGTCCGTCTGATCCGACACCTAGGAGAATGTATCTTCTCCCTAAAATTCATAAGGAAAAAAACAAGTGGCCCCCCCCGGGTCGCTTACCGCCAGGCAGACCGATCATTTCCGACTGCGGAAGCGAAAGTTGCGCCTCAGCGGAGTATATTGATCACTTCTTGGCACCGTTGGCAACACGTCATCCATCCTTTTTAAAAGACACCACACATTTCCTTGATGAAATAAAAAAAACAAAAATTCACCCTGACGCTCTTATCGCCACTATTGATGTGGACAGTCTGTATACTAATATTGACAATGTCACAGGTATACAATCTGTAGCAAAAGCTTTTAACAGATATCCGGACCCTAAAAGGCCGGACAAACAAATTTTAGATTTACTCAAAATTAATTTGGAGTACAATGATTTTGAATTCAATGGCAAATGGTATCTACAAACGTGGGGTACTGCCATGGGCAAAAAATTTGCACCAAATTATGCCAACCTCTTTTTGGCAGATTGGGAAAGGGAGGTCTTGGAAAAGGCACCCCTTAAACCCAAATTCTACAGGAGATTTCTGGATGATATTTTCATGATTTGGGAACACTCGGAGGAATCTTTCCACGAGTTTGTAAATTTACTAAATACACATCATCCATCAATCACTGTTAAAGCAGAATTGGACAAACAATCCATAAATTTCTTAGATACCACTGTGTTTAAAGGGAACAGATTTAATAGTGATGGCATACTAGACACGAAAGTGTACTTCAAACCAACAGATACGTTGGAATTGCTACATAAAAATTCTTACCACCCTCCACACACCTTTTCTGGGATTATCAAATCCCAAATTCTGAGATATCAGAGGATTTGTAATAATCAAAGGGACATAGATGACGCTTGCCGACGGTTATTTTATGCGCTTAAACCACGTGGTTATTCCGATCGATTCCTACGCACGATCAAAAACAAAGTCTTAGGTTCGGATCAGACTTTGATGCTAGGGTGCTCCAATAGATGTAATGGACCAAAATGTAAACTATGTAAAAACAACATAGTTGTTCAATCAGCCACCCTTCCAGGGGGTCCTGGAAATTTGAACACTGAATTCAAACTTTCAACGCAACAAGATTGCAACTCCCCTAACGGTATTTATGGCATTCAATGCGAGAAATGCCATAAAATTTACATTGGGGAAACTGGGATGAGTTTTAGAGATCGAATTAACGTACATTTATCAAATGTACGTTTGAACAAACCCACCCCAGTAGGAATTCATTTTAATGGCAGTGAATGCCATATTGAACACCTAAAGGTATATTTCCTTGAAACTTTGCCAGTTTCCTCTGACAAAGACGTAGACAAGGTTAAACGCCTTGACCTAGAACGTAAATGGCAGATAAAGGTAAGATCGATGACACCAACTGGGATGAATACGGTTCCATCCCCTGCCAATAACGGCGTTATCCCTTTTGTCATACCGTTCTCCGAAACGGCTAAGAAAGCGGCCTCTTTAGCTAAGGGGACTTTCAACAAAATTAAAATCAAGCACCCTAACATCGTTTTTCAACCTTGTGTTACAGCATACAAAAGGGGCAAGAACTTGCGCGATCTACTTGTTAGAAGTAGACTGGGCAAGGCCTCATACAACATGCCCGGTAACCCAAGGAACAACGGCTCGACAGAATATACCCAGGGTCCTACTTCAGACGGAGAGGATCCTGGATCCTTGTCTCTTCTCATTGAATTAATGGATGAGACAAACACAGAGTAGTTTATTTCACTTCCAATTGGGCTACATGTCCCCTCGGCCAGTGCCTAATCGGAAGTAGAACAGGGTTTTTCTCCATTTTTTTAACCGGAGAAATATCAAAGGTAGGATATTCAGAAACCTCTGGCCCCCCTAGGGGCAGGTTTCGCTCATTTTTTTACTCTTCCTTGGGGTAATTCTTTCGGACTTTTTGCTGAAATTTTGGGTTAAGTATTGCTTAGTATGTGCACACCTGTTGGGAGACCAAGGAAACTCCCCGTGTACGGGCCTACTTAACAAACCTTAAGTCCCTTTCGGGTGACTTTTTATCACCTACCTACCACCACTAAATTCTAAAACACCCTCTAAATTAGAGGAGTGTTTGCCTTTTAGACCTAACTCTAAATTCAATTTCCGCTGAGAGTTATTCAAAGGAGCCACTCAGTGACAATCCTTTACTCTCACGAGTCTATCCTGCCTTCCCTGTTCACTGCTTCCCCTAATCCTACGCCTAACCCAGCCAGAGCCAGACCTATAATCAACTTTGTGGGATTGATGCCTGAAAATTAATTATGTGAAATATACTACTCTATCACTTTTTACACTATAAGGAAACCTTCCTTTACATATGAACTAACTATATATATTCTTTTATAATTGCGCATTTGCTATGTTTTGTTTTCCTAACTCCATCTCATTACAGAACATAGCCGACCGTACATCAGCAACTGTAACAACAAACAAGCCAAGAAGTGATAACAACGAGCAAAGAGAATCAAGTAGGAGCGAGGGTTATAACCAAGATCAGAACTATTTGGTTATCACCTATAATATAATTAAGTCACCTCTATCTCCAAAATTGAAAACACCAACTGGACGGATGCTCGGGCAGGACGGCTCAGTGGGGAGAATCTGAAGGGGTTCTCCCACGAATCTACCCTGCTTGGACTTCCGTCTTAGAATTCAGCATTGCAGGCCTTATTTTTACTTTGGGTAGGTAAATTTATCATTGTTCATGGGTATCCCTCACACTTAAATAAAACTGCGGGGGATGCCCTGCTTTTTTATCTTTAGTTGCCCTATGTGAATCTAAGTCTTGTAATTTTAAAAGGGCATGTAACATACTTTGTACTAAAATGATTGTTCTTCTCTTTTACAGAACCCGAGAACCCAACACTACTTGACTATTACTGGCTGAATCTGAAGGACTCTATTTTTTAGATACTGCTTTACTGAGGGCGGAGCCCTGTAAGGTAGGCAGAACCTACTCTTTTTATGGACCACGGGGAAGGGACGGGGTTTGAACCCGGGTGCCCTGTGCTGCCATGAATGTGACTTGGAGAATTCCACCAAGCCACGGGGACAGCTGATATTCACCAATCCAATTTTTCTAGTCTATAGGAAATTTTATCTCTGACTTTAATTAATAAATTTGAAAATTTAGGGATTCGAACCCGGATCCCTGGTTCTGGGGCACAGCCCTCTAACCACTGGACTACCCAGTTGGCTATGCTTGTTCTGGGTTGATTTTTGATGTTCTTAGGAGATATCCTTTCCTAGATTTTAAATTTTAAATGAAAAAATTCTGGCTGGGAGGGATTCGAACTGGGGTCTGTGAGAAGAGACAACGCCTCTAACCACTAGACCAGCCAGTCGGTTGAATTTCACCCTGTTAATTCCTCTACTGGTATCAGCTACCCTCTCACACCATTATTAAATTAATTTTGGTGAGAAAAATTTATGGTCCAAGAGGGGTTTGAACCGGGGTCTGTGGGGAGAGACAACGCCTCTAACCACTAGACCAGCCAGTCAGTTGTATTTCTGACTGCTTATTCCTAGCCAGATGGAATTCCACCAAAAATATATTTATATTATTTTTATTTTTGGTGATTATTTATTTATTCCTTCATCCCAGACCTTCTAATTCTCAGAAAAGTTACTTCTTGGACCACTGGAATTTTCAACTACCTCTGCGGGCTTCTAACTGGGCCCCTTATAGGTTTATTTCAAGTCACCAATTAATACATTACAATCCCCACTCACATTTTTCTTTTGGCTCCATAAATTCGTAGGATTTTTTTAGGGCCTTGTAATTTTGGTGTTTTACTCAGCATACCCCTTACAAAATTATAAGAATTGGAACAACAGTCTTTACGGCCTGTTTGCCTCTTATTCTTTATTCCAAAATATTGGTCCAGCTGATTCAATATGCCAAAGTCATGGAGTGCCACCTGGTGAATGGAGGAGAAATGCCCTGAAAAGACAGTTTTTTCCATGGAAAAGCCCACAACTGAGGGTCAAGGCCGCACGTGGGAACAGCATGAAGACCAGAACCACTGTTTTATTCACCTCAATATATTATTTTCAAACGTTCTTTTGGTTAATTCTGTATTGAATTTCACCAAAATAATGCCTACATATAATTATTTGATCAATATATAATATATACCAGTATTTTATAGGTTGATTACTGATTGTATTTCCGAATTATAAAATTAAACAGAACTAAATTCATTTTAGTCACTCCCAGACCCCCAGGGGTCTGTGTACGAAAGGTTCTGAATGCCAGTGTGTGTACACACACCTTCCAAAACTCAAGGCTGTTTTTTCTAGCCTGAATTCATTTATTCAATCCCCTCTGAAATGATAATCAGAAGGGGTTGTGGACTGAAACCAAGTGTATTACCACCAGAATATTGTTGCCCACTAAATTAGGACAATAATATCTAGTTCTAAAACATATTCTCTCGTTGAGTAAATATTCCAAACACAATGGCTATGAGCCTGTGGGATTTAAGGGTCGGGGCACTGTGAAAATGCCCAGTGGAAAGTCAGCCTGACTTCCTAAGCTCTGGGGCCGCTGTAAAATAATGAAAATTATTTTTAAGCACCTTGGATATGACTCTAATGTAAATTTTATCAAATCTCCTTCCCTATTAAGTGTTTGAATTTTATTTATTCTATTATACCAACCCAATTTAAACTTTTTTACACACTTTTTTTCAATACTACAGCCTTTTCTGTGTTTATTTCAGATTGTGACCTGGGGATCACAGACCATGCGCTCAGTGACCGTGACTGGCTTGGGGTATAAAAGTAAAGGGTACAGTGTACACAAACATTCTCTTTGCCAGTCACTTCGGAGCTCTTGGCCTGAACAGTTGGTAATTTGTATTTTTTCAGATACCTCCCTGACGAAGGGCCAATAGGTCTGAAACCGGTAGGAGGATTTTGTACAGGGAGTGGGAACTTATTTATAGGTTCCCACATCCCTTTTGCATTTTGTCAATTCATTCTCTTATTTTTAGGAACTTTATTTCAGCCCTCCGGGGAGCGGAGAAACAGACCTGCAGGTTAGTGACTCCCCTGATCTACTGTTCTTACTGTGTTTTTGTGTTGGAATTTTTTCGGCACTTTTCAGAGCTATATACCATTTGCCTTCCGCTTGCATAGGAGCAAGTACGCTTACAGGCTGCAGGATCTACGGTCACTATAGCATTTTACAATCTCAGATTCAGACCATCCTGACTCATTTGAGTGGAGCAGGCAAAACGTGAGTACGTTTTACTTAAAGTTATAGCAAAAATATCATACCCAATCTTTTGATTCGGTATGATATCGTTGTATATGACTTTTTCTAAATTAATGTTTTAGAGCGATCCCATCCTAAGCCAAATTACTTAGGCCTTTAGAACAAAATTCTCTCTCCAGCTCCATTTGCGTGGTTCTACTAAATTATCTATTGCCCGAGTTTACTAAATAGACTAAATTAAAATACCCTTCTTGAAAATTGACTCTTAAAAATGGCTGACACGCCTGTTCTCACTCCCTTCCAAATTTGCACTCGTAAGCTGAACCGTGTTCTGCGGTGTCAGTATTTGGCTTCCTGCTGGGAGGATTCCCGTTCCCTCCCCCCAGCTATTCAGAAAACGATCTCGACCCTTGAGGATAAAATTAAATTAGAGGGGCCAACGGCCCAGTTGAGTCGAGATCTACGCGAAGCGGCCCGGAATTGGGGTTCCGCTATTAAGTCAATCAGCCATACCCACTTGAGGAGTAGGGTTGATGAGTTGGCAGGTCAGTTAGTGCCTTACCTAGCCAAACTCACCACGAAAGAATTCGGTCAGAGCTCTGTACTGGCCATCTCGTGGGCTAGGCGACGCTACGGAAAGCGTCTGGGTGGGAATATCATTTCAAACTTCCAGGAATACAGTTCTGTTTTTGTTGGGCATCTGAGTGATGCCCCGTCTAGGAAGACCGCTCCACCGAAGGAGGGGCCTTCCGTTTCACAGACGGGCACCACCACTACAATTCAACCCCTAAATTCAACCTCTACCCAGGCTTCGCCCCAGCCTGGGTGCAGTGATAGGACCGGGGATGAGGCAGTATCCCAGGAGTGGGAGGCCCAGCGTCGCCCCGCTCAGGGGGTGACCGGGACTGTTGACACGTCTCCTATCGCTGTTTCAAATTCTTTTGGTGCGTTGTCGGATCTTCCTTCGACCCCAATCCACTCTAGGAATCTAAACTGTACATTTACTTCTACCCCCCAAAGTCAGAAGCGAAAAAGACATACGCAACCAGGACGGAAAATCACTAGGAGGAGGTTAGATCCATCTGGGGGGTCGGATTCGGATTCCACGGAGGCTGGTGAGACAGCCACCATGGTCTCTCCGGCCCGCTCAGGTGAGTTGGATGGTATTCATCCACTTCCTACTGGGGATCCGGACGTGGTTGTCGGCGACACTCAGATGCTGGCTAGCCAGGGCACTGCTGGGGAGGTCTCTCTGCGTGGGGAGAGCCTGTTGAACTCCTCGAGTGAGGGGAGTTCCTCAGGGACCAGTGTAGAAGCCGGGGGTTTGGTCCTTGAACCAACGATGGCTGGGTCACCCCCTGTTACGAGCGAGGACACCACTCGTTCTAAGTCCCCTGTAGAGTCAGAGGACGAGATATCGTTGAACTCGCAGCATTCATCCTCCCCCCCAGCATCTATGGGCAATGGCTCTGCCAACCCAGGATGCCTCTCGGACCCCGGCAGTGCCACATTACCTAGACGGATAATGAGGCGCACCCAGGGTCGGAGACCCGGCACTTACTCCACCGCGGACTTTTGCATGTTTTCTCAACCTTCTCAACGGAGTAAAGCCGCTGGCAGGACTGACCTAAATTTGTCCTTTAAAGGTGAAAATTTGTATCCTGCCGACGTTACGCGTCATGCCGGTAATCTAAGCTCTGAACGTAAAATCGCGGCTTGGAAACTGGTTCTTAAACCATCTACCTCAATGGTTTTTCTCGGTGATTCAAATTTGTCAAAGGTTCCGAAAGTTACGAGGGAGGATGTGGAGGTACACAGCTTCCCTGGGGCCAAATGCTGGCATTTGACCAAACTTTTGGAACGTTTTGATGCTTCCAGGTATCCCCAGCTTAAGGATGTAATCATTTCTGTTGGGCTGAATGACTGTCTGAGTGAAACGACCCTTCGGTCCAAGAGAAATGCAAGTTTCCATGAATGCATGTTGCAGGCGTCGTCTACTTTTCCCGACCAGCGGGTCTTTTTTCAACCCGTTTACGGTACGATAGCCCTAGATTTGACTTTCCTAAAGGGAATTCAAGCCTTTAATGAGCACGCACGCAAGTTTTTAGGGAATCGGCCGGTGGCCCATTACCTAAATAAGCATCATGCTCAGGTTAAGCAGAATGGACAGGACCCAGTCCATTGGAGCCGCGAATCGGCGTTTAAAATCATTGAGCATTCCCTTTCCCTTATCGCTCATTTAAACTAAATTCGGGGCAAGACGCCAGAGTTAACCGTAACTCGGCCACCTTCCCCTTTAAATCAAACGGCATTATCAACCTATCCAGTAAAAACCTGGATAAGGGTAGCGTTGGCGTTTTGCAAAAGGGCATTAAGTTCGTCCCCACTCCTCGTACTATAGATAGAGGTGACTTACAATCAGCAACTGACGGTCTTGCCCGCCGTCTTCGTCTAAATTTCTTTTTTCACGGTCGAAACAGCGCAACACGTGATCCCAATTTTAGGATAAAATCTACTTGGATGCCTCCATCCAACAACCCTTTCCTAGAATGCGAGCTAAAAACTTTAGACTCTGCTATAAAAAACATCCCAGATGCCCTTCCTAAGAGCAATCTGCCAAAAAACGAACGGATCGCCCTTAAAAATTTAGCTAAAAACAAAGACATCATTATTAAACCAGCTGATAAGGGCGCAGCCATCGTAGTAATGGATAAAAAGGACTATATATCTGAGACTGAACGCCAGCTCAACCATCCAATCCATTACAAAACGTTAGATCAGCCTGTTTTTCCTCAGGCTATTACGAAAATCAATGAAATTTTCCGAGAGCTGAAAGATCTAAAATTTATCGACAAAGGCCAATTCGACTTTCTCGCTTGTCTGTCTGATCCGACACCTAGGAGAATGTATCTTCTCCCTAAAATTCATAAGGAAAAAAACAAGTGGCCCCCCCCGGGTCGCTTACCGCCAGGCAGACCGATCATTTCCGACTGCGGAAGCGAAAGTTGCGCCTCAGCGGAGTATATTGATCACTTCTTGGCACCGTTGGCAACACGTCATCCATCCTTTTTAAAAGACACCACACATTTCCTTGATGAAATAAAAAAAACAAAAATTCACCCTGACGCTTTTATCGCCACTATTGATGTGGACAGTCTGTATACTAATATTGACAATGTCACAGGTATACAATCTGTAGCAAAAGCTTTTGACAGATATCCGGACCCTAAAAGGCCGGACAAACAAATTTTAGATTTACTCAAAATTAATTTGGAGTACAATGATTTTGAATTCAATGGCAAATGGTATCTACAAACGTGGGGTACTGCCATGGGCAAAAAATTTGCACCAAATTATGCCAACCTCTTTTTGGCAGATTGGGAAAGGGAGGTCTTGGAAAAGGCACCCCTTAAACCCAAATTCTACAGGAGATTTCTGGATGATATTTTCATGATTTGGGAACACTCGGAGGAATCTTTCCACGAGTTTGTAAATTTATTAAATACACATCATCCATCAATCACTGTTAAAGCAGAATTGGACAAACATTCCATAAATTTCTTAGATACCACTGTGTTTAAAGGGAACAGATTTAATAGTGATGGCATACTAGACACGAAAGTGTACTTCAAACCAACAGATACGTTGGAATTGCTACATAAAAATTCTTACCACCCTCCACACACCTTTTCTGGGATTATCAAATCCCAAATTCTGAGATATCAGAGGATTTGTAATAATCAAAGGGACATAGATGACGCTTGCCGACGGTTATTTTATGCGCTTAAACCACGTGGTTATTCCGATCGATTCCTACGCACGATCAAAAACAAAGTCTTAGGTTCGGATCAGACTTTGATGCTAGGGTGCTCCAATAGATGTAATGGACCAAAATGTAAACTATGTAAAAACAACATAGTTGTTCAATCAGCCACCCTTCCAGGGGGTCCTGGAAATTTGAACACTGAATTCAAACTTTCAACGCAACAAGATTGCAACTCCCCTAACGGTATTTATGGCATTCAATGCGAGAAATGCCATAAAATTTACATTGGGGAAACTGGGATGAGTTTTTGAGATCGAATTAACGTACATTTATCAAATGTACGTTTGAACAAACCCACCCCAGTAGGAATTCATTTTAATGGCAGTGAATGCCATATTGAACACCTAAAGGTATATTTCCTTGAAACTTTGCCAGTTTCTTCTGACAAAGACGTAGACAAGGTTAAACGCCTTGACCTAGAACGTAAATGGCAGATAAAGGTAAGATCGATGACACCAACTGGGATGAATACGGTTCCATCCCCTGCCAATAACGGCGTTATCCCTTTTGTCATACCGTTCTCCGAAACGGCTAAGAAAGCGGCCTCTTTAGCTAAGGGGACTTTCAACAAAATTAAAATCAAGCACCCTAACATCGTTTTTCAACCTTGTGTTACAGCATACAAAAGGGGCAAGAACTTGCGCGATCTACTTGTTAGAAGTAGACTGGGCAAGGCCTCATACAACATGCCCGGTAACCCGAGAAACAACGGCTCGACAGAATATACCCAGGGTCCTACTTCAGACGGAGAGGATCCTGGATCCTTGTCTCTTCTCATTGAATTAATGGATGAGACAAACACAGAGTAGTTTATTTCACTTCCAATTGGGCTACATGTCCCCTCGGCCAGTGCCTAATCGGAAGTAGAACAGGGTTTTTCTCCATTTTTTTAACCGGAGAAATATCAAAGGTAGGATATTCAGAAACCTCTGGCCCCCCTAGGGGCAGGTTTCGCTCATTTTTTTACTCTTCCTTGGGGTAATTCTTTCGGACTTTTTGCTGAAATTTTGGGTTAAGTATTGCTTAGTATGTGCACACCTGTTGGGAGACCAAGGAAACTCCCCGTGTACGGGCCTACTTAACAAACCTTAAGTCCCTTTCGGGTGACTTTTTATCACCTACCTACCACCACTAAATTCTAAAACACCCTCTAAATTAGAGGAGTGTTTGCCTTTTAGACCTAACTCTAAATTCAATTTCCGCTGAGAGTTATTCAAAGGAGCCACTCAGTGACAATCCTTTACTCTCACGAGTCTATCCTGCCTTCCCTGTTCACTGCTTCCCCTAATCCTACGCCTAACCCTAACCCTAACCCTAATTGAATTAATGGATGAGACAAACACAGAGTAGTTTATTTCACTTCCAATTGGGCTACATGTCCCCTCGGCCAGTGCCTAATCGGAAGTAGAACAGGGTTTTTCTCCATTTTTTTAACCGGAGAAATATCAAAGGTAGGATATTCAGAAACCTCTGGCCCCCCTAGGGGCAGGTTTCGCTCATTTTTTTACTCTTCCTTGGGGTAATTCTTTCGGACTTTTTGCTGAAATTTTGGGTTAAGTATTGCTTAGTATGTGCACACCTGTTGGGAGACCAAGGAAACTCCCCGTGTACGGGCCTACTTAACAAACCTTAAGTCCCTTTCGGGTGACTTTTTATCACCTACCTACCACCACTAAATTCTAAAACACCCTCTAAATTAGAGGAGTGTTTGCCTTTTAGACCTAACTCTAAATTCAATTTCCGCTGAGAGTTATTCAAAGGAGCCACTCAGTGACAATCCTTTACTCTCACGAGTCTATCCTGCCTTCCCTGTTCACTGCTTCCCCTAATCCTACGCCTAACCCAGCCAGAGCCAGACCTATAATCAACTTTGTGGGATTGATGCCTGAAAATTAATTATGTGAAATATACTACTCTATCATTTTTTACACTATAAGGAAACCTTCCTTTACATATGAACTAACTATATATATTCTTTTATAATTGCGCATTTGCTATGTTTTGTTTTCCTAACTCCATCTCATTACAGAACATAGCCGACCGTACATCAGCAACTGTAACAACAAACAAGCCAAGAAGTGATAACAACGAGCAAAGAGAATCAAGTAGGAGCGAGGGTTATAACCAAGATCAGAACTATTTGGTTATCACCTATAATATAATTAAGTCACCTCTATCTCCAAAATTGAACACACCAACTGGACGGATGCTCGGGCAGGACGGCTCAGTGGGGAGAATCTGAAGGGGTTCTCCCACGAATCTACCCTGCTTGGACTTCCGTCTTAGAATTCAGCATTGCAGGCCTTATTTTTACTTTGGGTAGGTAAATTTATCATTGTTCATGGGTATCCCTCACACTTAAATAAAACTGCGGGGGATGCCCTGCTTTTTTATCTTTAGTTGCCCTATGTGAATCTAAGTCTTGTAATTTTAAAAGGGCATGTAACATACTTTGTACTAAAATGATTGTTCTTCTCTTTTACAGAACCCGAGAACCCAACACTACTTGACTATTACTGGCTGAATCTGAAGGACTCTATTTTTTAGATACTGCTTTACTGAGGGCGGAGCCCTGTAAGGTAGGCAGAACCTACTCTTTTTATGGACCACGGGGAAGGGACGGGGTTTGAACCCGGGTGCCCTGTGCTGCCATGAATGTGACTTGGAGAATTCCACCAAGCCACGGGGACAGCTGATATTCACCAATCCAATTTTTCTAGTCTATAGGAAATTTCATCTCTGACTTTAATTAATAAATTTGAAAATTTAGGGATTCGAACCCGGATCCCTGGTTCTGGGGCACAGCCCTCTAACCACTGGACTACCCAGTTGGCTATGCTTGTTCTGGGTTGATTTTTGATGTTCTTAGGAGATATCCTTTCCTAGATTTTAAATTTTAAATGAAAAAATTCTGGCTGGGAGGGATTCGAACTGGGGTCTGTGAGAAGAGACAACGCCTCTAACCACTAGACCAGCCAGTCGGTTGAATTTCACCCTGTTAATTCTTCTACTGGTATCAGCTACCCTCTCACACCATTATTAAATTAATTTTGGTGAGAAAAATTTATGGTCCAAGAGGGGTTTGAACCGGGGTCTGTGGGGAGAGACAACGCCTCTAACCACTAGACCAGCCAGTCAGTTGTATTTCTGACTGCTTATTCCTAGCCAGATGGAATTCCACCAAAAATATATTTATATTATTTTTATTTTTGGTGATTATTTATTTATTCCTTCATCCTAGACCTTCTAATTCTCAGAAAAGTTACTTCTTGGACCACTGGAATTTTCAACTACCTCTGCGGGCTTCTAACTGGGCCCCTTATAGGTTTATTTCAAGTCACCAATTAATACATTACAATCCCCACTCACATTTTTTCTTTTGGCTCCATAAATTCGTAGGATTTTTTTAGGGCCTTGTAATTTTGGTGTTTTACTCAGCATACCCCTTACAAAATTATAAGAATTGGAACAACAGTCTTAACGGCCTGTTTGCCTCTTATTCTTTATTCCAAAATATTGGTCCAGCTGATTCAATATGCCAAAGTCATGGAGTGCCACCTGGTGAATGGAGGAGAAATGCCCTGAAAATACAGTTTTTTCCATGGAAAAGCCCACAACTGAGGGTCAAGGCCGCACGTGGGAACAGCATGAAGACCAGAACCACTGTTTTATTCACCTCAATATATTATTTTCAAACGTTCTTTTGGTTAATTCTGTATTGAATTTCACCAAAATAATGCCTACATATAATTATTTGATCAATATATAATATATACCAGTATTTTATAGGTTGATTACTGATTGTATTTCCGAATTATAAAATTAACCAGAACTAAATTCATTTTAGTCACTGCCAGACCCCTAGGGGTCTGTGTACGAAAGGTTCTGAATGCCAGTGTGTGTACACGCACCTTCCAAAACTCAAGGCTGTTTTTTCTAGCCTGAATTCATTTATTCAATCCCCTCTGAAATGATAATCAGAAGGGGTTATGGACTGAAACCAAGTGTATTAACACCAGAATATTGTTGCCCACTAAATTAGGACAATAATATCTAGTTCTAAAACATATTCTCTCGTTGAGTAAATATTTCAAACACAATGGCTATGAGCCTGTGGGATTTAAGGGTCGGGGCACTGTGAAAATGCCCAGTGGAAAGTCAGCCTGACTTCCTAAGCTCTGGGGCCGCTGAAAAATAATGAAAATTATTTTTAAGCACCTTGGATATGACTCTAATGTAAATTTTATCAAATCTCCTTCCCTATTAAGTGTTTGAATTTTATTTATTCTATTATACCAACCCAATTTAAACTTTTTTACACACTTTTTTTCAATACTACAGCCTTTTCTGTGTTTATTTCAGATTGTGACCTGGGGATCACAGACCATGCGCTCAGTGACCGTGACTGGCTTGGGGTATAAAAGTAAAGGGTACAGTGTACACAAACATTCTCTTTGCCAGTCACTTCGGAGCTCTTGGCCTGAACAGTTGGTAATTTGTATTTTTTCAGATACCTCCCTGACGAAGGGCCAATAGGTCTGAAACCGGTAGGAGGATTTTGTACAGGGAGTGGGAACTTATTTATAGGTTCCCACATCCCTTTTGCATTTTGTCAATTCATTCTCTTATTTTTAGGAACTTTATTTCAGCCCTCCGGGGAGCGGAGAAACAGACCTGCAGGTTAGTGACTCCCCTGATCTACTGTTCTTACTGTGTTTTTGTGTTGGAATTTTTTCGGCACTTTTCAGAGCTATATACCATTTGCCTTCCGCTTGCATAGGAGCAAGTACGCTTACAGGCTGCAGGATCTACGGTCACTATAGCATTTTACAATCTCAGATTGAGACCATCCTGACTCATTTGAGTGGAGCAGGCAAAACGTGAGTACGTTTTACTTAAAGTTATAGCAAAAATATCATACCCAATCTTTTGATTCGGTATGATATCGTTGTATATGACTTTTTCTAAATTAATGTTTTAGAGCGATCACATCCTAAGCCAAATTACTTAGGCCTTTAGAACAAAATTCTCTCTCCAGCTCCATTTGCGTGGTTCTACTAAATTATCTATTGCCCGAGTTTACTAAATAGACTAAATTAAAATACCCTTCTTGAAAATTGACTCTTAATAATGGCTGACACGCCTGTTCTCACTCCCTTCCAAATTTGCACTCGTAAGCTGAACCGTGTTCTGCGGTGTCAGTATTTGGCTTCCTGCTGGGAGGATTCCCGTTCCCTCCCCCCAGCTATTCAGAAAACGATCTCGACCCTTGAGGATAAAATTAAATTAGAGGGGCCAACGGCCCAGTTGAGTCGAGATCTACGCGAAGCGGCCCGGAATTGGGGTTCCGCTATTAAGTCAATCAGCCATACCCACTTGAGGAGTAGGGTTGATGAGTTGGCAGGTCAGTTAGTGCCTTACCTAGCCAAACTCACCACGAAAGAATTCGGTCAGAGCTCTGTACTGGCCATCTCGTGGGCTAGGCGACGCTACGGAAAGCGTCTGGGTGGGAATATCATTTCAAACTTCCAGGAATACAGTTCTGTTTTTGTTGGGCATCTGAGTGATGCCCCGTCTAGGAAGACCGCTCCACCGAAGGAGGGGCCTTCCGTTTCACAGACGGGCACCACCACTACAATTCAACCCCTAAATTCAACCTCTACCCAGGCTTCGCCCCAGCCTGGGTGCAGTGATAGGACCGGGGATGAGGCAGTATCCCAGGAGTGGGAGGCCCAGCGTCGCCCCGCTCAGGGGGTGACCGGGACTGTTGACACGTCTCCTATCGCTGTTTCAAATTCTTTTGGTGCGTTGTCGGATCTTCCTTCGACCCCAATCCACTCTAGGAATCTAAACTGTACATTTACTTCTACCCCCCAAAGTCAGAAGCGAAAAAGACATACGCAACCAGGACGGAAAATCACTAGGAGGAGGTTAGATCCATCTGGGGGGTCGGATTCGGATTCCACGGAGGCTGGTGAGACAGCCACCATGGTCTCTCCGGCCCGCTCAGGTGAGTTGGATGGTATTCATCCACTTCCTACTGGGGATCCGGACGTGGTTGTCGGCGACACTCAGATGCTGGCTAGCCAGGGCACTGCTGGGGAGGTCTCTCTGCGTGGGGAGAGCCTGTTGAACTCCTCGAGTGAGGGGAGTTCCTCAGGGACCAGTGTAGAGGCCGGGGGTTTGGTCCTTGAACCAACGATGGCTGGGTCACCCCCTGTTACGAGCGAGGACACCACTCGTTCTAAGTCCCCTGTAGAGTCAGGGGACGAGATATCGTTGAACTCGCAGCATTCATCCTCCCCCCCAGCATCTATGGGCAATGGCTCTGCCAACCCAGGATGCCTCTCGGACCCCGGCAGTGCCACATTACCTAGACGGATAATGAGGCGCACCCAGGGTCGGAGACCCGGCACTTACTCCACCGCGGACTTTTGCATGTTTTCTCAACCTTCTCAACGGAGTAAAGCCGCTGGCAGGACTGACCTAAATTTGTCCTTTAAAGGTGAAAATTTGTATCCTGCCGACGTTACGCGTCATGCCGGTAATCTAAGCTCTGAACGTAAAATCGCGGCTTGGAAACTGGTTCTTAAACCATCTACCTCAATGGTTTTTCTCGGTGATTCAAATTTGTCAAAGGTTCCGAAAGTTACGAGGGAGGATGTGGAGGTACACAGCTTCCCTGGGGCCAAATGCTGGCATTTGACCAAACTTTTGGAACGTTTTGATGCTTCCAGGTATCCCCAGCTTAAGGATGTAATCATTTCTGTTGGGCTGAATGACTGTCTGAGTGAAACGACCCTTCGGTCCAAGAGAAATGCAAGTTTCCAAGAATGCATGTTGCAGGCGTCGTCTACTTTCCCCGACCAGCGGGTCTTTTTTCAACCCGTTTACGGTACGATAGCCCTAGATTTGACTTTCCTAAAGGGAATTCAAGCCTTTAATGAGCACGCACGCAAGTTTTTAGGGAATCGGCCGGTGGCCCATTACCTAAATAAGCATCATGCTCAGGTTAAGCAGAATGGACAGGATCCAGTCCATTGGAGCCGCGAATCGGCGTTTAAAATCATTGAGCATTCCCTTTCCCTTATCCATCATTTAAACTAAATTCGGGGCAAGACGCCAGAGTTAACCGTAACTCGGCCACCTTCCCCTTTAAATCAAACGGCATTATCAACCTATCCAGTAAAAACCTGGATAAGGGTAGCGTTGGCGTTTTGCAGAAGGGCATTAAGTTCGTCCCCACTCCTCGTACTATAGATAGAGGTGACTTAAAATCAGCAACTGACGGTCTTGCCCGCCGTCTTCGTCTAAATTTCTTTTTTCACGGTCGAAACAGCGCAACACGTGATCCCAATTTTAGGATAAAATCTACTTGGATGCCTCCATCCAACAACCCTTTCCTAGAATGCGAGCTAAAAACTTTAGACTCTGCTATAAAAAACATCCCAGATGCCCTTCCTAAGAGCAATCTGCCGAAAAACGAACGGATCGCCCTTAAAAATTTGGCTAAAAACAAAGACATCATTATTAAACCAGCTGATAAGGGCGCAGCCATCGTAGTAATGGATAAAAAGGACTATATATCTGAGACTGAACGCCAGCTCAACCATCCAATCCATTACAAAACGTTAGATCAGCCTGTTTTTCCTCAGGCTATTACGAAAATCAATGAAATTTTCCGAGAGCTGAAAGATCTAAAATTTATCGACAAAGGCCAATTCGACTTTCTCGCTTGTCCGTCTGATCCGACACCTAGGAGAATGTATCTTCTCCCTAAAATTCATAAGGAAAAAAACAAGTGGCCCCCCCCGGGTCGCTTACCACCAGGCAGACCGATCATTTCCGACTGCGGAAGCGAAAGTTGCGCCTCAGCGGAGTATATTGATCACTTCTTGGCACCGTTGGCAACACGTCATCCATCCTTTTTAAAAGACACCACACATTTCCTTGATGAAATAAAAAAAACAAAAATTCACCCTGACGCTTTTATCGCCACTATTGATGTGGACAGTCTGTATACTAATATTGACAATGTCACAGGTATACAATCTGTAGCAAAAGCTTTTGACAGATATCCGGACCCTAAAAGGCCGGACAAACAAATTTTAGATTTACTCAAAATTAATTTGGAGTACAATGATTTTGAATTCAAAGGCAAATGGTATCTACAAACGTGGGGTACTGCCATGGGCAAAAAATTTGCACCAAATTATGCCAACCTCTTTTTGGCAGATTGGGAAAGGGAGGTCTTGGAAAAGGCACCCCTTAAACCCAAATTCTACAGGAGATTTCTGGATGATATTTTCATGATTTGGGAACACTCGGAGGAATCTTTCCACGAGTTTGTAAATTTACTAAATACACATCATCCATCAATCACTGTTAAAGCAGAATTGGACAAACAATCCATAAATTTCCTAGATACCACTGTGTTTAAAGGGAACAGATTTAATAGTGATGGCATACTAGACACGAAAGTGTACTTCAAACCAACAGATACGTTGGAATTGCTACATAAAAATTCTTACCACCCTCCACACACCTTTTCTGGGATTATCAAATCCCAAATTCTGAGATATCAGAGGATTTGTAATAATCAAAGGGACATAGATGACGCTTGCCGACGGTTATTTTATGCGCTTAAACCACGTGGTTATTCCGATCGATTCCTACGCACGATCAAAAACAAAGTCTTAGGTTCGGATCAGACTTTGATGCTAGGGTGCTCCAATAGATGTAATGGACCAAAATGTAAACTATGTAAAAACAACATAGTTGTTCAATCAGCCACCCTTCCAGGGGGTCCTGGAAATTTGAACACTGAATTCAAACTTTCAACGCAACAAGATTGCAACTCCCCTAACGGTATTTATGGCATTCAATGCGAGAAATGCCATAAAATTTACATTGGGGAAACTGGGATGAGTTTTAGAGATCGAATTAACGTACATTTATCAAATGTACGTTTGAACAAACCCACCCCAGTAGGAATTCATTTTAATGGCAGTGAATGCCATATTGAACACCTAAAGGTATATTTCCTTGAAACTTTGCCAGTTTCCTCTGACAAAGACGTAGACAAGGTTAAACGCCTTGACCTAGAACGTAAATGGCAGATAAAGGTAAGATCGATGACACCAACTGGGATGAATACGGTTCCATCCCCTGCTAATAACGGCGTTATCCCTTTTGTCATACCGTTCTCCGAAACGGCTAAGAAAGCGGCCTCTTCAGCTAAGGGGACTTTCAACAAAATTAAAATCAAGCACCCTAACATCGTTTTTCAACCTTGTGTTACAGCATACAAAAGGGGCAAGAACTTGCGCGATCTACTTGTTAGAAGTAGACTGGGCAAGGCCTCATACAACATGCCCGGTAACCCGAGAAACAACGGCTCGACAGAATATACCCAGGGTCCTACTTCAGACGGAGAGGATCCTGGATCCTTGTCTCTTCTCATTGAATTAATGGATGAGACAAACACAGAGTAGTTTATTTCACTTCCAATTGGGCTACATGTCCCCTCGGCCAGTGCCTAATCGGAAGTAGAACAGGGTTTTTCTCCATTTTTTTAACCGGAGAAATATCAAAGGTAGGATATTCAGAAACCTCTGGCCCCCCTAGGGGCAGGTTTCGCTCATTTTTTTACTCTTCCTTGGGGTAATTCTTTCGGACTTTTTGCTGAAATTTTGGGTTAAGTATTGCTTAGTATGTGCACACCTGTTGGGAGACCAAGGAAACTCCCCGTGTACGGGCCTACTTAACAAACCTTAAGTCCCTTTCGGGTGACTTTTTATCACCTACCTACCACCACTAAATTCTAAAACACCCTCTAAATTAGAGGAGTGTTTGCCTTTTAGACCTAACTCTAAATTCAATTTCCGCTGAGAGTTATTCAAAGGAGCCACTCAGTGACAATCCTTTACTCTCACGAGTCTATCCTGCCTTCCCTGTTCACTGCTTCCCCTAATCCTACGCCTAACCCTAACCCTAACCCTAACCCTAACCCTAACCCTAACCCTAACCCTAACCCTAACCCTAACCCTAACCCTAACCTAGCTACGACCCATTACTAATAATGACAAAGCTTGATATTACTAATAAGCATGGCATAGCACGACAGCCTGATATCTGGAAAAAAACGTTTCAACTCTTTAAGTTATAATATTTTTTGTTATTAATTTGAAGTTTTGTCTCGCTAGCGCGACTCACAACTTCAAGCGGGTAAACATGTTACATTTGTCTGTAGACGTCAGACTCTGACGTCTAAAGACGATCCCTGCACTGTAAGAGTAAAACATATTGCTAATGGCCGTAGACCCATAACATAGGTATTCAAATGAATCGGAAAGAGCTAACTAAGACATTTATGATGATTTCAAATCGAAAAAACCCTTCAGTCTCCATGGTTTTCACAAAAATAATTCAGCGCTTTGAGGGTTATGTCTCTTGTCATATTCAAATGATCTTGTTTGGAGGACATATAAAACGGCTCCTGACGCTTTATGTGATATATTGTTGTGTTACTTGTAGTTTGAGGTGAAGATTACAGTTCCATCCAGGGGAGGCAGTAACATACAGGTATGTCTTCACAGTGTATTACGTATAGGATAAAGCCAGAGGTGCTCTACAATCTATAAGTATTGCTTTGAATTAGTTGGTGGAAATAGCTTTCATTCATTTGAAGCTGTAAATTGTGTTAGCTATTCCAGCTTCAAAAGAATATAAAATTCAGCAGTTCCAAGGTTAATGGTACAAATGCCATGTTTTACTGGTTTGATTTAATATTTGGGGAAAAATTAATTAAAGTTTAAAACTAGACCGCCAGTCAGTCAGAGGCCTCCGCCGACATTATGAACGTAATGATCGTAAAAACTATAGTCGTAGTATTGCATTTATTCTTGCATTCATTCATACGTGTGGCATAAAATCAATTATGACGTCATAGATGCAACCTATTTTATTCATTAATTAAAATATACAGTTGTGAGATTATGACGTCATAAATAGTCTTCTATACAGTATTAAATAGTATTTTACTAGGCCTAATAATCCATGTCATTGGGTGACAATACGGATCCTGCATGCGGGTTTAAATCCGGATCCTCAAAATGTATTAGAGTGTTCCTTCCCCAGAAACACACCTCTCATGCAAGTTTGATGCAAATCCGCCAATTACCTTTTGAGTCATCAGTGGAACAGGTAGATTAGCAAACAAGATACAAAAGTGAAACCTACTGCCGGAGGTAATAAGAAGCATCGTTCACATTTAAAAATAGATTTTATATTATTTTCAGATCAAGAGAAACGGAGTGATCCAGAATAACACTGGCCAGAACGGATACTTAGGACCGATGTCTGTGTTGTCTGCCGAGGATCTGACCACAACAGGGGGTGAGGAGCTGTGACGTCACAAAATGGCCACTGGTTATGATACAGTCCGATATCTGGGCCAGATATATATCTAGGTCAGCTTACTGTGCTGTTTAAAGATGACGTCATGGACGGAGGTCACGAAGGTCATGTTCACGAGAGAAAGTGATATATCGTGATGACAACAGGTAAGATGTAACGTCACAAAATAAAGACTGATTAATTACCTGATGATAACAGATCAGAATTGACGTCACAAAATAAAGACCGATTAATTACCTGATGAAAACAGATCAGATGTGACGTCACAAAATGGCGACCGATTAATTACCTGATAAAAACAAGTCAGATGTGACGTCACAAAATGGCGACCGATTAATTACCTGATAAAAACAGGTCAGATGTGACGTCACAAAATGGCGACTGATGAATTACCTGATAACAACAGGTCAGATGTGACGTCACAAAATGGCGACTGATTAATTACCTGATGACAATAGGTCAGATGTGACGTCACAAAATGGCGACAGATTAATTACCTGATGACAACAGATCAAATGTGACGTCATAAAATTGCGACTGATTAATTACCTGATAAAAACAGGTCAGATGTGGCGTCACAGAATGGTGACTGATGAATTACCTGATGACAACAGGTCAGATGTGACGTCACAAAATGGCGACTGATTAATTACCTGATGACAACAGGTCAGATATGACGTCACAAAATGGCGACTGATTAATTACCTGATGACAACAGATCAGATGTGACATCACAAAATGGCGACTGATTAATTACCTGATAAAAACAGGTCAGATGTGGCGTCACAAAATAAAGACCGATTATGATATAAATCATGTGCTGACTGCATAATGACCTGATAACAATAGGTCAAATGTAACGTCACAAAATAAAGACCGAATAATTACCTGATGACAACAGGTCAGATGTGACGTCACAAAATGGCGACTGATTAATTACCTGATGACAACAGATCAGATGTGACATCACAAAATAGCGACCGATTAATTACCTGATGACAACAGGTCAGATATGACGTCACAAAATAAAGACCGATTATGATATAAATCATGTGCTGACTGCATAATGACCTGGTGATAACAGTTCAAAGGTGACGTCACAAAATGGCGCCTGGCTATGACACACTGTATTTGCAAGCCAGATGTAAAGAAAATGACTGTTATGTCGCTAGTGAATGTCAAGGTTGACTAAAGGTCAGGACCGAGCAAGACAACATGGCTGCCAAACCAGCAGCTACGAGGTGTTCAGCCAATGTTGATTTGGTCCGGCGTCGCAGGCGCTGGGTCAACATCAAGCCACCATTGGCTGAATGCATCATGTTCGATAACAAGGAAGTACAGTTGCATACACGTGTGTAAAACTACGCAACACAGAGATACTCTAGCCATGACATTAAGAAAAAATCGGCGGCCCCTGAGACTAGAGTGCAATACTTCAAAAAATCAAGCACCACAAATAACTCAATCACAATACTTTTGTATAACATTTATACAACGCGGCCCAGCGTCTTCGACGACATTGATGGGTTAGTGAAATGGTGTTGTTGCTAGAGTCAAAAATGATAAAAAAAAACACGACAATGGATTCATACACAATACCAGAAGTATATGACACTGATCATCAAGATCTGGATGATTTCACAAGACATTACGTGTTACATGAGAGTTATTTGTTGTCCAGAAAGAAGTGTCAAAAAATGACAATGACATTTATCTCTGTACAAAGTATGAATTTATTATGAGAAATACGCGAGGGACATTTTTATTCCCCCTGCTAGTAGTACTAATGCGTATTAGACCAAGTGGGCCAAACTCATCATCTCTCAGCAAGGCTAGTCTTCTCGAGGTCGCGGACTCTATCTGTATCCTCGAGAAGCGTAACCTTGCTGAAGGGAAGGTGGCCAAACTGTTAAAAGTGATCTATCACCCCTTATATGGTATGAATAATTATTTCCTTATATGGGGTGATTGGCTATCATGTGACCCTCTGAGAGGGTCACATGATAGCCAATCACCCCATATAAGGAAACACTTGTGCCCCATCTTGTGGTAACTTTGATTTATTTGTCACAATAATATTCATACTATATAAGGGGTAAATAGATCACCTTCAACATCAGATTTCACACTGCGATAACATGCGAACTTTGGTGTACATTTTACAAATGTTGATTATACTGAGCTCACCAAGCTGTACATTGTACATACATTCGGATTTCTTTGGCTGTAGGCCTATATACATTGCAGGGGCGGATCCAGCTTTTTTGGTGAGGGGGGGGGGGTACAATTTGACAATAGAAATATTTCACTGTGAAGGGGTCGAGGGGCCCGCCCCGGGAAATTTTTTGATTTCCAAAGGCTTTCTCATGCAATCTGACGCATATTGGGCACTGTTTCTCACTCAGTATATCACCAAACCATAAAGAAACTCTTAAATAAGGTGATGATTTTTTTCTGAGGGGGAGGGGTTAAACCCCCCCCCTTGGACCCGCCATTCAAGTTCCTGACATAAAAGCTTAAAGTCAGTTACAAGATCCACAAACCCTTAACGTTAAGAAGTTCATAAAGCATAATGGGATGAAGACATTTTGAACACTCTTTGCACAATATTTATCAATGTACAATATTTATCTATAAAAAAAACTAGTTGAAATATTATGGTAGACGGCGTTTTCTGTACCTATGTCTTTTTATTTTATGATTGACATTATACTCGCCGTCAAATTTAAAAAAATGAACCAGAATCGCATGATTTTCGCCGATTTCTCCGTCAATTCTAAACCGATTTCCTTCAAATTTTGCAAAACCCATTTTCCATTTAAATCCCAACAGCCCTGAAAATTATATGGCGTATTTCAAAAGTTAGACCATTTGACATGTAGTAAATTAAAATTACGACGTCCCTCTATAAACCCATTAAACTAACTCCATAATTTTATTACATGTCAAACGGTCTAGCTTTTGAAATATTCAATATAACTTTGCAATTTTTTACCGCTGTTAGGATTTTAATAGAAAATGGTCTTTGCTAAATTGACAGAGAAATCGCCAAAAATGATGCGATCATAGTTGATCATTTTTAACTTGACGGCGAGTATGGCATGTTGACACATTGTACTCACATATATGTCACAGTTAAGTTATGTGATATTATGATATTGATTAAGATAAACTTGCTTATGACGCAGAAGCAATTGTACTCTCCTAACATTCTACAGTGACACAGTTAGAAATGTTCAATTCATAGTTTTAAATAGGTTACACTGCATCAATTGATTTTGAATGTTTTAGCATATAATATGATATAATAACTTCTGTAGAGACAGTGTATGTCAACAAGATGGCGCCTCCCAGCAAACACATCTTGATCCAATGCTGGACCAGCCTTGGATCAAGATGGTTTTTTTTTTTAGAAATGCTCAATATGATTAAATTGAATCCATAAACGTCCACATTTCCGTTTTCAATTAGTTTTATTAGCAGGTTAAATCACAGTTATAACGAATGAAATGAGTCCTTAAACATCAAGATTTGGTCTCGAAGTCAACAAATATGAGTCATTTTCAAATATTTAATTTGATCCACAACTACTCGGATCACAATGTCAGTTATCAATCTAGGTCAGAGTCGATCCAGGTCATTGTCCTCGCTGAGAATCCAAAATATTCACCTAATGTTGTTACAATTAAAGACCAGTGTCGCTGACGTTGGGCCAGTGTTATAGCAACATTGACTCAATGTGTTATTACACTACACATTGACCCAGTGCTGTTACAATTGTGGGCAGACGTCGCCGGCGTTGGGCCAGCGTTATATCAACGTTGGTTGAATGTGTCAATACTCTATACATTGACCCATTGTTGTCACAATGATGGGCCAGCGTCGCAGACGTTGGGCCAGCGTTGTAACAGCATTGGTTGAATGTGTGGTCTTTATCAGCTTATTACTGCGTTATCACTGGTATATATTATGGCTCTGATAAGAACAGTCCCTGAGTTGACTCAGAACATTAACAAGACGAATTCCTCACAACAAATCACCCTAATTATCATCCACCATTAGTGTGCACGCCTTCTGGGAATCATCACTTGAGTTTAACAGTGGCCATTTGACCGCAGTAGGGCGCCACATTTTTACACTAGAAACTACACATTATGACTGCAAATTCTTCATCCTCTCTCTATGTTCTGAGAGAGGTCCGATTTTTTGTTTGCTCCAAATAAGTTATGATCCTTCAGCATTGTGTGTTATTACCCTATGTTTAGCTTGTGTTCTATAAGTGACATTTGTGACATTTGTGTCATATGCGTGTTTCGTGGCCTCTTTTCACCCTATCAGTGTTCTAAGCTGTATTTGTTTTCTCTTGTGTTTTTCTAATCTTCAATATGTTACATATGAGCTTATGATCTATGTGCATTATGACATCGCGCTTAACCCTTTAAGCCGTCCATATTCGTTTTTTACAGCACATTACATATCAGCTTTTATTGTTATCGGCGCCTTTTTGTGTGCATTAGTTTGATGCTGCTGCGCTCAGTAACGGTATGAATCGCCACCTGGTGAATGCGCAGGAGGCTAGCATGATGGTTTGTATTTAGGCAGGCGTCGTGGACGGTGAACCAATAAAATCCTTACCGCGAAAAGTTAATTTATTTTATTTTTCATCCACATGAAGTGGTGTCTCTTTACCGTGATCCACAACTTCAAGTGGATGAAAATTACTCATATGTTTTTCATGTGTTACCAAACATTTGCAAATCTTGCTGTTTATACACTGATTTCATTCACTATACGTGACTTAACCAGCGAATAAAACGGATTAAGAACGACTAGTGTGCTTAAAGGGTGTTCAAATAAAGCAGAAGAAGAGGTAACTAAGACATTTATGATTATTAGGACCGGCCGTCGGCCCGTATCCTATTACTAGTGTCCTCCTTTGTGCTTAAAGGGTGTTCAAATAAAGCAGAAGAAGAGGTAACTAAGACATTTATGATTATTAGGACCGGCCGTCGGCCTGTATCCTATTACTAGTGTCGTCCTGTGTGCTTAAAGGGTGTTCAAATAAAGCAGAAGAAGAGGTAACTAAGACATTTATGATTATTAGGACCGGCCGTCGGCCTGTATCCTATTACTAGTGTCGTCCTTTGTGCTTAAAGGGTGTTCAAATAAAGCAGAAGAAGAGGTAACTAAGACATTTATGATTATTAGGACCGGCCGTCGGCCTGTATCCTATTACTATTGTCGTCCTTTGTGCTTAAAGGGTGTTCAAATAAAGCAGAATAAGAGGTAACTAAGACATTTATGATTATTAGGATCGGCCGTCGGCCTGTATCCTATTACTAGTGTCGTCCTTTGTGCTTAAAGGGTGTTCAAATAAAGCAGAATAAGAGGTAACTAAGACAATTATGATTATAAGGACCGGCCGTCGGCCCGTATCCTATTACTATTGTCGTCCTTTGTGCTTAAAGGGTGTTCAAATAAAGCAGAAGAAGAGGTAACTAAGACATTTATGATTGTTAGGACCGGCCGACGGCCTGTATCCTATTACTAGTGTCCTCCTTTGTGCTTAAAGGGTGTTCAAATAAAGCAGAAGAAGAGGTAACTAAGACATTTATGATTATTAGGACCGGCCGTCGGCCTGTATCCTATTACTAGTGTCGTCCTTTGTGCTTAAAGGGTGTTCAAATAAAGCAGAAGAAGAGGTAACTAAGACATTTATGATTATTAGGACCGGCCGTCGGCCTGTATCCTATTACTATTGTCGTCCTTTGTGCTTAAAGGGTGTTCAAATAAAGCAGAATAAGAGGTAACTAAGACATTTATGATTATTAGGATCGGCCGTCGGCCTGTATCCTATTACTATTGTCGTCCTTTGTGCTTAAAGGGTGTTCAAATAAAGCAGAAGAAGAGGTAACTAAGACATTTATGATTGTTAGGACCGGCCGACGGCCTGTATCCTATTACTATTGTCGTCCTTTGTGCTTAAAGGGTGTTCAAATAAAGCAGAAGAAGAGGTAACTAAGACAATTATGATTATAAGGACCGGCCGTCGGCCCGTATCCTATTACTATTGTCGTCCTTTGTGCTTAAAGGGTGTTTAAATAAAGCAGAAGAAGAGGTAACTAAGACATTTATGATTGTTAGGACCGGCCGACGGCCTGTATCCTATTACTATTGTCCTTCTTTGTGCTTAAAGGGTGTTCAAATAAAGCAGAAGAAGAGGTAACTAAGACATTTATGATTATTAGGACCGGCCGTCGGCCCGTATCCTATTACTAGTGTCCTCCTTTGTGCTTAAAGGGTGTTCAAATAAAGCAGAAGAAGAGGTAACTAAGACATTTATGATTATTAGGACCGGCCGTCGGCCCGTATCCTATTACTAGTGTCGTCCTGTGTGCTTAAAGGGTGTTCAAATAAAGCAGAAGAAGAGGTAACTAAGACATTTATGATTATTAGGACCGGCCGTCGGCCTGTATCCTATTAAGTTATTTTGCCTCAGTTTGTGTCCTATTTAGGGGAAGGAGGGGTGCTGTGTGTGGGAAACTGTACACCAGTCCTTATGAACATGTGCAATATAACGTTTGATGTCCCCTACTTTCATGTTCAAAAAAAAAACATATTCACGATTATATTCGTGTTAGGGAGCTTAAAGGGTTTTGGTTGGAATAATGTTGGTCCAGCGTCGCAGACGGTGGCCCAACATTATTTCACAATTCGGCTAATGTAGCGTGTTATTCGTGTAGTGGCCTTTCGGGGGATAAGGCGCCGTGACACGTATGGCAGTCAGAGCAAACACGGGACAATCACCCAATTATGTTTCAATGTTGGGCCAGCGTCGAGTACGATTGACCGGCATTGAACACATTGAAAATATACTTTGCTCCTTGGTTCTTTCATTAATTATATCCTGGACCTTCAGGATTCTGACCCATGAGAAAAACCAATACAGATATGCTTACAAAATATTACATATTTGTGTCTAAAGCACTTAAACAGACTAAGGACGAGCATCGGAGTTCGGAAACTCCTTTTCTAGTTTCAAATTAAAAAAAACATAGTTTGTACAAAAATATTTCAGCGTAGTATGGGTTAAGTCGACGGACATTGAACCAGCATTGGGCCAACAGTGAATGCTGTGTTTTGCCACATTCACGCATAATTACATAAATAATCCTGTGTCTGGAGGACAGTGTCATCTCAATCATCTCACCATCCTCAGGAGATTCTCCTGGCCCAGTTTAGCCTATATGTGCACAAAAGTGGCCTAAAGCCCGATTCTATTATAAAGAATAGTACCGGTGAAAAATGGTGTATCTTTAGGGGGCCACCATTCGATTTCCAGGGGGGGGGGGGGCTGGAGTTTATTTGAAATGAATAATTTCGGGCGGGCTCTGCGTGAAATAAATAATTTACTTCCAAAACTGTTCTATATAAACATGTAATAAAGGTTGAAATAAATAATTTCCCTGCGACAAAAACTCCAGCCTCCCCCTCCCTGAATATTGAATGGTGGCCCCCTTATATCTTTATATAAAATATTGAAAATATAAAATATAGACCTATATTATATATTTAATATATGTAGATATTGTTGTACATAATACTCTTAACGCATCCATTCAGAAACATGATGCGTTGATTTGGTGTTCACTTAATGTTGGGCCACAAGTGGGTGATAAATTGCGACGGTTGGCCAGCATTACACCAACACCTGTTTGCAAGACACATAGGTACATTGTCGCTGACAAATAATTCTGCTGACTTTTGCAGTTTAGCTGTAGTGAAATATATTGCATGACAGTGATATCTTCACATGGGGTGTATATATATCCAGTATGAGTGTTGTACTGTGTATTTATGTACGTAACAAAGTAACAAACTGTATAAATACTGTATAAATATCGCAATGTGTATTAATGTACTTAATAAACAGTTATTATTGCCATGATTGAGTATTCCTGTTTATTTATGTAGCCAGGTGTGGGTATGACGGACTGGAACACTCTGGCCAACGAGTTGACTCATTGACCTAATTGGTAGCGCTGTGGCGTCACAACGTCTGGGTCGTTGGTTCGATCCCCGAGCTGGGCAGTTCCAGTGCTTTTGCAACGCCGCCCAATAACGGTTCTCCTCACCGGTAATGCAGTACCAATAGGCATGACTTCAGTACAGAACACTGGGGATAGGGTTGCGGTAAAAGGCAGACAGGAGAAGTTAACCCACGAGTGTGTTGAAGGCTGCTCGGGGACGAGGAAATATCAGAGTGGGGAGTATGTAGCCGGGTGTGTCTATGACGGACTAGAGTGACCACCACTCTGGCGAACGAGTTGACCCTTCGGTTCGATTGATAGCGCTCAGGCATCACGATGTCGGGGTTTGTAGTTCGATCCCCGGGCTGGACAGTTTCAACACTGTTATACCTCCTTAGTGTTATATCCACTTTCTGATATACAGCAAAGCAAGACTACAATGTGTTTTTCAACCCCTTGAGCGCGAAGCTATCTGATTTCTCATTTTACCCACTTGGAAGTTGTGTCTCGCTATCGCGATCCACCACAACTTCCAAGTGGGTCAAAATTTCTCATATTTGTTTAAAGATTCATACAGCTGCAAAACGGGCATGCGTGGGACCGTCACGTGTAGGCCTACAGTAGCATATATAGAGTACAGGGCTGTAGGCATACAGTAACCTACTGTACAGGGTGACGGCATCAACTAAACTGATTACAAGATACTACTTAAACGATACATTAACCCAGTGCTGTTTTAATGTTGGAACAACGTCTGCGTGGCTGGTCCAGCATTGAACCAACATTGGACAAATCGTCACCCTGATATCATACTGTCATATCTACAGTTTTCATTATTACGAGATAATCGAAAAAAAACCTTATAATAAAAAAAGCAGTAATATTCCAGCATTGTCTTAAAAAACCTTTGTAGACATGAGAAACAAACGTTTGTTCAATGTGGAGAAAATGCACCACACCTTAGCGTTGCATAGCAACAAGCATTTAAAACAGATACGACCTTATAATATTATAAAATATGGCCAGTGTATGATAATACATAATATTACATAGTTGTATGCGCACATACGACAGTGTAATATATAAGTAAGATTTTTTTCAGAAATAATTGATTTTACGTTTTAATAACTTTCCAGCAATGTTTAACTGCAAAACAGACATTAAAATTGTATACTGTACAAAAAGTGGTTAAACAATGTATGTACCACATACGACTATGTAATGTTGACAAAAATGTCAAATGTGTGAAAATGTCAGTATTATAGAGTTGTATTTGCAGATAGGACTTGTAGAATCAAAACTGTTAAATGACTCAAAATGTTTCACGTATTACATTATTATAAACCATTAGTAAGTTTGCATTGTTTTTCGCCTTAATTCGTCATAGAAAAAATCATAAAATTAGACAGTTGTATGTGTCAGATACAACGCTATAGAAATAAATAATTAGAGGTAAAATTGGAAAATTAAAATATTACATAGTTGTTTGTGCAGATACAACTATAGGAATTAGAGCATCCGACTTTTAAATTATTTTTTTCCAAATAACTGACAATCCCATAAGAATAAATTTAAGAAAAACATGGTGAAAATTACAAATGTTCTGGTAGTTAAAATTACACTGTTGTAAGTGGCACATACGACCTTGTAATATATAACTTGCATTAAGTTTGTGTTGTATCTCAACAGAAATACAATAATGAATAATGTTTTCCATCTAATGTGTTTTTCGATACATATATGCAAAATCTGCTCGAGTATGTGATTGTTCTTATTTACATTATTTCTCTTACATTATTTGAGAAATAATGTAAGTAAAATAATATACTTATGCAGGTGGTATTGTCAAGAATGTTAGGTATGAAAGTCACTTGTTAGGTTAACATACAATTTATTCTGATTTTATATCGGTTAATATTTGTCATTTCGCAATTCATATAATGTTTTTTTTATTCAATTACTAAAGCTACTTGACATTTTACAGGTTTTACAAAACATTAAACAAATTATTAACTGGAATTAACACTAAGGCTCTTACATAAGTATCTAAATCAATAATGTAACAACAAACATTTCCTAACAGGGGTCGTTGAACATGAAATGATTTTAACTACCTGAACTAAGTGTAAGAAGACAATAGTTTTCTAAAAAATAAGAACAACGTATTTTTCAAAAATAACATTACAGAATATTGTAGTCTCTTTACGGTGAAGGTCAGTTTGCGCAGCGATTCATCCCTGTTTAAATCTATAGTCAGCATAATGATGAAGCCATTTCAGTCATCACATACCAACTAACAATTAGCATGATACTGTAATTAAATGACTGAAGTCAGCTTAGAAGTTGTAAATTACTTCTTATTGGAGTAATTTATTACAAAGACACATTCGAAGTCAGCTTAAAGTATTTGACTCATTACGAATAAACATGACTGTGTAGTCTGGGGCAATTCGTACACATTAATATCATTGCTCAAACATTATATACATGTGTCTGCCTTTCTTCCCAATGGTACTGTGGACGAATCGGTTTTCATTTTGTTTGTGTGTCCATATTCGAGAACGCAGTGTACAATCTTATCTATTTTAAATCGGCGCATTGCAGCAGTTATCTGATAAAAGATACACTCTTAGAATGTAAGTTTCCAGCTTCCTTCTATGATAGAGATGATGGTTGTCAATGAGGGCTGTTTATGACATTTTGTTGGCCAAAACACCCGGCAGCCACAATAACCTATTGCTTAGCTTTTAGTTTCGCAATGTGTTTTTTTGCCGAGAAAGTATTTTATTTATCAGATCACCATTGTTTATTTTAACATTAATGTTGGATGAAAAATAATTTTTAATAAGTTTTTGCATGAGCCCCCACACCTCCAGACAACTTAGCTGGATATTATTGATTTCACTATAAGCAGTCAGGTTTTTGACCACGGCAAATAAAAATATTGATATTGACAATGTATAAGGGACTGAATCTAAGGTAAAGAATTATGTGTTCTATCCGATATAGATCTTTTTGGTAGAAATAAATACATCGCCGATTGCGTGAGTATAATTAAACACTGGCAGGGGCGTAGCTAAGAGTAAAATAATGTTGAAGCACACTGATGGATTGATAGAGTTTAGGCGTTAGGAGCAACTCTACTGCTATCAATTCATGGCGTTCCGAAGCACTGATTTATTTCAGGATCGGTGCGAATCGAACGGGGCAATTAGTATCTTGCTGATTGTAGACAGGGGCACAGCATTACATAAAAATAGCGACGAGCCATGAATAGTCACTGCCCCCTCCTTTTTTCTATTGTTTCCAGTCTGGATTATCTAGCCTTAAAACACGCCACTACATTATTTTCTTTGTCCGACCACTACATTCTTAGCCGGGAATGGAGAGTTATTGTTGATCAAGTACAGACCAATTATCATGGTAGGCCTATAGCAGGCCCGTAGCCAGGATTTTTGTGTGGGGGGTCGTCTTGAGCAAAAAGTGGACCTTTTTGTACTTTTCTTTTTGTCGGAAAGGGGGGGGGGTGCAGGGGCATGCTCACGCGACTTTGTTTTAAACCCTTGTGCTGCTAAGTCAGAATATATACGTTTCAAGCAAATTTCGGACTAAATAAAATAACATTTGGAAGATGTCTATTTTTTAGAAATAATATTATTTTCATTTGAAGCAGGAAATTGCGTTAGCAATTTGCGTTAGCAATTGAGCTTCAAATGAATAAAAAATACTCACAAACAATTAAGCAGCACAGGGATTAATATAAAAACCCATATTGCGCATTTCCTGCCTAAACATAAATTGTGTTTTTAATTTCTGCTGAGTTTTTACTCTTTAAAGTGCTAAATCAACCCATATCATTACGATCACGTGCCATTTTGTATTTATGTGTCTACCACTGAATAGATGTCATAATGTTGAGCAATTTAATACATGCGTTTTCAATGAAAAAAAACGTATATTTCAACATGAATAGTTATAGGGGAGACCGGGGCTAACTGGAACATATTATTACGATCACGTGCCATTTTGTATTTATTTGTCTACCACTAAATAGATGTCATGATGTTGAGCAATTTAATACATGCTTTTTTAATGAAAAAGAACGTATACTTCAACATGAATAGTTATAGGGGAGACCGGGGCTAACTGGGACACTTTTATCATTTATCGCCCTGGGGCAGACAATAATAGAGTTAGAGATTCAAAACAATCATTCAAACTGGGTGTAATATTTGTTCTTGTCACAAGGGCCTTTAATAAATGTCAACTAAAACCTATACATATTTGGTGAATTAAAAAAAAAAAAGTTATGTCCCAGTTTGCCCCGTATACGGGGCTAAGTAGGACAAGGCCAGGGGCTAACTGCGACACTCCTAAAATTTCAGCAATTTAGGATCTATAGAGATTAAACAAGGTATACTGCATCCTGTGATGATTCCAAATAGTTTGAAGGGGGTGAGCTATAAATAAACATATATATGCCGTTTAAACACAAAGGTTTAAAGTGCAACAAAATAATGCAGAAAATAACAGCTGATCCCCGATGCACTATAGGCCTAATGTGTTGATACTACGTAACACCCACATTGTGTCCATCCCCAATACATACAATCTAAAGTAGGCCTAACAAATGTTAATTGAGTTGCGCAAACATATATTTAGGTCACATGTCAGTACCCACAGGGGTTAAGTGGGCCACAATGCTCTATTACAACTGGGGCAAACTGGGACACACCGGGGCTAACTGGGACTGTCGCAGTGAGCCCCGCCAGAATTGTCCTAGTTAGCCCCGGGTTGACCTTTTATGAAAAATATGACCTGGCATGTGGGAATGGTACAGCATCGAACATCTATTAATTGTAAATTAGGCAGTAAATATGAGTGTTTTCAGTGATATATTTCAGTATAATACAACTATAGTAAATTAAGTTTTATAAGATTCGTAATTGAGACGTGAAAAATTACTTGAAAGGCAAAAAAATACATTAAGTTTTGCCTGCTCACACAACTCTGCTAGTTCCACTGGGATTGTAGTTCAAGTGGAAGGGGGTATCCCTCCATTCTTGAAAACGAGGCCACTGATATTGTCATATCATGGAATTTCCGATTAGAGGCCTGTCCGAGCTAGCCCCTTGTCTCAGTTAGCCCCGGTCTCCCCTACTAACATGAATAAATTCCGTTTTGCGAATGTGAGCTCACAAAAAATATCATGGCGTTTCCTAGCTGACTGACTTGACAAAGGATTCATTAATGATTTCGAGTGTAATTTCATGTATTTAATTAGCTATATTATATGCCAGGACAGAAGTATGCATTCTACTAAAGATTGTAGATAATGCTGTTTTGGGGTATGCCTGAACAACTAAAGACAGTTGTGGATCCAGGAATTGACAGACGACGAGGATACACAATTTTTTTCACAATAATTTATATAAACGACAGCTGGCACATCCAGCCTCCTATATGCTCTAGATGGTCCTGGGGCATGCCCCCCCCCCCCCCACCTGAATAAAATGATATCTAAGGCTTAAAATGATGCATTATAGAGCATATATTTAGGCCAATATATGTGCTTTATTTAGGTAATTATTCATGTTGCCCAAATAGTGGCACGTAATTTTTTGCCACACTTCTAGCCTTTAACGTAACAATATTGCTTCAGATGCAATATTAAGTCAAACAAACTAGAAGGGGAATTTGATACATGTATGCGTCAATTGTATGCCTCCGCCATCACATGAGGCCTATGTAGGCTTACTCTATCAACTCTCCCCCCTGACCTGGAGTTTTCTGAGATATCGTAATGACAATATTTGATAACAAAAAAGCTCAAGATCACTATATTCGAATTTGAGATACAGTTTTATCAGTTCTATCAATTGTATGGATACTAAAGCGATACAAATTGTATGAACCAAGATTTATCATCAAATCGTGATGACAAACGTTTTCCTTTATTAGCTATTGGCCTTGAAAAATAGGTAAATGTCACCCATCTTTGAACTTGACCTTGAGTTTCATCATATGAATCACTGGTATTAATATGGAAGTAATAGGGCCTACAAATTGTAGGTGTGAAGCTTTCGTGGCGACAACCATTTTCCTTTACAATATTTTTATTATACGACTACATTTAGAAAGGGGTATGATAGACATAAGAAATCAGGTGGCATTATGCGCTATTCTGTCCCTCATTTTAGACCTAAGATGAACTTAAGAGAAGTCATCCATTGCGCCAAGGAGAACGAACGTGATTCGATACATTCGTAGATCCGAATCCTATCCTAGAGGCCTACGTACTCAGTTACTGCCTAAATCAGTTGGTTGGGATCAATGACTTTTGCACCTAAAGTAGACAATAAATCATTCTGCTGAAAAAATAGACTACTGCGCAGCGAATTCTTGCGTTGTGCCAGGAAATATCTGCAGGGATTTTGACCTCGCGGGGGTCGATTGAGATTGGTCTTTATCTTAACCCAGGTGATTTTTTTATTAAGAATAAGGCATCAATTGAAATTCCATGGGGGGGGGGGAGGGTGTAGCTGCCCATCAGCCCCATCCGCAGTCCACAGCCCCGATCTGAGATGACACATTTTAAATTTAATTTAACCACAAACTTACCACACGATTTCCAGAAACAAGAGTCCATGAGACAAGAAGATACCTTTAAGTATTAAGCGTTATAATTAAACCGTTTTTAGGCACAAAAATCACAATGGATAGGTCTGTGTCGTAATAACACGATGCATGTATGGGCGATGTAGGCCTATATAATAAGGGAACTCAACCTTATATTATTACCTCACCTCATAATTATACGTCATTAAACGGTTTGGTAAATTTTCCAATCAGTCACAATGGTAACTAAGTGTAAAATAAATGTCCAATATTACCCTAGCAAAACACGAGACAAATGTCAATACAAATGTTCTCATAAATTGAAAGTAATTTTTAGTGACAGAAACGGTATAGGGCCTATAACACGATTCCTGAAGTTTCAATTATGTCGATTAGTGGAGGAAGAAATCTGAAAATTGACGTTATTTAAGGAGTTAGTTGACACTTAAATTCCTAGGGACAAATAATATATCGCTGCAAATGTATGAACGTCAAGTTTTACGAAGCATGAACAGTTTTTGCGGCAAGAGGTCTAGTTTTTCATAAAACGTGCATATGTGACGTCATGTCGTGATGGTTGTGACGTCACTTTTTCACCAATTTCTACTGGATAATTATAAAGGTGAATCATTTATCGGCTGCCTAGGGGGCCATCAACGATATTTTAATTGTGACATGTTGTATGAAATAGTAATGCCGTCATAGTTATGAATTATGAACATATGTATACAAAAAACATAAATAGACATCTCATACATATCTTAGTCCCGCTTTCCATGTAAGCAGAAACGTGCGCGAGTACACGCGCGAGGAAACGCGCACAGACATTAAACTAGTGCGAGTGTTTCCATGCTAGCGCGTTTCAGCGAGCGTCTTGGGGGTTCCAGTGGAATTCCACATGGCGTGACGTCATTCCCGCAAGCTTTAAAATGGAAAGTGGAAGTCTGGAACATGCAAATGTTACTCTGTTATAAGTATAGAATGCAGCGGAATCGACATCGCATAATGCAGATAGTTAGAGCCACCCACATATTCTGGGTGCGCAAAATTCTGAGGAGGAGAGAAGAAAAAGGTGCCTATCTGGTGAGGGAGCTACAGTTGGATCCCGAAAATCACCATCAATTGGCCTACTTCCGAATGTTGATTAACCTTTTGACTGCTACTGCTCAAAATGAAATAAAAGAAACGATCCGCGGTATAGGCCATAGGTTGATTCTGTTATACCACGCTATATGACGAGCTTGTCATACCGCGGTATATGACGATCTTGTTATACCCCGGTGGCCTATATGACGATCTTGTTATACCGCAGTAGCCTATTAATGATTCTGTATTCTGTAATCCGCGGTATGGACCAAGGTTGATTCTGTAATACCACATATATCGATGGTCTAAAACAATAGTGGGTCAAGTCGACTTGACAGCGAAATTGTGTTTATCTTTTTACTTAGAACTACAGTCTGCTAAATCCACTTATCAGCATGTAGACTTGAACTTATAATGATGAAACACACAGCGATTGGAATTTGACAGTAGATCAAGTGAAGTTATCAGAGTATTTTTTACCTGCAAAGGTGATTTACAGAAGCAAAATTGGGATCAACAAGACACCAAGTTGACTTAGCGCTTTGTTACACCAGGAACACAGAATATACAGAGATTGTTCCTAGATCAACAATAAACTAAGTCCAGGCATTTCCCCTGTGTTGTCTCCACATGTCTCAGAATAAGAATGCGCTAAGTGCACTTGCACCGTTGTTCTCCCAGAAACAGAGCCCATAAGCATATAACACGAGAATAACAATGTGTCAAGTCGAATTGGTCCTGTGTTGAACAGATATTATGCTGATATGTGCTCCTTTTCCCAAGAATAACAATGTGCTAAGTCGACTTGATCTGTTGTTTTAACCTGAATTTGGAATAAATTCAAAATTTATACATATTATAGAAGACTTAGCTGGTTATTATTCTGAAGGCCAAAAATGTCACTTAGCACACTATTGTTTTAACCCATCGATATGACGATCTTGTTATACAGCGGTATGACGATCTTGTTATACCGCGGAGGCCTATATGACGATCCTGTTACACCCCGTGATGATGATTCTGTTATACTGCAGTATTTGAGCGGTATGTGATCATCATGCTACAGCGGTATAGAAATAGGCCATATTAGTTTTATGTAAATAAATAGAATTATTTTAGTTGATTAAAGTGGACCACTATGCAATCATCGTCGGTATGTGCTCATTTAAACGGAGGGGACTATTTAGCGCCAATAGCCTAATTCAGGAATGGCACGTAACGTTAGATCTTTTGATGATAGTTCCTGTTTTACAAATCGCCTGTGCGATGTTATGCTTGTGCAAGATCACAGCAAGGAGGACAATAACAATTGATTGCGTGTATGTAACCAATTTACCAAGTAGGCCTACACCTTTTCTTTATTCACCGCTGACACATTCCAGCGAACACGACACGTTGAAACAATGCTGTTTTAAAGTTGGCACAACGTCTTCGACGGTCGCCCAACATTAAACATCATTAATTGAGCGTGTCGTGTTTGCTGGTGAACTGTTTGGCCGGCCGTCTCTGTACATTTAATTAAAATTAACAGTAGGCCACTGGAGCTTAACAGATCTCACATTGTGACGGCGAGTTATACCACACTAATCTACAATGCCGGTGATTAAAGCACAATGCCGGGCCAATCTCACAAATACAAATACTTGTGCAAGCACGCAAAAATGCATTGTGACCTCATGAATGATACATTCTGTGAAGCGAGATAATTCCATCCTGCAGTCTTCAGAAGTATTAGTTCTCACTCAACAACAACTAGGTCTTCTGTCATGATGGATAATTCTTGCAAATCTCGTCGATTTTCAAAGCCTCGTGAATAATTAAATTATACGATACAAAGCCTATCTTCCATTATACCTGTCAATCAGTTTAAAGAATAGACCTACACCTAATTTGTGCACGCAATAGAGCAGCGTATATGTGCTATTAAAGCTTCTACAGGCCTACTACTAGTCTAATCACGCCTTGTGTGATCCCATAGCGTGCACAGGGTCGGTGTAGATCCTTTCCAACTGACATCCCGGCCTATTGCGCACTTTAATCTGTTCACTATACATGGAGTGTTTTCACGGAGCACAATACACGGAAAATACCCCACTGCGTGACGACACACTGGCTGGATGACTCTTTGATCGCGCACGAGTGTCAAGACGTGCGCGTTTCAATCGATCCTTTTTTCCCGCGCCCGTTTTAGCGCGCGCGCTGAAACGCGTTTATGCAAACGGTACACATTGTTTGTATTAAAGTAACTTTCCAGTAGGCAGACACGCGCGCGTTTCTGCTCACATGGAAAGCGGGCCTTAGATAGAAGTAATAGACGACAGGGAGTTTTTGACAACAATCTTTTGAATATAAGTTTATATATTTTTTATGAATTTATTGATGAATTTATGTGATTTCTTCTGAAAATCTTTTGTTTTGTGTGGTACATTATATATTGCCATTGTATTCTAGTTATTACTTTAGTCAGGAGATCACTTTTGGGAGAGATAATAGGCTAAGTTTCCCACCTCTACCCCTTGGGCACAGGGAGCCAGGGCAAAGGGGGGCAGGCCATTTCAATACAAAGACCATACAGCATGGCCCCCTTTGCCCTCTAACTTACAATGGGTAGATATTTCACACACTAATCCCAGTGAACGAAAGTATTTAGTATATTACTTAGTACTTAGTATGTCCAACAAAGCATGTCACCATATACATCAAATGAAAGGTTTTTATCATATCTGTTTTATCAGGCTTACTTCAATGTACTTGTGTATCAAAAAAATAAAAAGTACCAAGGTGGGGGCAACCTGCGTGCAGGGTGTACTTCCATAGAGTGAGAACGAATACAACTGAAGTCTCTACAGGGTGGGTGGGGGTGGCCCCCTTTGCTCAATGCGCTGGCCCCCTTTGCCCAAGTTATTGAGCAAAGGGGGCCACTTTGAGAGCAAATCTATTTGGCTTACAATTAAAATAAGGTATCCTTGAAACACTAAGTGAGTCTCTTATATGTATCTACATTGCATGTACCTAACATAGAACAGTCATTCGTTTTAAAATAGTTCGTATATTCCTCTTAAATACCATTGAAACGTTAAGTGGCCCCCTTTGCCCGCCCTTCCCTTAGTCATTTTCAATTTATGTATCCCAGATTGATACAGGTTTCAAATTTAGCACAGAGCAAGGTTTTGACAGACTAAATACAATTTTGGTCTCAAGCTAAAAAATTTGCGGGTTCATAAATTCAAAATGGCCGCCAAATTGGCCGCCATCAAGAAATGAGAATTTCAAAACTTTACAAATAAAAGTCACAAAGAATCATATAATACCTCGTTTTGTAGTGTTTTCGCGTCACGAAACAGTTCGGGAGGGATTTGTTTTGTACAAGGTCAATGTCACCCAAAAAAGTCCTTTTCACAGTCAAATATGACTTAAAATGAAAAAAAGGAAAAATCATAGTCAATCTAAACGTATTTATTAAATTTATTTGTTTTTCCATTCTCGTATTATATATAGTTCATTTCTTAGTCACCCTGTCCCAGAGTGAGGCGAGAGCATGTACCATAGCAAACACAGAGAGCCGAACAAACAAATCCCCAAATACAACAAGAACAGTTGCCTACACAACGCTTCTGGCCCTTCAATACGTAAAACATATATCAACACTAAATGAAATAAATTCTAAAGTTAATATTTCTGATAAACGTCACAGTATTTTACTGTATTACATCTAACCTTTATCTTATAAATTACCTGCTACATCATTTTATATTGTGATATTTTCCCATCATTTACTGTATCACACATACATACAATCATTTCTATATAGCTGGAATTGGTGACGTGATTGTCAGCTTTAAATGACGTCGCATCAGTTTTCAAACACATTATTTGATCATTGCCGAAACGTACCAGCGCGACGACGTACACGAGCGCGATAGGCATCGCGACCATTTTCAAAACTGTTACATTTTCATCACGCCAGTTGTCGCAATGGAATGAATCGGGCTTTAGGCCACCTTTGTCCACATATAGCCAAAACTGGGCCAGGAGAACCTCCTGAGGCTGGTGAGATGAATGAGATGACACTGTCCTCCAGACACAGGAGTTGAAATTCGTACCAGCGTACCAGCGCGAAATTCGTACCAGCGCGACGACGTACGCGAGCGCGATAGGCATCGCGACCATTTTCAAAACTGTTACATTTTCATCACGCCAGTTGTCGCAATGGAATGAATCGGGCTTTAGGCCACCTTTGTCCACATATAGCCAAAACTGGGCCAGGAGAACCTCCTGAGGCTGGTGAGATGAATGAGATGACACTGTCCTCCAGACACAGGAGTTGAAATTCGAGCCCTGGCGGTCTGAGGCCGAGCACGCTACCTCTCGGTCACGTAGGCTCCCCACAATACTGAGTTTTACACGTGGATGGGGGAGAAACATTTTTGTTTCTTTCAAACCGCCGAGACCGGGAACCGAACCCCGAACTCTAGCGTGAAAGGCAGCGGTGCCAACCACTACCCTAGGGCCCCCGCCCGCCAGCTGTCGCGCCTCACATTTCGCGTTGGTCGTCGAGTTGGTGTGTGGACAGTCATGTAATTTTCGCGTCAGTCGTCGCGTCACTCGCCACGTGCCTAATCGCGCTGACGTTCGCGTTGGTGTGTTTTGCACTTAAAGTGGAGTAATGTAAATAACCCTATATATTATTTTAACCATCAGTCTGTTCTCTTTCAATATAAAACATAGCGGGAAGCTCGGCAGAATGGACTCTGAGTTTGAACCATCACTGTAGTTGTTGGAGGAAATGACTGCTACTCAGACAGATTGATCCCGGACATAATAAAAAATTATGATAAACTCATCAAGAAAGCAAAATCTATGTGCCAGGGAAGAGTGACTATGTCCAGTATGTGCCCACGACTTGATACTGTAGACGTCCAAAGAAAAATACAGCCTTAATAAATCTGTGCGACACACATAGCTGCAGATTTGTCAACAATGACAATTTCTTCAAGCTGGCTGACAAGACGGTAAACGACTCCCTATTGATGAGAGATAGAGTACATCTGACCTGGCAACCCAGTAATAAATTAGCACTAAATCTGAAGCCCAAAACAACTGAAAAATGTGTGTCGCTGTACAGATCAAGAGGTAGACCAAGACAGACTAGATATGCCAGTAACTACAGGCGCTCTGATGTAAACCAAACCAGGCCGACAGAGAGATAATACAATGGATTAAAACATTCCCAGAAAGATGAACGACAAAACCACTATTACAGACATGATTCCTACCATCACAGAAGTAGCCAGAGCAGAGAAGACCACCAGATACTAAGACAGAGGCACCAGCAAAGAAGTGACGCATATCATCCCAGAAAAGATCAACACGGATATGACACCAACACTAGTAAAAACACTAGACATGACACCAATAACCGTCAATGTGACCACTGCTGGCAATTTAAATGTGAATGCTACTGAAAACTACTGGAGGAAAAAGGAAATCAGACATAGGCCTCATGCCGTCAAATGTTAAACAACCTTCTAGTAGAAAAACTTACATGGATGATAACAAAATAGACAATAGTGACACAAATAATATAAAAATGAAACACTGCAACACCAAGACTGAAATATATAATCGAAAACAAAACAAAGGAGTGAAAATTCGACATTTAAACATATGAAGTTTATTGAAAAAAATAGATGAAATTAAGATTTTAATACATCAGAATAGTTTTGACATTCTAGCTATATCTGAAACATGGTTATCGGACAAAATACCGAATGAACTTGTAAATATACCTGGTTTTAATGTATATAGGAAGGATAGACCGAGTCATGGTGGGGGTGTTTTAATATATATAAAGGAGACTTTACCTCATACATATTGTCCAGATCTCACCAATTTTAATAATACTGAAGTGGTCTGGGTTAGGATTGATAATAAATCTTCCCCTTCTTTTTATGTATCATGTGTATATAACCCCAAAGCGGACGATCAGAACTATTACCAATGCATGTTAAATAATTTTGAAAATGTTTTAGCAAAGAATGAGGAAATTGTTATCCTTGGTGACTTAAACATTAACTACATCTTAGACGAAAATTTATGTGAAAATCAAGCTAACTTTATAGAAACACTCCTTTGTTGCAAACAATTGATAGTTGAACCTACTCGTGTTACACAATCATCTCAGTCAGTCATTGATCATATATATACCACGATGCCTCACAACCACTTGGATCACGGGATACTGAAATATACTCTTAGTGATCATTACTTTATATTTACAACTCTGAAATTTAGGCGCCAAGCTTCTCCTCCAAAACGTATTCACAAAAAAGATTACAATGGAATAAATATAAATGATTTTATTCGTGATTTAATGGATATTGGACTATATAGTGGTGTTATTGATGCTAAATCAACATCTGATGCCTGGAGAGATTGGTCAAATGCATTTAGTACAGTGGTTAGCAAACATGTCAAAATTAAAGAAATTAGAGTCAAAGATAGGACAAATCCATGGATGACCAACGAAATTTTAGCCTTTATATATAAACGTGATTATACTCACCGCATGGCATGGCCGCATTAGCTCTTCTGACAAAATGAATGAATATAAAAAACTGAGAAATTTGGTCATCTCAACAATTCGAAACTCGCAAAGATCCTATTATAAGAAAACAATCACAGCCAATAAATCATGTGACATTTGGAGAGCAGTAAACACTTTGCGTCCGTTGGAAATAAACTGTGTAGTAAATTTAGTGAAAATGATGAAAATGATGAAATTGCCATCTGAAACCAATGTTGATATTCTAGGCTATGATTCTTGTATTCTCAAACTTAGCAGTGAGATTATCTGTAGCAGTCTAACAATCTTATTTAATATGTCTCTTTGTAATGGAGAAATTCCAAATGACCAATTTTTGGATTTGGGCATATTCCAAAATTATTTGAAAAATTAGTTGACTCTCAATTGAGAGAATATTTACAATCTCACTCTTTCATTACACATTCCCAGTCAGTTTTCATGAAACTCCATTCAACCCAGACGCTTTGCATAATGTGATTGGATATGTGCTTGACAATATTAGCCAAAATAAAATCAATGGTATTTGTATGTTTGATCTTGCTAAATGTTTTGACACAATTGATCACAAATTACTTTTAAAAACATTAAGCAAATATGGCCTTAATGGCACTGAATTATAATGGTTTACAAATTATCTCAATGAACGAACTCAAGTTGTTACCATAAATGGTAAAATGGCTAATACAAAACTCATTGACAAAGGTGTTCCACAGGGATCTATACTTGGTCCTCTGCTTTTTACTACTTTTATTAATGATTTTCCCTCATGTCTATCTATTTTATCCTCATGCCTTCTGTAATATTTTTGCTGATGATACTATGATAGGTGTTAGTGATAAATCTATAACAAAAATACAGCAACTACTTCAGAATGCTGTAAATGAAGCTAATAAATGGTTTGGACAAAATAAGTTAACTTTAAACATAAACAAGTGTAATGTACTAATTATATCTAACAAAAATATAGTAGACAGCATAGATATTTTTATAAATGGTGTTAAGTTACCCTTTGTTAAGTCCGCTAAATATCTTGGTGTAGAAATAGATAGTAAATTATCCTGGTCTAACCATATAGATGGATTGTGTAAGAAATAGTCTTCGCAACTTTATATCTTAAGAAGGTTGAAACAACGGATGATATTAATTGTGTTTACTACGGTATATTTCAGAGTATTATTGATTATTGTATCACTGTATGGGGCTCTGCTGCACAAAAATATTTATGAAAATACAAAAATTACAAAATAGAGCAGCACGACTTCTTGCACAAAACTTTGACTGGAACATTCGTGGTATAGATATTGTGAGAGGTCTAGGGTGGCAGAATGTTAAAGAAAGATATTGTTTTTTATCATGTTGTCTCACTTATAAATCTCTAAATAATCTAGCTCCTTATTACTTATCTGATCTTTTGTCCTCCGTTTCTGAATAGCATACTGTTTCAACACGTAATGCAACAAGTAATACTCTACAGCAGCCCAGGTGTAATAATTCTTTATATAAATCATCTTTAAGTGTGAATGGGTCTAGACTTTGGAATAAGCTACCTTCAGAAATAAGAAATAAGAAGACATTTTCTGCTTTCAAATATAACCTCAAACTATATATGGCTAATAATCAAACCATACCTCAATCATAGTTAGGGCTGCAATAACTGTACATGTCTTATCGCTTTCTCCAATTTTTGTAGGTTTTTGTTGGAGTTTTAGTGTGTGGACATTTGTGTTTTCTTTTCTTTTCACTTTGCTATAAATGTACATGTATATACATTTGTAAACCTATTCAATTAACGCAAAGGCATATATCATCGGATTATGATCTAAAATGTCTAATGTACCTTCTATTTTCGTTATTGTAACTATTGTACATAATATGATAATTATTGTTTAAATATGTGTTTTCACTTTTTATGCAAATACTTGTCATAAAACACGGCACATATGCAAAATAGCCAAAGGCTAATAATGTTTTTACCCTGTATAAATATGTTTAAATAAATAAATAAATAAATAGAAAAGGCATGTGAAACTGACGTATTTTTTATTTGGGCCATAATAACCTCTTGCCCACTCTCCCCTGAGCGACCTAGCAAAAAAATTGAGTGCGGTTTTGAGAAGAGCCTAGTTACTGGTAGCGCAAGGACTTCCTGCTACCATATCTTTGCTTTTTTCGCTGCTTTTACTACAGCAAATCATCACAGAATTGATTCTAATTGGTAGCAAAATGATATATCTGTAATATGTACCACCGAGGCTGCTACAAAGAGCCACAAATTTTAAAAAAAGGAACTATGCGCGAATGAATTTGTGTGGTGAAACCTTAACGTTCAATAATTTCACATTGAAACACATTTGCGATGCTGCCCCAACATTAATCCACTGCGACTTATCGCAAACTGTATAAATGGGCTAAATATGTAACGTGTAACGTTCTGGTCTTTAACAGCTACCTGCACATTTGATTAATGTCAGTTGACGTGTTATAGAAAACATTTCAACTTCGCCTACCTATGTTATGGGTCTACAGTCATTATAAATATTTTACTCTTTCAGTGCGGGGATCGACTTTAAACAAATGAGCTCTGTATGAGCTCAACAAATATGACAAATAGATGACTATTTAATTTCAATATTTAATTTATTTGCAACGGAATGAAATATTTTCAAAATTCCATAAAAATGAAAAAAAATATAAAATTTGTCTGTATATTTTATCACATAAAAAGTATTTCTGAACCAGGTGTTACGGCAGTTCAGTTGAATACGGCCAAACACGAATTTCAACCTCTCAAGCATGACGCCTGGTCATCTAGTTTTGCGTCATCTTCAGGTATAATGACATACTTATTAGTTTTAACTGTAGAGGTAGCCAAACATATCTGTAGGGCTGCCAACCTCTAGAAAAATAAACCCATTATTTTTTATTCTTATTATTATTTATGTTATTATTTTTTCTTCCAGCAAACATAACTATACTGGTTTAATATTAGTTTAATGTTGGTTTAATGTTGGACCAGATATCCGTAAAATGGTCCAACCAGGATGTGAACATAGGCCTATAAAATTATACCTACGTACAAATTCTGACATAAAGAATGATAAAATAAAGTCAATTATCATCGTGCAGCGAGTGCTAGGAAAATCTTACTCAATTTTATTATTTTTAATGATATGATAAAATAAAATTTTCGTATGAGCTGAATAAACAGATAAATATTTAATATCATTATTAAATGCATTTTTCACAGAAGAGAAACACGCCGGTTATTATTTCTTGCAGATTCAAATACATGAACTATTTCTAATGTGATTTACTTTTACTAATAAATATTACCGCCGCCTTCAAATTGTATAGATGACATTCTACACAGGTGAAATCTCGTGCCCGCGACCATATAATAACTTTAACTGGCAAAACAACCTGATCAAGTTGTTCATGGGGGCATGACGTCGACCGTACCCCTGAGTATTTGGATGCCATATTAAAATAGAACACACTTCTGTTTACACCCCTGCTATTTAGATCATTACATATGAATTTACGACATAATGAATATATACAATTATTACCAGGTGTGCGTAGTAGGCCTATGTGCTGACACATTAAGAATCGACACCGCATCATACTAATACTGAGCAGTGACTTAAACATGACCCCTATTCCGTAGTTTGTCTGGCCAATTTGGTTCATAAAATGGCGTCATTGCCATAGCGACATGACGTCACAAACGTACGTTTGAAAAAAATATCGACCACGTACGGCAAAAACGATATACGCCACCATAAACTAGAGACTTAAACCTTTCCCGTGATATATTTGTTATCTCTAGGAATTTAAGTGTCAACTCAACTCCAAAAATGGGTTCATTCCTCTTGTACTAGATGTATGGCCAAAATGTGGACCTTCAGCCGTCAGGGGGGGGGGGGGGGGGATCGTACGACTCGTCCGACCCCCCCTGGCTACGGGCCTGTATAGTGCTATAATCAGTCAGTTGTGAGCGAGCATTATGGTCGGATGTGTTTTAAGTCAATTAAAACCCTCGGAGCTCTTGGCCAAGGCCTTTTCCACAGCTAAGAATGTAAAGTTTCTCGGGCTTTATCCTATAAGAAAAACGAGTGGACTAGATTCCATCCTGCATTATTAAACGTCTACCAGTGATTATTTTTATTAAGGCCACAGCAAATTAATTTTATGATGACGGATTTGCCGCTAAAAAAATTTATTTCGCCGCTCCATTTTTTTGAACCTACCAATTTTTTTTATTTCGCCGTTCCATTTTTGTTTGGAGACACCAATTTTTTTTCAGCCTGAAAATCACGTCAGTTTTACGTTTCTTTCTTTGAAGAAAAAAAAAGCGCTACGTCGCATGCCCCATTTTTGAGAAAAATCTGTTTTAAAAAAAAAAAAAAAATGGCGCTTCTTCGCTCGCTCCATTGTTGGGCGAAATCAATTTTTTTTTAGAAAAAAAATTAAAATTCGCTCGTTCGCTCCATTTTTTTCTGCTGAGAATCCGTCATCCATAAAATTAATTTGGTGTGGCCTAATGTAGAGTGCATCTGAGGTCAACTCAGAAACACTGGCAGTGGCAGACATTCTGCCGCGGCCCCCGTCTGTGACGTCGTAGTATACCAATTGTCTCTGCAGGTTGGGTTGGATACCCCTCTTCATATAGTAAAAATGACGTTCACACAACGTTGTATAAATTATGGGCCAACGGTGTAAACATTGGACCAACATAGTTTTCCTTATAATTATAAGCCTTTCATATAATATATAATTATACGTCATTTCAAATAGTTATAATATAATTATAGCCTACATTGTAAGTCATTTAAAATACTTTAAAAAACAAAACCCAGTAAACAAAAGCCGTTGACCCAAAGTTGTTTGAATGTTGGGCCAATGTCGCAGACAGTGGACCAACATTCAAAAAACATTGGGTCAAAGTATCTTGTTTGCTGGGAAGAACAGTAATTATGTTATGACCCAACAAACAGGACACGTTGAGCCAATGCCGCTTTAATGTTGGCCCATTGTCTGCGACGCTGGCCCAACAATAAAACAACATTGGCTCAACATATCGTGTTTGTTGCGAATCACATATTAAAAGCATTGCAAAAATATATTTTTTTTTAAATTAGGACAATAATTTATGAAGGAAGAATTACAAATAACCACTGATAACCACTGATATTCAAAAATAATTGCCAAATTCTTATAATCTTCGCTTAGATCTACATGCAATTATTAAAGGGACCCCTTGGGATGGGACATGTTGTCAGTTTTGAAAGTTTAATTTATATGAAGCTATATAGCCTACTGATCTTAACTGAAAATACGGAAAAGTCAAAAAAACAATTTTAAAGCACTGAAAAAGAGTAAAATAGTTGTATTTCGAGGTCGTATATTGCCATGTAAACAAAACAAGTCAGCAATATTCAGCACTTTAGATCACGTATCAGACGGTAAGATCAAACCAGTCGCCGCTAATTGGTGTCTCATAGTCAGAACACCGGAGGACACACCTGCAGCACTGATTGTCTACCCAACGCTGGGCCGATGCCAGCAGCATGTGGCCCAATGCTGTGGAAACATTCAATCGTCCTTCAGGTATACAAATAGTTTGTTTGGGTTACTTCTGGTTTCATAAAAATGTTGATTAAAAATATTTGTAAAAATGTGAAAGTTCTGAAAAAAATTAAAACATGATCCGTGGGATACACTACTTCAGTACGGAACTAAAAACGAAAATTGATGTCATCCCAAGGGGCTGCATTAAGCTATGATGTGCTGCTTTCACCATTAAGGCCTATTTCTTCGGTATCCTAGGTATCCTATAGCGCAGTATTCTTGGATGCAAATATTTGCTTCCAGATCATAATCACTTATACCAAAAATGAAATGAATCGGGCTTTAGGCCACCTTTGTGCTAAACTGGGCCAAGAGAACCTCCTGAGGATGGTGAGATGACACTGTCCTCCAGATACAGGATTCGAAATTCGAGCCCTGGCGGTCTGAGGCCGAGCACGCTACCTCTTGGTCACGGAGGCTCCCCACAATACTGACTTTCACACGTGGATGGGGAAGAAACATTTTTTTTTTAAACCGGTGAGACCGGGAACCACTACCCTAGGGCCCCCGCCCCACCTATACCAGATATCATTATTCTTTTTATATGTGTTATCCTTCCTTTAAATGCATTTGAAAATTATTTCAGTAGACATTTCCGGAACAATTTCACTGCCCATTTTCTGATACCCAACTGTAATTTAATTTATTCGTGTCAGTGGCTGTTATTGTGGGTCTACATGTGGAAATGTTGCACTGGAAGAAACACAACAATTTAAAATAACAGCCTATGCTCATCCATTATACAATAACTAAATTCTTAAAACGAAAAAAAACAAAACCAGTATTTATTATCTTTTTTTTCAAAACCTGAGAATCTCCTGAGAAATAAATTCGCTGCCACCCGGGTATATAAATAATGGTAATTGAGAAATATTTTTCATTTCGTTCTTATTTTCTGCAACGACAAGTGCTTGGAAGAGCAACACGTCCAGCTCCGAGACGCTGTCCATTGCAAATGACCACGTACTGCGGATTTTGATTGTGGTGTATCATAATTATGAAACATCGATTTTATTTTGGAGTAATGTTGTTTCAAGTATGGGTCAACTTTTATGTTATTGGCCAAGTTTAAAACAGCGTTGATATCATTTATTTAACTTGTTTTCTAAAATAGTGTGAAAAAATTGTTTATTGTCTACTGTCAAATGGCGCCAGACACCAGCCGCAAATGGGTGGGGTGTTGGTAGAGGGGGGTTTCATTGAATCGTCGGGAGAGTGACTATATTCGATAAGATACAACAACACATAATACAATCAGTGCACACGCATGTTCAGTGTCTCATTATTTAGCTAAGTATATATCACAGAAAAAGATTTGTTTTGTCTCATTTAATAACAGATTAAGTGATTAAATGAGTCAAGTGAGGTTGCATCAATTTTTAAGAAAAATCATAGCTGACTATACAAAACGGCCTTCGATCGTCTGAGATTTAAAGAGTGTGACAGAGTAAGAATCTATATATTCATGTTTTGTGGTTATTTTGAAACTGAAGTCAGATTATTATGTCCTGTGAACACTTGCCTAGTTTAGTTTGCCATGATTATTGTAGGCACAGAAGGTTGGTATATGTAGATACAACAAATTTTAAACAAAACATTGCAATTATAGAGTCGTATCTACCACATACATCAACTTCATTAAACAACAACATAATAATGTTAACAGAGCTGCTGATTCATTTTATTGAAGTTTTTTTATAGTAATATTACCACAGCTGGTTTTAAACAGTGTCAGTGTAAAATTGCTTTATACTGACGTATCTACCAGATACAACACTATAAGATTTATATTTTTTCCAATTTTATTGTATGTGCACATACGACTCTATAATATTTAACTTTTTCAAAGATTAGCAAATCACTTGCAGATACGACTATGTATTAGTGTGATTTGACCTACTTTTATCCGGAAGTGAAATTCAAAAATTTAATACAAGATGCGTATGCCCCTGATAACTTCAAATCAAACATAAAAGCACTTTTGAAAAAAATGTTAGATACGACAGTATAATATCAGGGTGACGATATGGTCATATTAAAAAGCCAAAATAAAATCACCGATTTTTTTATGATTTTAGCGTGGGCCAGTCCCTTTAAATATCACCCAAGCGCTTTAAAATAAAAAAAATAGCGTGGTATCGTCAGCGCACATAATATAATAAACGAGCCACAACTGCGTCGCTACCTGGCACGTTTACGGTTTATTAGGGGCACTATACGGTACATTGTTTTAATGCTGGGCCAGTATGGAGTCAGTGTCACATGTTTTGTAGTGTAAAGCATAGGGCTATATTGAAATGTGAAAAAAACACTGCCTCAATGCTTATGAAAACACAAGCAACTCCCAGTACTTCTAAATTACGTGTTACCGTTAGAACAGGCAATTAACACAGGCTGTCAACTGCGCTGATCGTGTCACAACAAGAATGGAGGTGTCTAAAGGGGCTTAAACATCAAATTCGGCCCATTTTACGTTTTTTCTTGAGATACGACTACCCCTCTGATGTGACTTTGGTTCTCTGGCAGTATGGAAGTCGTATCAGAGGGGGACTACTGTATGACCATATGATGTAAACAGGTCCATAGATTAGAACTGCAAAACTGTTTTAATTTTTGTGCTGCGCATTCACCAGTTGGGCTAGATATAGAGAAGAAATTCCTGATTTCTAAATATTGACTACCATGTCCGGCAATTACAGTACTGTTTTTTGTTTTTCTCTATGCAGCCATTGCCTGGTTCTGTCGCCAGTGAATCTCAACAAGCAGAACTGCTGAAACAAACAAACAGAATTGAGACCTTGTTCAAACGTCAGCTAGCCCTGCCACTAATGAGTAAGAGTAAATTTGCTTATAATTGAATTAATTGATTTTTAGTTTTTCTAACTTTTTATTATTACCTGTGTAACCAGTATTTCTGAAGTGAAATATAGATGTCTTATACAAGCTAAGCCATTCAAGTCATTTTCAGTCACTTGAAGTTGTGGATCTCATTGGCGAGACTGAAGTGATTGAGAATTGAGATTCGAAGCTGTAAAGTCTGATCTTACAGAAATATTTGACCCTTACAACGCAGAAGTATTTTTATATAAACTATGTAGACTGAATGGTTTTTCAATTTGAAAACATCATAAAATGTGTCTTAGTTAGCTTGTTCCACTTCATTTGAATACCTATGTTCTGGGTCTACGGCTATTACAAATATTTTAATTCTTTCAGTGCGGGGACCGTCTTTGCGTCTATTGCCGTCAGATTCGAACGTCTAGAAATGGTCCCCGTGCTGAAAGGGTTAAGCATGCCTGCGGTTTTATATTTTTGCAAAATATTTTGCTACAATTTTTTTCTGTACCTGGCAGATATGGCAGAGACGATGGCGGAGTTAGAGGAGTGGTGTACAGATGACGTAGATTCTTCTATCAAATCAAAATACAACAGAGCCTTTAATAAGCTACAAGAGCTACAGGAGTTTGAAGATAACCTTGTTAGCCATTCTATCAAAGAATCATTGATTTAGAAAAACTATGCAGTGAATTTTCACCCATTTTGTATAGTTTTTCACAGGATAATTCAAATTGATTTCTCACATGTATTTTAGAAAATCTCTGTGATGCTTTTTTTTGTATTCTAAACGTGACCACAGATCTCTGAACTAAGAAATTTTAATTGAAAATAACAATCAAAAATAAATGGTATAGCACACATATTATAGCTTTAAAGTGATAGTGATACTGCTCCTTGTACATGTAAAAATATCTGTTAGTCACTATTTCAAAATATAAATGTAAAATGTAAAAGTTGGTTTTATATTCTTTTTGTATCAGGAGCGTATGGAGCCGCCTCGCCTTGAAGCTTATCTGAAGTATATTAAGTTCAAGAGGAGGGAGATAACCCTGCCAGGATACAGTGTATCTACGAGAGATGCCTCGTGGAAAACTGTCTGATCCCCAGTGTCTGGTTACAATACACTAAATACCTGGTGAGAAAACTGTCTGATCCCGAGTGTCTGGTTAAAATACACTAAATACCTGGTAAGAATACTGTCTGATCCCGAGTGTCTGGTTACAATACACTAAATAGCTGGTAAGAAAACTGTCTGATCCCCAGTGTCTGGTTACAATACACTAAATACCTGGTAAGAATACTGTCTGATCCCGAGTGTCTGGTTACAATACACTAAATACCTGGTAAGAAAACTGTCTGATCCCGAGTGTCTGGTTACAATACACTAAATACCTGGTAAGAAAACTGTCTGATCCCCAGTGTCTGGTTACAATACACTAAATAGCTGGTAGGAACTGATCCCGAGTGTCTGGTTACAATACACTAAATACCTGGTAAGAAAACTGTCTGATCCCCAGTGTCTGGTTACAATACGCTAAATACCTGGTAAGAAAACTGTCTGATCCCCAGTGTCTGGTTACAATACACTAAATACCTGGTAAGAAAACTGTTTGATCCCGAGTGTCTGGTTACAATACACTAAATACCTGGTAAGAAAACTGTCTGATCCCCAGTGTCTGGTTACAATACACTAAATACCTGGTAAGAAAACTGTCTGATCCCCAGTGTCTGGTTACAATACACTAAATACCTGGTAAGAAAACTGTTTGATCCCGAGTGTCTGGTTACAATACACTAAATAGCTGGTAAGAAAACTGTCTGATCCCAAGTGTCTGGTTACAATACACTAAATACCTGGTAAGAAAACTGTCTGATCCCGTGTGTCTGGTTACAATACACTAAATACCTGGTAACAAAACTGTCTGATCCCCAGTGTCTGGTTACAATACACTAAATACCTGGTAAGAAAAACTGTTTGATCCCGAGTGTCTGGTTACAATACACTAAATACCTGGTAAGAAAACTGTTTGATCCCGAGTGTCTGGTTACAATACACTAAATAGCTGGTAAGAAAACTGTCTGATCCCGAGTGTCTGGTTACAATACACTAAATAGCTGGTAAGAAAACTGTTTGATCCCGAGTGTCTGGTTACAATACACTAAATACCTGGTAAGAAAACTGTCTGATCCCCAGTGTCTGGTTACAATACACTAAATACCTGGTAAGAAAACTGTCTGATCCCGAGTGTCTGGTTACAATACACTAAATACCTGGTAAGAAAACTGTCTGATCCCCAGTGTCTGGTTACAATACACTAAATAGCTGGTAAGAAAACTGACTGATCCCGAGTGTCTGGTTACAATACACTAAATACCTGGTAAAAAAACTGTCTGATCCCGTGTGTCTGGTTACAATACACTAAATACCTGGTAAGAAAACTGTCTGATCCCCAGTGTCTGGTTACAATACACTAAATACCTGGTAAGAAAACTGTTTTATCCCGAGTGTCTGGTTACAATACACTAAATACCTGGTAAGAAAACTGTCTGATCCCCAGTGTCTGGTTACAATACACTAAATACCTGGTAAGAAAACTGTCTGATCCCCAGTGTCTGGTTACAATACACTAAATACCTGGTAAGAAAACTGTTTGATGCCGAGTGTCTGGTTACAATACACTAAATACCTGGTAAGAAAACTGTTTGATCCCGAGTGTCTGGTTACAATACACTAAATACATGGTAAGAAAACTGTCTGATCCCCAGTGTCTGGTTACAATACACTAAATACCTGGTAAGAAAACTGTTTGATCCCGAGTGTCTGGTTACAATACACTAAATACCTGGTAAGAAAACTGTTTGATCCCGAGTGTCTGGTTACAATACACTAATTACCTGGTAAGAAAACTGTTTGATCCCGAGTGTCTGGTTACAATACACTAAATACCTGGTAAGAAAACTGTTTGATCCCGAGTGTCTGGTTACAATACACTAAATAGCTGGTAAGAAAACTGTCTGATCCCCAGTGTCTGGTTACAATACACTAAATACCTGGTAAGAAAACTGTCTGATCCCGTGTGTCTGGTTACAATACACTAAATACCTGGTAACAAAACTGTCTGATCCCCAGTGTCTGGTTACAATACACTAAATACCTGGTAAGAAAAACTGTTTGATCCCGAGTGTCTGGTTACAATACACTAAATACCTGGTAAGAAAACTGTTTGATCCCGAGTGTCTGGTTACAATACACTAAATAGCTGGTAAGAAAACTGTCTGATCCCGAGTGTCTGGTTACAATACACTAAATAGCTGGTAAGAAAACTGTTTGATCCCGAGTGTCTGGTTACAATACACTAAATACCTGGTAAGAAAACTGTCTGATCCCCAGTGTCTGGTTACAATACACTAAATACCTGGTAAGAAAACTGTCTGATCCCGAGTGTCTGGTTACAATACACTAAATACCTGGTAAGAAAACTGTCTGATCCCCAGTGTCTGGTTACAATACACAAAATACCTGGTAAGAAAACTGTTTGATCCCGAGTGTCTGGTTACAATACACTAAATAGCTGGTAAGAACTGATCCCGAGTGTCTGGTTACAATACACTAAATAGCTGGTAAGAAAACTGACTGATCCCGAGTGTCTGGTTACAATACACTAAATACCTGGTAAAAAAACTGTCTGATCCCGTGTGTCTGGTTACAATACACTAAATACCTGGTAAGAAAACTGTCTGATCCCCAGTGTCTGGTTACAATACACTAAATACCTGGTAAGAAAACTGTTTTATCCCGAGTGTCTGGTTACAATACACTAAATACCTGGTAAGAAAACTGTCTGATCCCCAGTGTCTGGTTACAATACACTAAATACCTGGTAAGAAAACTGTCTGATCCCCAGTGTCTGGTTACAATACACTAAATACCTGGTAAGAAAACTGTTTGATCCCGAGTGTCTGGTTACAATACACTAAATACCTGGTAAGAAAACTGTTTGATCCCGAGTGTCTGGTTACAATACACTAAATACATGGTAAGAAAACTGTCTGATCCCCAGTGTCTGGTTACAATACACTAAATACCTGGTAAGAAAACTGTTTGATCCCGAGTGTCTGGTTACAATACACTAAATACCTGGTAAGAAAACTGTTTGATCCCGAGTGTCTGGTTACAATACACTAATTACCTGGTAAGAAAACTGTTTGATCCCGAGTGTCTGGTTACAATACACTAAATACCTGGTAAGAAAACTGTCTGATCCCCAGTGTCTGGTTACAATACACTAAATACCTGGTAAGAAAACTGTTTGATCCCGAGTGTCTGGTTACAATACACTAAATACCTGGTAAGAAAACTGTTTGATCCCGAGTGTCTGGTTACAATACACTAAATACATGGTAAGAAAACTGTCTGATCCCCAGTGTCTGGTTACAATACACTAAATACCTGGTAAGAAAACTGTTTGATCCCGAGTGTCTGGTTACAATACACTAAATACCTGGTAGGAAAACTGTTTGATCCCGAGTGTCTGGTTACAATACACTAATTACCTGGTAAGAAAACTGTTTGATCCCGAGTGTCTGGTTACAATACACTAAATACCTGGTAAGAAAACTGTCTGATCCCCAGTGTCTGGTTACAATACACTAAATACCTGGTAAGAAAACTGTCTGATCCCCAGTGTCTGGTTACAATACACTAAATACCTGGTAAGAAAACTGTTTGATCCCGAGTGTCTGGTTACAATACACTAAATACCTGTTAAGAAAAACTGTCTGATCCCCAGTGTCTGGTTACAATACACTAAATACCTGGTAAGAAAACTGTTTGATCCCGAGTGTCTGGTTACAATACACTAAATACCTGGTAAGAAAACTGTCTGATCCCCAGTGTCTGGTTACAATACACTAAATACCTGGTAAGAAAACTGTCTGATCCCCAGTGTCTGGTTACAATACACTAAATACCTGGTAAGAAAACTGTCTGATCCCCAGTGTCTGGTTACAATACACTAAATACCTGGTAAGAAAACTGTCTGATCCCCAGTGTCTGGTTACAATACACTAAATACCTGGTAAGAAAACTGTCTGATCCCCAGTGTCTGGTTACAATACACTAAATACCTGGTGAGAAAACTGTTTGATCCCGAGTGTCTGGTTACAATACACTAAATAGCTGGTAAGAAAACTGTCTGATCCCCAGTGTCTGGTTACAATACACTAAATACCTGGTAAGAAAACTGTCTGATCCCGTGTGTCTGGTTACAATACACTAAATACCTGGTAAGAAAACTGTCTGATCCCCAGTGTCTGGTTACAATACACTAAATACCTGGTAAGAAAAACTGTTTGATCCCGAGTGTCTGGTTACAATACACTAAATACCTGGTAAGAAAACTGTTTGATCCCGAGTGTCTGGTTACAATACACTATATAGCTGGTAAGAAAACTGTCTGATCCCGAGTGTCTGGTTACAATACACTAAATAGCTGGTAAGAAAACTGTTTGATCCCGAGTGTCTGGTTACAATACACTAAATACCTGGTAAGAAAACTGTCTGATCCCCAGTGTCTGGTTACAATACACTAAATACCTGATAAGAAAACTGTTTGATCCCGAGTGTCTGGTTACAATACACTAAATACCTGGTAAGAAAACTGTTTGATCCCGAGTGTCTGGTTACAATACACTAAATACCTGGTAAGAAAACTGTCTGATCCCGAGTGTCTGGTTACAATACACTAAATACCTGGTAAGAAAACTGTCTGATCCCCAGTGTCTGGTTACAATACACAAAATACCTGGTAAGAAAACTGTTTGATCCCGAGTGTCTGGTTACAATACACTAAATAGCTGGTAAGAACTGATCCCGAGTGTCTGGTTACAATACACTAAATAGCTGGTAAGAAAACTGACTGATCCCGAGTGTCTGGTTACAATACACTAAATACCTGGTAAGAAAACTGTCTGATCCCGTGTGTCTGGTTACAATACACTAAATACCTGGTAAGAAAACTGTCTGATCCCCAGTGTCTGGTTACAATACACTAAATACCTGGTAAGAAAACTGTTTTATCCCGAGTGTCTGGTTACAATACACTAAATACCTGGTAAGAAAACTGTCTGATCCCCAGTGTCTGGTTACAATACACTAAATACCTGGTAAGAAAACTGTCTGATCCCCAGTGTCTGGTTACAATACACTAAATACCTGGTAAGAAAACTGTTTGATCCCGAGTGTCTGGTTACAATACACTAAATACCCGGTAAGAAAACTGTCTGATCCCGAGTGTCTGGTTACAATACACTAAATACCTGGTAAGAAAACTGTCTGATCCCCAGTGTCTGGTTACAATACACTAAATACCTGGTAAGAAAACTGTCTGATCCCCAGTGTCTGGTTACAATACACTAAATACCTGGTAAGAAAACTGTCTGATCCCCAGTGTCTGGTTACAATACACTAAATACCTGGTAAGAAAACTGTTTGATCCCGAGTGTCCGGTTACAATACACTAAATACCTGGTAAGAAAACTGTCTGATCCCCAGTGTCTGGTTACAATACACTAAATACCTGGTAAGAAAACTGTTTGATCCCGAGTGTCTGGTTACAATACACTAAATACCTGGTAAGAAAACTGTTTGATCCCGAGTGTCTGGTTACAATACACTAATTACCTGGTAAGAAAACTGTTTGATCCCGAGTGTCTGGTTACAATACACTAAATATCTGCTAAGAAAACTGTCTGATCCCCAGTGTCTGGTTACAATACACTAAATACCTGGTAAGAATACTGTCTGATCCTGAGTGTCTGGTTACAATACACTAAATACCTGGTAAGAAAACTGTCTGATCCCCAGTGTCTGGTTACAATACACTAAATACCTGGTAAGAATACTGTCTGATCCTGAGTGTCTGGTTACAATACACTAAATACCTGGTAAGAAAACTGTCTGATCCCCAGTGTCTGGTTACAATACACTAAATATCTGGTAAGAAAACTGTCTGATCCCCAGTGTCTGGTTACAATACACTAAATACCTGGTAAGAAAACTGTTTGATCCCGAGTGTCTGGTTACAATACACTAAATACCCGGTAAGAAAACTGTCTGATCCCGAGTGTCTGGTTACAATACACTAAATACCTGGTAAGAAAACTGTCTGATCCCCAGTGTCTGGTTACAATACACTAAATACCTGGTAAGAAAACTGTCTGATCCCCAGTGTCTGGTTACAATACACTAAATACCTGGTAAGAAAATTGTCTGATCCCCAGTGTCTGGTTACAATACACTAAATACCTGGTAAGAATACTGTCTGATCCTGAGTGTCTGGTTACAATACACTAAATACCTGGTAAGAAAACTGTCTGATCCCCAGTGTCTGGTTACAATACACTAAATAGCTGGTAAGAACTGATCCCGAGTGTCTGGTTACAATACACTAAATACCTGGTAAGAAAACTGTCTGATCCCCAGTGTCTGGTTACAATACACTAAATACCTGGTAAGAAAACTGTTTGATCCCGAGTGTCTGGTTACAATACACTAATACCTGGTAAGAAAACTGTTTGATCCCGAGTATCTGGTTACAATACACTAATTACCTGGTAAGAAAACTGTTTGATCCCGAGTGTCTGGTTACAATACACTAAATATCTGGTAAGAAAACTGTCTGATCCCGTGTGTCTGGTTACAATACACTAAATACCTGGTAACAAAACTGTCTGATCCCCAGTGTCTGGTTACAATACACTAAATACCTGGTAAGAAAACTGTCTGATCCCGTGTGTCTGGTTACAATACACTAAATACCTGGTAAGAAAACTGTCTGATCCCCAGTGTCTGGTTACAATACACTAAATACCTGGTAAGAAAACTGTTTTATCCCGAGTGTCTGGTTACAATACACTAAATACCTGGTAAGAAAACTGTCTGATCCCCAGTGTCTGGTTACAATACACTAAATACCTGGTAAGAAAACTGTCTGATCCCGTGTGTCTGGTTACAATACACTAAATACCTGGTAACAAAACTGTCTGATCCCCAGTGTCTGGTTACAATACACTAAATACCTGGTAAGAAAAACTGTTTGATCCCGAGTGTCTGGTTACAATACACTAAATACCTGGTAAGAAAACTGCTTGATCCCGAGTGTCTGGTTACAATACACTAAATAGCTGGTAAGAAAACTGTCTGATCCCGAGTGTCTGGTTACAATACACTAAATAGCTGGTAAGAAAACTGTTTGATCCCGAGTGTCTGGTTACAATACACTAAATACCTGGTAAGAAAACTGTCTGATCCCCAGTGTCTGGTTACAATACACTAAATACCTGATAAGAAAACTGTTTGATCCCGAGTGTCTGGTTACAATACACTAAATACCTGGTAAGAAAACTGTTTGATCCCGAGTGTCTGGTTACAATACACTAAATACCTGGTAAGAAAACTGTCTGATCCCGAGTGTCTGGTTACAATACACTAAATACCTGGTAAGAAAACTGTCTGATCCCCAGTGTCTGGTTACAATACACTAAATACCTGGTAAGAAAACTGTCTGATCCCGTGTGTCTGGTTACAATACACTAAATACCTGGTAAGAAAACTGTCTGATCCCCAGTGTCTGGTTACAATACACTAAATACCTGGTAAGAAAACTGTTTTATCCCGAGTGTCTGGTTACAATACACTAAATACCTGGTAAGAAAACTGTCTGATCCCCAGTGTCTGGTTACAATACACTAAATACCTGGTAAGAAAACTGTCTGATCCCGTGTGTCTGGTTACAATACACTAAATACCTGGTAACAAAACTGTCTGATCCCCAGTGTCTGGTTACAATACACTAAATACCTGGTAAGAAAAACTGTTTGATCCCGAGTGTCTGGTTACAATACACTAAATACCTGGTAAGAAAACTGCTTGATCCCGAGTGTCTGGTTACAATACACTAAATAGCTGGTAAGAAAACTGTCTGATCCCGAGTGTCTGGTTACAATACACTAAATAGCTGGTAAGAAAACTGTTTGATCCCGAGTGTCTGGTTACAATACACTAAATACCTGGTAAGAAAACTGTCTGATCCCCAGTGTCTGGTTACAATACACTAAATACCTGATAAGAAAACTGTTTGATCCCGAGTGTCTGGTTACAATACACTAAATACCTGGTAAGAAAACTGTTTGATCCCGAGTGTCTGGTTACAATACACTAAATACCTGGTAAGAAAACTGTCTGATCCCGAGTGTCTGGTTACAATACACTAAATACCTGGTAAGAAAACTGTCTGATCCCCAGTGTCTGGTTACAATACACAAAATACCTGGTAAGAAAACTGTTTGATCCCGAGTGTCTGGTTACAATACACTAAATAGCTGGTAAGAACTGATCCCGAGTGTCTGGTTACAATACACTAAATAGCTGGTAAGAAAACTGACTGATCCCGAGTGTCTGGTTACAATACACTAAATACCTGGTAAGAAAACTGTTTGATCCCGAGTGTCTGGTTACAATACACTAAATACCTGGTAAGAAAACTGTTTGATCCCGAGTGTCTGGTTACAATACACTAAATACATGGTAAGAAAACTGTCTGATCCCCAGTGTCTGGTTACAATACACTAAATACCTGGTAAGAAAACTGTTTGATCCCGAGTGTCTGGTTACAATACACTAAATACCTGGTAAGAAAACTGTTTGATCCCGAGTGTCTGGTTACAATACACTAATTACCTGGTAAGAAAACTGTTTGATCCCGAGTGTCTGGTTACAATACACTAAATACCTGGTAAGAAAACTGTCTGATCCCCAGTGTCTGGTTACAATACACTAAATACCTGGTAAGAAAACTGTCTGATCCCCAGTGTCTGGTTACAATACACTAAATACCTGGTAAGAAAACTGACTGATCCCGAGTGTCTGGTTACAATACACTAAATACCTGGTAAGAAAACTGTCTGATCCCGTGTGTCTGGTTACAATACACTAAATACCTGGTAAGAAAACTGTCTGATCCCCAGTGTCTGGTTACAATACACTAAATACCTGGTAAGAAAACTGTTTTATCCCGAGTGTCTGGTTACAATACACTAAATACCTGGTAAGAAAACTGTCTGATCCCCAGTGTCTGGTTACAATACACTAAATACCTGGTAAGAAAACTGTCTGATCCCCAGTGTCTGGTTACAATACACTAAATACCTGGTAAGAAAACTGTTTGATCCCGAGTGTCTGGTTACAATACACTAAATACCTGGTAAGAAAACTGTCTGATCCCCAGTGTCTGGTTACAATACACTAAATACCTGGTAAGAAAACTGTTTGATCCCGAGTGTCTGGTTACAATACACTAAATACCTGGTAAGAAAACTGTTTGATCCCGAGTGTCTGGTTACAATACACTAAATACATGGTAAGAAAACTGTCTGATCCCCAGTGTCTGGTTACAATACACTAAATACCTGGTAAGAAAACTGTTTGATCCCGAGTGTCTGGTTACAATACACTAAATACCTGGTAAGAAAACTGTTTGATCCCGAGTGTCTGGTTACAATACACTAATTACCTGGTAAGAAAACTGTTTGATCCCGAGTGTCTGGTTACAATACACTAAATACCTGGTAAGAAAACTGTCTGATCCCCAGTGTCTGGTTACAATACACTAAATACCTGGTAAGAAAACTGTCTGATCCCCAGTGTCTGGTTACAATACACTAAATACCTGGTAAGAAAACTGTTTGATCCCGAGTGTCTGGTTACAATACACTAAATACCTGTTAAGAAAACTGTCTGATCCCCAGTGTCTGGTTACAATACACTAAATACCTGGTAAGAAAACTGTTTGATCCCGAGTGTCTGGTTACAATACACTAAATACCTGGTAAGAAAACTGTCTGATCCCCAGTGTCTGGTTACAATACACTAAATACCTGGTAAGAAAACTGTCTGATCCCCAGTGTCTGGTTACAATACACTAAATACCTGGTAAGAAAACTGTCTGATCCCCAGTGTCTGGTTACAATACACTAAATACCTGGTAAGACAACTGTCTGATCCCGTGTGTCTGGTTACAATACACTAAATACCTGGTAACAAAACTGTCTGATCCCCAGTGTCTGGTTACAATACACTAAATACCTGGTAAGAAAAACTGTTTGATCCCGAGTGTCTGGTTACAATACACTAAATACCTGGTAAGAAAACTGCTTGATCCCGAGTGTCTGGTTACAATACACTAAATAGCTGGTAAGAAAACTGTCTGATCCCGAGTGTCTGGTTACAATACACTAAATAGCTGGTAAGAAAACTGTTTGATCCCGAGTGTCTGGTTACAATACACTAAATACCTGGTAAGAAAACTGTCTGATCCCCAGTGTCTGGTTACAATACACTAAATACCTGATAAGAAAACTGTTTGATCCCGAGTGTCTGGTTACAATACACTAAATACCTGGTAAGAATACTGTCTGATCCCGAGTGTCTGGTTACAATACACTAAATACCTGGTAAGAAAACTGTTTGATCCCGAGTGTCTGGTTACAATACACTAAATACCTGGTAAGAATACTGTCTGATCCCGAGTGTCTGGTTACAATACACTAAATACCTGGTAAGAAAACTGTTTGATCCCGAGTGTCTGGTTACAATACACTAAATACCTGGTAAGAAAACTGTCTGATCCCGAGTGTCTGGTTACAATACACTAAATACCTGGTAAGAAAACTGTCTGATCCCCAGTGTCTGGTTACAATACACAAAATACCTGGTAAGAAAACTGTTTGATCCCGAGTGTCTGGTTACAATACACTAAATAGCTGGTAAGAACTGATCCCGAGTGTCTGGTTACAATACACTAAATAGCTGGTAAGAAAACTGACTGATCCCGAGTGTCTGGTTACAATACACTAAATACCTGGTAAGAAAACTGTCTGATCCCGTGTGTCTGGTTACAATACACTAAATACCTGGTAAGAAAACTGTCTGATCCCCAGTGTCTGGTTACAATACACTAAATACCTGGTAAGAAAACTGTTTTATCCCGAGTGTCTGGTTACAATACACTAAATACCTGGTAAGAAAACTGTCTGATCCCCAGTGTCTGGTTACAATACACTAAATACCTGGTAAGAAAACTGTCTGATCCCCAGTGTCTGGTTACAATACACTAAATACCTGGTAAGAAAACTGTTTGATCCCGAGTGTCTGGTTACAATACACTAAATACATGGTAAGAAAACTGTCTGATCCCCAGTGTCTGGTTACAATACACTAAATACCTGGTAAGAAAACTGTTTGATCCCGAGTGTCTGGTTACAATACACTAAATACCTGGTAAGAAAACTGTTTGATCCCGAGTGTCTGGTTACAATACACTAAATACATGGTAAGAAAACTGTCTGATCCCCAGTGTCTGGTTACAATACACTAAATACCTGGTAAGAAAACTGTTTGATCCCGAGTGTCTGGTTACAATACACTAAATACCTGGTAAGAAAACTGTTTGATCCCGAGTGTCTGGTTACAATACACTAATTACCTGGTAAGAAAACTGTTTGATCCCGAGTGTCTGGTTACAATACACTAAATACCTGGTAAGAAAACTGTCTGATCCCCAGTGTCTGGTTACAATACACTAAATACCTGGTAAGAAAACTGTCTGATCCCCAGTGTCTGGTTACAATACACTAAATACCTGGTAAGAAAACTGTTTGATCCCGAGTGTCTGGTTACAATACACTAAATACCTGTTAAGAAAACTGTCTGATCCCCAGTGTCTGGTTACAATACACTAAATACCTGGTAAGAAAACTGTTTGATCCCGAGTGTCTGGTTACAATACACTAAATACCTGGTAAGAAAACTGTCTGATCCCCAGTGTCTGGTTACAATACACTAAATACCTGGTAAGAAAACTGTCTGATCCCCAGTGTCTGGTTACAATACACTAAATACCTGGTAAGAAAACTGTCTGATCCCCAGTGTCTGGTTACAATACACTAAATACCTGGTAAGAAAACTGTCTGATCCCCAGTGTCTGGTTACAATACACTAAATACCTGGTAAGAAAACTGTCTGATCCCCAGTGTCTGGTTACAATACACTAAATACCTGGTAAGAAAACTGTTTGATCCCGAGTGTCTGGTTACAATACACTAAATACCTGGTAAGAAAACTGTCTGATCCCCAGTGTCTGGTTACAATACACTAAATACCTGGTAAGAAAACTGTTTGATCCCGAGTGTCTGGTTACAATACACTAAATACCTGGTAAGAAAACTGTTTGATCCCGAGTGTCTGGTTACAATACACTAATTACCTGGTAAGAAAACTGTTTGATCCCGAGTGTCTGGTTACAATACACTAAATATCTGGTAAGAAAACAATCTGATCCCCAGTGTCTGGTTACAATACACTAAATACCTGGTAAGAATACTGTCTGATCCCCAGTGTCTGGTTACAATACACTAAATACCTGGTAAGAATACTGTCTGATCCTGAGTGTCTGGTTACAATACACTAAATACCTGGTAAGAAAACTGTCTGATCCCCAGTGTCTGGTTACAATACACTAAATATCTGGTAAGAAAACTGTCTGATCCCCAGTGTCTGGTTACAATACACTAAATAGATGGTAAGAAAACTGTCTGATCCCCAGTGTCTGGTTACAATACACTAAATACCTGGTAAGAATACTGTCTGATCCCGAGTGTCTGGTTACAATACACTAAATACCTGGTAAGAAAACTGTCTGATCCCGAGTGTCTGGTTACAATACACTAAATACCTGGTAAGAAAACTGTCTGATCCCCAGTGTCTGGTTACAATACACTAAATAGCTGGTAGGAACTGATCCCGAGTGTCTGGTTACAATACACTAAATACCTGGTGAGAAAACTGTCTGATCCCCAGTGTCTGGTTACAATACACTAAATACCTGGTAAGAAAACTGTTTGATCCCGAGTGTCTGGTTACAATACACTAAATACCTGGTAAGAAAACTGTTTGATCCCCAGTGTCTGGTTACATTACACTAAATACCTGGTAAGAAAACTGTCTGATCCCGAGTGTCTGGTTACAATACACTAAATACCTGGTAAGAAAACTGTTTGATCCCGAGTGTCTGGTTACAATACACTAAATACCTGGTGAGAAAACTGTTTGATCCCGAGTGTCTGGTTACAATACACTAATTACCTGGTAAGAAAACTGTTTGATCCCGAGTGTCTGGTTACAATACACTAAATACCTGGTAAGAAAACTGTCTGATCCCCAGTGTCTGGTTACAATACACTAAATACCTGGTAAGAAAACTGTCTGATCCCCAGTGTCTGGTTACAATACACTAAATACCTGGTAAGACAACTGTCTGATCCCGTGTGTCTGGTTACAATACACTAAATACCTGGTAACAAAACTGTCTGATCCCCAGTGTCTGGTTACAATACACTAAATACCTGGTAAGAAAAACTGTTTGATCCCGAGTGTCTGGTTACAATACACTAAATACCTGGTAAGAAAACTGCTTGATCCCGAGTGTCTGGTTACAATACACTAAATAGCTGGTAAGAAAACTGTCTGATCCCGAGTGTCTGGTTACAATACACTAAATAGCTGGTAAGAAAACTGTTTGATCCCGAGTGTCTGGTTACAATACACTAAATACCTGGTAAGAAAACTGTCTGATCCCCAGTGTCTGGTTACAATACACTAAATACCTGATAAGAAAACTGTTTGATCCCGAGTGTCTGGTTACAATACACTAAATACCTGGTAAGAATACTGTCTGATCCCGAGTGTCTGGTTACAATACACTAAATACCTGGTAAGAAAACTGTTTGATCCCGAGTGTCTGGTTACAATACACTAAATACCTGGTAAGAATACTGTCTGATCCCGAGTGTCTGGTTACAATACACTAAATACCTGGTAAGAAAACTGTTTGATCCCGAGTGTCTGGTTACAATACACTAAATACCTGGTAAGAAAACTGTCTGATCCCGAGTGTCTGGTTACAATACACTAAATACCTGGTAAGAAAACTGTCTGATCCCCAGTGTCTGGTTACAATACACAAAATACCTGGTAAGAAAACTGTTTGATCCCGAGTGTCTGGTTACAATACACTAAATAGCTGGTAAGAACTGATCCCGAGTGTCTGGTTACAATACACTAAATAGCTGGTAAGAAAACTGACTGATCCCGAGTGTCTGGTTACAATACACTAAATACCTGGTAAGAAAACTGTCTGATCCCGTGTGTCTGGTTACAATACACTAAATACCTGGTAAGAAAACTGTCTGATCCCCAGTGTCTGGTTACAATACACTAAATACCTGGTAAGAAAACTGTTTTATCCCGAGTGTCTGGTTACAATACACTAAATACCTGGTAAGAAAACTGTCTGATCCCCAGTGTCTGGTTACAATACACTAAATACCTGGTAAGAAAACTGTCTGATCCCCAGTGTCTGGTTACAATACACTAAATACCTGGTAAGAAAACTGTTTGATCCCGAGTGTCTGGTTACAATACACTAAATACATGGTAAGAAAACTGTCTGATCCCCAGTGTCTGGTTACAATACACTAAATACCTGGTAAGAAAACTGTTTGATCCCGAGTGTCTGGTTACAATACACTAAATACCTGGTAAGAAAACTGTTTGATCCCGAGTGTCTGGTTACAATACACTAAATACATGGTAAGAAAACTGTCTGATCCCCAGTGTCTGGTTACAATACACTAAATACCTGGTAAGAAAACTGTTTGATCCCGAGTGTCTGGTTACAATACACTAAATACCTGGTAAGAAAACTGTTTGATCCCGAGTGTCTGGTTACAATACACTAATTACCTGGTAAGAAAACTGTTTGATCCCGAGTGTCTGGTTACAATACACTAAATACCTGGTAAGAAAACTGTCTGATCCCCAGTGTCTGGTTACAATACACTAAATACCTGGTAAGAAAACTGTCTGATCCCCAGTGTCTGGTTACAATACACTAAATACCTGGTAAGAAAACTGTTTGATCCCGAGTGTCTGGTTACAATACACTAAATACCTGTTAAGAAAACTGTCTGATCCCCAGTGTCTGGTTACAATACACTAAATACCTGGTAAGAAAACTGTTTGATCCCGAGTGTCTGGTTACAATACACTAAATACCTGGTAAGAAAACTGTCTGATCCCCAGTGTCTGGTTACAATACACTAAATACCTGGTAAGAAAACTGTCTGATCCCCAGTGTCTGGTTACAATACACTAAATACCTGGTAAGAAAACTGTCTGATCCCCAGTGTCTGGTTACAATACACTAAATACCTGGTAAGAAAACTGTCTGATCCCCAGTGTCTGGTTACAATACACTAAATACCTGGTAAGAAAACTGTCTGATCCCCAGTGTCTGGTTACAATACACTAAATACCTGGTAAGAAAACTGTTTGATCCCGAGTGTCTGGTTACAATACACTAAATACCTGGTAAGAAAACTGTCTGATCCCCAGTGTCTGGTTACAATACACTAAATACCTGGTAAGAAAACTGTTTGATCCCGAGTGTCTGGTTACAATACACTAAATACCTGGTAAGAAAACTGTTTGATCCCGAGTGTCTGGTTACAATACACTAATTACCTGGTAAGAAAACTGTTTGATCCCGAGTGTCTGGTTACAATACACTAAATATCTGGTAAGAAAACAATCTGATCCCCAGTGTCTGGTTACAATACACTAAATACCTGGTAAGAATACTGTCTGATCCCCAGTGTCTGGTTACAATACACTAAATACCTGGTAAGAATACTGTCTGATCCTGAGTGTCTGGTTACAATACACTAAATACCTGGTAAGAAAACTGTCTGATCCCCAGTGTCTGGTTACAATACACTAAATATCTGGTAAGAAAACTGTCTGATCCCCAGTGTCTGGTTACAATACACTAAATAGATGGTAAGAAAACTGTCTGATCCCCAGTGTCTGGTTACAATACACTAAATACCTGGTAAGAATACTGTCTGATCCCGAGTGTCTGGTTACAATACACTAAATACCTGGTAAGAAAACTGTCTGATCCCGAGTGTCTGGTTACAATACACTAAATACCTGGTAAGAAAACTGTCTGATCCCCAGTGTCTGGTTACAATACACTAAATAGCTGGTAGGAACTGATCCCGAGTGTCTGGTTACAATACACTAAATACCTGGTAAGAAAACTGTTTGATCCCGAGTGTCTGGTTACAATACACTAAATACCTGGTAAGAAAACTGTTTGATCCCCAGTGTCTGGTTACATTACACTAAGTACCTGGTAAGAAAACTGTCTGATCCCGAGTGTCTGGTTACAATACACTAAATACCTGGTAAGAAAACTGTTTGATCCCGAGTGTCTGGTTACAATACACTAAATACCTGGTGAGAAAACTGTTTGATCCCGAGTGTCTGGTTACAATACACTAATTACCTGGTAAGAAAACTGTTTGATCCCGAGTGTCTGGTTACAATACACTAAATACCTGGTAAGAAAACTGTCTGATCCCGAGTGTCTGGTTACAATACACTAAATACCTGGTAAGAAAACTGTTTGATCCCGAGTGTCTGGTTACAATACACTAAATACCTGGTAAGAAAACTGTCTGATCCCCAGTGTCTGGTTACAATACACTAAATACCTGGTAATAAAACTGTCTGATCCCCAGTGTCTGGTTACAATACACTAAATACCTGGTAAGAAAACTGTTTGATCCCGAGTGTCTGGTTACAATACACTAAATACCTGGTAAGAAAACTGTCTGATCCCCAGTGTCTGGTTACAATACACTAAATACCTGGTAAGAAAACTGTCTGATCCCCAGTGTCTGGTTACAATACACTAAATACCTGGTAAGAAAACTGTTTGATCCCGAGTGTCTGGTTACAATACACTAAATAGCTGGTAAGAAAACTGTCTGATCCCCAGTGTCTGGTTACAATACACTAAATACCTGGTAAGAAAACTGTCTGATCCCCAGTGTCTGGTTACAATACACTAAATATCTGGTAAGAAAACTGTCTGATCCCCAGTGTCTGGTTACAATACACTAAATAGATGGTAAGAAAACTGTCTGATCCCCAGTGTCTGGTTACAATACACTAAATACCTGGTAAGAATACTGTCTGATCCCGAGTGTCTGGTTACAATACACTAAATACCTGGTAAGAAAACTGTCTGATCCCGAGTGTCTGGTTACAATACACTAAATACCTGGTAAGAAAACTGTCTGATCCCCAGTGTCTGGTTACAATACACTAAATAGCTGGTAGGAACTGATCCCGAGTGTCTGGTTACAATACACTAAATACCTGGTGAGAAAACTGTCTGATCCCCAGTGTCTGGTTACAATACACTAAATACCTGGTAAGAAAACTGTTTGATCCCGAGTGTCTGGTTACAATACACTAAATACCTGGTAAGAAAACTGTTTGATCCCCAGTGTCTGGTTACATTACACTAAATACCTGGTAAGAAAACTGTCTGATCCCGAGTGTCTGGTTACAATACACTAAATACCTGGTAAGAAAACTGTTTGATCCCGAGTGTCTGGTTACAATACACTAAATACCTGGTGAGAAAACTGTTTGATCCCGAGTGTCTGGTTACAATACACTAATTACCTGGTAAGAAAACTGTTTGATCCCGAGTGTCTGGTTACAATACACTAAATACCTGGTAAGAAAACTGTTTGATCCCGAGTGTCTGGTTACAATACACTAAATACCTGGTAAGAAAACTGTCTGATCCCCAGTGTCTGGTTACAATACACTAAATACCTGGTAATAAAACTGTCTGATCCCCAGTGTCTGGTTACAATACACTAAATACCTGGTAAGAAAACTGTTTGATCCCGAGTGTCTGGTTACAATACACTAAATACCTGGTAAGAAAACTGTCTGATCCCCAGTGTCTGGTTACAATACACTAAATACCTGGTAAGAAAACTGTCTGATCCCCAGTGTCTGGTTACAATACACTAAATACCTGGTAAGAAAACTGTTTGATCCCGAGTGTCTGGTTACAATACACTAAATAGCTGGTAAGAAAACTGTCTGATCCCCAGTGTCTGGTTACAATACACTAAATACCTGGTAAGAAAACTGTCTGATCCCGTGTGTCTGGTTACAATACACTAAATACCTGGTAAGAAAACTGTCTGATCCCCAGTGTCTGGTTACAATACACTAAATACCTGGTAAGAAAAACTGTTTGATCCCGAGTGTCTGGTTACAGTACACTAAATACCTGGTAAGAAAACTGTTTGATCCCGAGTGTCTGGTTACAATACACTATATAGCTGGTAAGAAAACTGTCTGATCCCGAGTGTCTGGTTACAATACACTAAATACCTGGTAAGAAAACTGTCTGATCCCCAGTGTCTGGTTACAATACACTAAATAGCTGGTAAGAAAACTGTTTGATCCCGAGTGTCTGGTTACAATACACTAAATAGCTGGTAAGAAAACTGTCTGATCCCCAGTGTCTGGTTACAATACACTAAATACCTGATAAGAAAACTGTTTGATCCCGAGTGTCTGGTTACAATACACTAAATACCTGGTAAGAAAACTGTTTGATCCCGAGTGTCTGGTTACAATACACTAAATACCTGGTAAGAAAACTGTCTGATCCCGAGTGTCTGGTTACAATACACTAAATACCTGGTAAGAAAACTGTCTGATCCCCAGTGTCTGGCTACAATACACAAAATACCTGGTAAGAAAACTGTTTGATCCCGAGTGTCTGGTTACAATACACTAAATAGCTGGTAAGAACTGATCCCGAGTGTCTGGTTACAATACACTAAATAGCTGGTAAGAAAACTGACTGATCCCGAGTGTCTGGTTACAATACACTAAATACCTGGTAAGAAAACTGTCTGATCCCGTGTGTCTGGTTACAATACACTAAATACCTGGTAAGAAAACTGTCTGATCCCCAGTGTCTGGTTACAATACACTAAATACCTGGTAAGAAAACTGTTTGATCCCGAGTGTCTGGTTACAATACACTAAATACCTGGTAAGAAAACTGTCTGATCCCCAGTGTCTGGTTACAATACACTAAATACCTGGTAAGAAAACTGTCTGATCCCCAGTGTCTGGTTACAATACACTAAATACCTGGTAAGAAAACTGTTTGATCCCGAGTGTCTGGTTACAATACACTAAATACCCGGTAAGAAAACTGTCTGATCCCGAGTGTCTGGTTACAATACACTAAATACCTAGTAAGAAAACTGTCTGATCCCCAGTGTCTGGTTACAATACACTAAATACCTGGTAAGAAAACTGTCTGATCCCCAGTGTCTGGTTACAATACACTAAATACCTGGTAAGAAAACTGTCTGATCCCCAGTGTCTGGTTACAATACACTAAATACCTGGTAAGAAAACTGTTTGATCCCGAGTGTCTGGTTACAATACACTAAATACCTGGTAAGAAAACTGTCTGATCCCCAGTGTCTGGTTACAATACACTAAATACCTGGTAAGAAAACTGTTTGATCCCGAGTGTCTGGTTACAATACACTAAATACTTGGTAAGAAAACTGTTTGATCCCGAGTGTCTGGTTACAATACACTAATTACCTGGTAAGAAAACTGTTTGATCCCGAGTGTCTGGTTACAATACACTAAATATCTGGTAAGAAAACTGTCTGATCCCCAGTGTCTGGTTACAATACACTAAATACCTGGTAAGAATACTGTCTGATCCTGAGTGTCTGGTTACAATACACTAAATACCTGGTAAGAAAACTGTCTGATCCCCAGTGTCTGGTTACAATACACTAAATACCTGGTAAGAATACTGTCTGATCCTGAGTGTCTGGTTACAATACACTAAATACCTGGTAAGAAAACTGTCTGATCCCCAGTGTCTGGTTACAATACACTAAATATCTGGTAAGAAAACTGTCTGATCCCCAGTGTCTGGTTACAATACACTAAATACCTGGTAAGAAAACTGTTTGATCCCGAGTGTCTGGTTACAATACACTAAATACCCGGTAAGAAAACTGTCTGATCCCGAGTGTCTGGTTACAATACACTAAATACCTGGTAAGAAAACTGTCTGATCCCCAGTGTCTGGTTACAATACACTAAATACCTGGTAAGAAAACTGTCTGATCCCCAGTGTCTGGTTACAATACACTAAATACCTGGTAAGAAAACTGTCTGATCCCCAGTGTCTGGTTACAATACACTAAATACCTGGTAAGAATACTGTCTGATCCTGAGTGTCTGGTTACAATACACTAAATACCTGGTAAGAAAACTGTCTGATCCCCAGTGTCTGGTTACAATACACTAAATAGCTGGTAAGAACTGATCCCGAGTGTCTGGTTACAATACACTAAATACCTGGTAAGAATACTGTCTGATCCTGAGTGTCTGGTTACAATACACTAAATACCTGGTAAGAAAACTGTCTGATCCCCAGTGTCTGGTTACAATACACTAAATACCTGGTAAGAAAACTGTTTGATCCCGAGTGTCTGGTTACAATACACTAAATACCTGGTAAGAAAACTGTTTGATCCCGAGTGTCTGGTTACAATACACTAATTACCTGGTAAGAAAACTGTTTGATCCCGAGTGTCTGGTTACAATACACTAAATATCTGGTAAGAAAACTGTCTGATCCCCAGTGTCTGGTTACAATACACTAAATACCTGGTAAGAATACTGTCTGATCCTGAGTGTCTGGTTACAATACACTAAATACCTGGTAAGAAAACTGTCTGATCCCCAGTGTCTGGTTACAATACACTAAATACCTGGTAAGAAAACTGTTTGATCCCGAGTGTCTGGTTACAATACACTAAATAGCTGGTAAGAAAACTGTCTGATCCCCAGTGTCTGGTTACAATACACTAAATACCTGGTAAGAAAACTGTCTGATCCCGTGTGTCTGGTTACAATACACTAAATACCTGGTAAGAAAACTGTCTGATCCCCAGTGTCTGGTTACAATACACTAAATACCTGGTAAGAAAAACTGTTTGATCCCGAGTGTCTGGTTACAGTACACTAAATACCTGGTAAGAAAACTGTTTGATCCCGAGTGTCTGGTTACAATACACTATATAGCTGGTAAGAAAACTGTCTGATCCCGAGTGTCTGGTTACAATACACTAAATACCTGGTAAGAAAACTGTCTGATCCCCAGTGTCTGGTTACAATACACTAAATAGCTGGTAAGAAAACTGTTTGATCCCGAGTGTCTGGTTACAATACACTAAATAGCTGGTAAGAAAACTGTCTGATCCCCAGTGTCTGGTTACAATACACTAAATACCTGATAAGAAAACTGTTTGATCCCGAGTGTCTGGTTACAATACACTAAATACCTGGTAAGAAAACTGTTTGATCCCGAGTGTCTGGTTACAATACACTAAATACCTGGTAAGAAAACTGTCTGATCCCGAGTGTCTGGTTACAATACACTAAATACCTGGTAAGAAAACTGTCTGATCCCCAGTGTCTGGTTACAATACACAAAATACCTGGTAAGAAAACTGTTTGATCCCGAGTGTCTGGTTACAATACACTAAATAGCTGGTAAGAACTGATCCAGAGTGTCTGGTTACAATACACTAAATAGCTGGTAAGAAAACTGACTGATCCCGAGTGTCTGGTTACAATACACTAAATACCTGGTAAGAAAACTGTCTGATCCCGTGTGTCTGGTTACAATACACTAAATACCTGGTAAGAAAACTGTCTGATCCCCAGTGTCTGGTTACAATACACTAAATACCTGGTAAGAAAACTGTTTGATCCCGAGTGTCTGGTTACAATACACTAAATACTTGGTAAGAAAACTGTTTGATCCCGAGTGTCTGGTTACAATACACTAATTACCTGGTAAGAAAACTGTTTGATCCCGAGTGTCTGGTTACAATACACTAAATATCTGGTAAGAAAACTGTCTGATCCCCAGTGTCTGGTTACAATACACTAAATACCTGGTAAGAAAACTGTTTGATCCCGAGTGTCTGGTTACAATACACTAAATACCCGGTAAGAAAACTGTCTGATCCCGAGTGTCTGGTTACAATACACTAAATACCTGGTAAGAAAACTGTCTGATCCCCAGTGTCTGGTTACAATACACTAAATACCTGGTAAGAAAACTGTCTGATCCCCAGTGTCTGGTTACAATACACTAAATACCTGGTAAGAAAACTGTCTGATCCCCAGTGTCTGGTTACAATACACTAAATACCTGGTAAGAATACTGTCTGATCCTGAGTGTCTGGTTACAATACACTAAATACCTGGTAAGAAAACTGTCTGATCCCCAGTGTCTGGTTACAATACACTAAATAGCTGGTAAGAACTGATCCCGAGTGTCTGGTTACAATACACTAAATACCTGGTAAGAATACTGTCTGATCCTGAGTGTCTGGTTACAATACACTAAATACCTGGTAAGAAAACTGTCTGATCCCCAGTGTCTGGTTACAATACACTAAATACCTGGTAAGAAAACTGTTTGATCCCGAGTGTCTGGTTACAATACACTAAATACCTGGTAAGAAAACTGTTTGATCCCGAGTGTCTGGTTACAATACACTAATTACCTGGTAAGAAAACTGTTTGATCCCGAGTGTCTGGTTACAATACACTAAATATCTGGTAAGAAAACTGTCTGATCCCCAGTGTCTGGTTACAATACACTAAATACCTGGTAAGAATACTGTCTGATCCTGAGTGTCTGGTTACAATACACTAAATACCTGGTAAGAAAACTGTCTGATCCCCAGTGTCTGGTTACAATACACTAAATACCTGGTAAGAAAACTGTTTGATCCCGAGTGTCTGGTTACAATACACTAAATAGCTGGTAAGAAAACTGTCTGATCCCCAGTGTCTGGTTACAATACACTAAATACCTGGTAAGAAAACTGTCTGATCCCGTGTGTCTGGTTACAATACACTAAATACCTGGTAAGAAAACTGTCTGATCCCCAGTGTCTGGTTACAATACACTAAATACCTGGTAAGAAAAACTGTTTGATCCCGAGTGTCTGGTTACAGTACACTAAATACCTGGTAAGAAAACTGTTTGATCCCGAGTGTCTGGTTACAATACACTATATAGCTGGTAAGAAAACTGTCTGATCCCGAGTGTCTGGTTACAATACACTAAATACCTGGTAAGAAAACTGTCTGATCCCCAGTGTCTGGTTACAATACACTAAATAGCTGGTAAGAAAACTGTTTGATCCCGAGTGTCTGGTTACAATACACTAAATAGCTGGTAAGAAAACTGTCTGATCCCCAGTGTCTGGTTACAATACACTAAATACCTGATAAGAAAACTGTTTGATCCCGAGTGTCTGGTTACAATACACTAAATACCTGGTAAGAAAACTGTTTGATCCCGAGTGTCTGGTTACAATACACTAAATACCTGGTAAGAAAACTGTCTGATCCCGAGTGTCTGGTTACAATACACTAAATACCTGGTAAGAAAACTGTCTGATCCCCAGTGTCTGGTTACAATACACAAAATACCTGGTAAGAAAACTGTTTGATCCCGAGTGTCTGGTTACAATACACTAAATAGCTGGTAAGAACTGATCCCGAGTGTCTGGTTACAATACACTAAATAGCTGGTAAGAAAACTGACTGATCCCGAGTGTCTGGTTACAATACACTAAATACCTGGTAAGAAAACTGTCTGATCCCGTGTGTCTGGTTACAATACACTAAATACCTGGTAAGAAAACTGTCTGATCCCCAGTGTCTGGTTACAATACACTAAATACCTGGTAAGAAAACTGTTTGATCCCGAGTGTCTGGTTACAATACACTAAATACCTGGTAAGAAAACTGTCTGATCCCCAGTGTCTGGTTACAATACACTAAATACCTGGTAAGAAAACTGTCTGATCCCCAGTGTCTGGTTACAATACACTAAATACCTGGTAAGAAAACTGTTTGATCCCGAGTGTCTGGTTACAATACACTAAATACCCGGTAAGAAAACTGTCTGATCCCGAGTGTCTGGTTACAATACACTAAATACCTAGTAAGAAAACTGTCTGATCCCCAGTGTCTGGTTACAATACACTAAATACCTGGTAAGAAAACTGTCTGATCCCCAGTGTCTGGTTACAATACACTAAATACCTGGTAAGAAAACTGTCTGATCCCCAGTGTCTGGTTACAATACACTAAATACCTGGTAAGAAAACTGTTTGATCCCGAGTGTCTGGTTACAATACACTAAATACCTGGTAAGAAAACTGTCTGATCCCCAGTGTCTGGTTACAATACACTAAATACCTGGTAAGAAAACTGTTTGATCCCGAGTGTCTGGTTACAATACACTAAATACTTGGTAAGAAAACTGTTTGATCCCGAGTGTCTGGTTACAATACACTAATTACCTGGTAAGAAAACTGTTTGATCCCGAGTGTCTGGTTACAATACACTAAATATCTGGTAAGAAAACTGTCTGATCCCCAGTGTCTGGTTACAATACACTAAATACCTGGTAAGAATACTGTCTGATCCTGAGTGTCTGGTTACAATACACTAAATACCTGGTAAGAAAACTGTCTGATCCCCAGTGTCTGGTTACAATACACTAAATACCTGGTAAGAATACTGTCTGATCCTGAGTGTCTGGTTACAATACACTAAATACCTGGTAAGAAAACTGTCTGATCCCCAGTGTCTGGTTACAATACACTAAATATCTGGTAAGAAAACTGTCTGATCCCCAGTGTCTGGTTACAATACACTAAATACCTGGTAAGAAAACTGTTTGATCCCGAGTGTCTGGTTACAATACACTAAATACCCGGTAAGAAAACTGTCTGATCCCGAGTGTCTGGTTACAATACACTAAATACCTGGTAAGAAAACTGTCTGATCCCCAGTGTCTGGTTACAATACACTAAATACCTGGTAAGAAAACTGTCTGATCCCCAGTGTCTGGTTACAATACACTAAATACCTGGTAAGAAAACTGTCTGATCCCCAGTGTCTGGTTACAATACACTAAATACCTGGTAAGAATACTGTCTGATCCTGAGTGTCTGGTTACAATACACTAAATACCTGGTAAGAAAACTGTCTGATCCCCAGTGTCTGGTTACAATACACTAAATAGCTGGTAAGAACTGATCCCGAGTGTCTGGTTACAATACACTAAATACCTGGTAAGAATACTGTCTGATCCTGAGTGTCTGGTTACAATACACTAAATACCTGGTAAGAAAACTGTCTGATCCCCAGTGTCTGGTTACAATACACTAAATACCTGGTAAGAAAACTGTTTGATCCCGAGTGTCTGGTTACAATACACTAAATACCTGGTAAGAAAACTGTTTGATCCCGAGTGTCTGGTTACAATACACTAATTACCTGGTAAGAAAACTGTTTGATCCCGAGTGTCTGGTTACAATACACTAAATATCTGGTAAGAAAACTGTCTGATCCCCAGTGTCTGGTTACAATACACTAAATACCTGGTAAGAATACTGTCTGATCCTGAGTGTCTGGTTACAATACACTAAATACCTGGTAAGAAAACTGTCTGATCCCCAGTGTCTGGTTACAATACACTAAATACCTGGTAAGAATACTGTCTGATCCTGAGTGTCTGGTTACAATACACTAAATACCTGGTAAGAAAACTGTCTGATCCCCAGTGTCTGGTTACAATACACTAAATATCTGGTAAGAAAACTGTCTGATCCCCAGTGTCTGGTTACAATACACTAAATACCTGGTAAGAAAACTGTTTGATCCCGAGTGTCTGGTTACAATACACTAAATATCTGGTAAGAAAACTGTCTGATCCCCAGTGTCTGGTTACAATACACTAAATACCTGGTAAGAATACTGTCTGATCCTGAGTGTCTGGTTACAATACACTAAATACCTGGTAAGAAAACTGTCTGATCCCCAGTGTCTGGTTACAATACACTAAATAGCTGGTAAGAACTGATCCCGAGTGTCTGGTTACAATACACTAAATACCTGGTAAGAAAACTGTTTGATCCCGAGTGTCTGGTTACAATACACTAAATACCTGCTAAGAAAACTGTCTGATCCCCAGTGTCTGGTTACAATACACTAAATACCTGGTAAGAAAACAGTCTGATCCCCAGTGTCTGGTTACAATACACTAAATACCTGGTAAGAAAACTGTTTGATCCCGAGTGTCTGGTTACAATACACTGAATACCTGGTAAGAAAACTGTTTGATCCCGAGTGTCTGGTTACAATACACTAAATACATGGTAAGAAAACTGTCTGATCCCCAGTGTCTGGTTACAATACACTAAATACCTGGTAAGAAAACTGTTTGATCCCGAGTGTCTGGTTGCAATACACTAAATACCTTGTAAGAAAACTGTTTGATCCCGAGTGTCTGGTTACAATACACTAATTACCTGGTAAGAAAACTGTTTGATCCCGAGTGTCTGGTTACAATACACTAAATACCTGGTAAGAAAACTGTCTGATCCCCAGTGTCTGGTTACAATACACTATATACCTGGTAAGAAAACTGTCTGATCCCCAGTGTCTGGTTACAATACACTAAATACCTGGTAAGAAAACTGTTTGATCCCGAGTATCTGGTTACAATACACTAAATACCTGGTAAGAAAACTGTTTGATCCCGAGTGTCTGGTTACAATACACTAAATACATGGTAAGAAAACTGTCTGATCCCCAGTGTCTGGTTACAATACACTAAATACCTGGTAAGAAAACTGTTTGATCCCGAGTGTCTGGTTACAATACACTAAATACCTGGTAAGAAAACTGTTTGATCCCCAGTGTCTGGTTACAATACACTAATTACCTGGTAAGAAAACTGTTTGATCCCGAGTGTCTGGTTACAATACACTTAATACCTGGTAAGAAAACTGTCTGATCCCCAGTGTCTGGTTACAATACACTAAATACCTGGTAAGAAAACTGTCTGATCCCCAGTGTCTGGTTACAATACTCTAAATACCTGGTAAGAAAACTGTTTGATCCCGAGTGTCTGGTTACAATACACTAAATACCTGGTAAGAAAACTGTCTGATCCCCAGTGTCTGATTACAATACACTAAATACCTGGTAAGAAAACTGTTTGATCCCGAGTGTCTGGTTACAATACACTAAATACCTGGTAAGAAAACTGTCTGATCCCGAGTGTCTGGTTACAATACACTAAATACCTGGTAAGAAAACTGTCTGATCCCCAGTGTCTGGTTACAATACACTAAATACCTGGTAAGAAAACTGTCTGATCCCCAGTGTCAGGTTACAATACTCTAAATACCTGGTAAGAAAACTGTCTGATCCCCAGTGTCTGGTTACAATACAATAAATACCTGGTAAGAAAACTGTTTGATCCCGAGTGTCTGGTTACAATACACTAAATACCTGATAAGAAAACTGTTTGATCCCCAGTGTCTGGTTACAATACACTAAATACCTGGTAAGAAAACTGTCTGATCCCGAGTGTCTGGTTACAATACACTAAATACCTGGTAAGAATACTGTCTGATCCCCAGTGTCTGGTTACAATACACTAAATACCTGGTAAGAAAACTGTTTGATCCCCAGTGTCTGGTTACAATACACTAAATACCTGGTAAGAAAACTGTCTGATCCCGAGTGTCTGGTTGAAATACACTAAATACCTGGTGAGAAAACTGTTTGATCCCGAGTGTCTGGTTACAATACACTAAATACCTGGTGAGAAAACTGTTTGATCCCGAGTGTCTGGTTACAATACACTAAATACCTGGTAAGAAAACTGTCTGATCCCCAGTGTCTGGTTACACTACACTAAATACCTGGTAAGAAAACTATCTGATCCCCAGTGTCTGGTTACAATACACTAAATACCTGGTAAGAAAACTGTTTGATCCCGAGTGTCTGGTTACAATACACTAAATACCTGGTAAGAAAACTGTCTGATCCCCAGTGTCTGGTTACAATACACTAAATACCTGGTAAGAATACTGTCTGATCCTGAGTGTCTGGTTACAATACACTAAATACCTGGTAAGAAAACTGTCTGATCCCCAGTGTCTGGTTACAATGCACTAAATAGCTGGTAAGAACTGATCCCGAGTGTATGGTTACAATACACTAAATACCTGGTAAGAAAACTGTTTGATCCCGAGTGTCTGGTTACAATACACTAAATACCTGGTAAGAAAACTGTCTGATCCCCAGTGTCTGGTTACAATACACTAAATACCTGGTAAGAATACTGTCTGATCCTGAGTGTCTGGTTACAATACACTAAATACCTGGTAAGAAAACTGTCTGATCCCCAGTGTCTGGTTACAATACACTAAATATCTGGTAAGAAAACTGTCTGATCCCCAGTGTCTGGTTACAATACACTAAATACCTGGTAAGAAAACTGTTTGATCCCGAGTGTCTGGTTACAATACACTAAATATCTGGTAAGAAAACTGTCTGATCCCCAGTGTCTGGTTACAATACACTAAATACCTGGTAAGAATACTGTCTGATCCTGAGTGTCTGGTTACAATACACTAAATACCTGGTAAGAAAACTGTCTGATCCCCAGTGTCTGGTTACAATACACTAAATAGCTGGTAAGAACTGATCCCGAGTGTCTGGTTACAATACACTAAATACCTGGTAAGAAAACTGTTTGATCCCGAGTGTCTGGTTACAATACACTAAATACCTGCTAAGAAAACTGTCTGATCCCCAGTGTCTGGTTACAATACACTAAATACCTGGTAAGAAAACAGTCTGATCCCCAGTGTCTGGTTACAATACACTAAATACCTGGTAAGAAAACTGTTTGATCCCGAGTGTCTGGTTACAATACACTGAATACCTGGTAAGAAAACTGTTTGATCCCGAGTGTCTGGTTACAATACACTAAATACATGGTAAGAAAACTGTCTGATCCCCAGTGTCTGGTTACAATACACTAAATACCTGGTAAGAAAACTGTTTGATCCCGAGTGTCTGGTTGCAATACACTAAATACCTTGTAAGAAAACTGTTTGATCCCGAGTGTCTGGTTACAATACACTAATTACCTGGTAAGAAAACTGTTTGATCCCGAGTGTCTGGTTACAATACACTAAATACCTGGTAAGAAAACTGTCTGATCCCCAGTGTCTGGTTACAATACACTATATACCTGGTAAGAAAACTGTCTGATCCCCAGTGTCTGGTTACAATACACTAAATACCTGGTAAGAAAACTGTTTGATCCCGAGTATCTGGTTACAATACACTAAATACCTGGTAAGAAAACTGTTTGATCCCCAGTGTCTGGTTACAATACACTAAATACATGGTAAGAAAACTGTCTGATCCCCAGTGTCTGGTTACAATACACTAAATACCTGGTAAGAAAACTGTTTGATCCCGAGTGTCTGGTTACAATACACTAAATACCTGGTAAGAAAACTGTTTGATCCCCAGTGTCTGGTTACAATACACTAATTACCTGGTAAGAAAACTGTTTGATCCCGAGTGTCTGGTTACAATACACTTAATACCTGGTAAGAAAACTGTCTGATCCCCAGTGTCTGGTTACAATACACTAAATACCTGGTAAGAAAACTGTCTGATCCCCAGTGTCTGGTTACAATACTCTAAATACCTGGTAAGAAAACTGTTTGATCCCGAGTGTCTGGTTACAATACACTAAATACCTGGTAAGAAAACTGTCTGATCCCCAGTGTCTGATTACAATACACTAAATACCTGGTAAGAAAACTGTTTGATCCCGAGTGTCTGGTTACAATACACTAAATACCTGGTAAGAAAACTGTCTGATCCCGAGTGTCTGGTTACAATACACTAAATACCTGGTAAGAAAACTGTCTGATCCCCAGTGTCTGGTTACAATACACTAAATACCTGGTAAGAAAACTGTCTGATCCCCAGTGTCAGGTTACAATACTCTAAATACCTGGTAAGAAAACTGTCTGATCCCCAGTGTCTGGTTACAATACAATAAATACCTGGTAAGAAAACTGTTTGATCCCGAGTGTCTGGTTACAATACACTAAATACCTGGTAAGAAAACTGTTTGATCCCCAGTGTCTGGTTACAATACACTAAATACCTGGTAAGAAAACTGTCTGATCCCGAGTGTCTGGTTACAATACACTAAATACCTGGTAAGAATACTGTCTGATCCCCAGTGTCTGGTTACAATACACTAAATACCTGGTAAGAAAACTGTTTGATCCCCAGTGTCTGGTTACAATACACTAAATACCTGGTAAGAAAACTGTCTGATCCCCAGTGTCTGGTTACACTACACTAAATACCTGGTAAGAAAACTATCTGATCCCCAGTGTCTGGTTACAATACACTAAATACCTGGTAAGAAAACTGTTTGATCCCGAGTGTCTGGTTACAATACACTAAATACCTGGTAAGAAAACTGTCTGATCCCCAGTGTCTGGTTACAATACACTAAATACCTGGTAAGAATACTGTCTGATCCTGAGTGTCTGGTTACAATACACTAAATACCTGGTAAGAAAACTGTCTGATCCCCAGTGTCTGGTTACAATGCACTAAATAGCTGGTAAGAACTGATCCCGAGTGTCTGGTTACAATACACTAAATACCTGGTAAGAAAACTGTTTGATCCCGAGTGTCTGGTTACAATACACTAAATACCTGGTAAGAAAACTGTTTGATCCCGAGTGTCTGGTTACAATACACTAAATACCTGGTAAGAAAACTGTCTGATCCCCAGTGTCTGGTTACAATACACTAAATACCTGGTAAGAATACTGTCTGATCCCGAGTGTCTGGCTACAATACACTAAATACCTGGTGAGAAAACTGTCTGATCCCCAGTGTCTGGTTACAATACACTAAATAGCTGGTAAGAACTGATCCTGAGTGTCTGGTTACAATACACTAAATAGCTGGTAAGAAAACTGTCTGATCCCCAGTGTCTGGTTACAATACACTAAATACCTGGTAAGAATACTGTCTGATCCCGAGTGTCTGGTTACATTACACTAAATACCTGGTAAGAAAACTGTTTGATCCCGAGTGTCTGGTTACAATACACTAAATACCTGGTAAGAAAACTGTTTGATCCCGAGTGTCTGGTTACAATACACTAAATACCCGGTAAGAAAACTGTCTGATCCCCAGTGTCTGGTTACAATACACGAAATACCTGGTAAGAAAACTGTCTGATCTCCAGTGTCTGGTTACAATACACTAAATACCTGGTAAGAAAACTGTTTGATCCCGAGTGTCTGGTTACAATACACTAAATACCTGGTAAGAAAACTGTTTGATCCCGAGTGTCTGGTTACAATACACTAAATAGCTGGTAAGAAAACTGTCTGATCCCCAGTGTCTGGTTACAATACACTAAATACCTGGTAAGGGAACTATTTGATCCCGAGTGTCTGGTTACAATACACTAAATACCTGGTAAGAAAGCTGTTTGATCCCGAGTGTCTGGTTACAATACACTAATTACCTGGTAAGAAAACTGTTTGATCCCGAGTGTCTGGTTACAATACACTAAATACCTGGTAAGAAAACTGTCTGATCCCGAGTGTCTGGTTACAATACACTAAATACCTGGTAAGAAAACTGTTTGATCCCGAGTGTCTGGTTACAATACACTAAATACCTGGTAAGAAAACTGTCTGATCCCCAGTGTCTGGTTACAATACACTAAATACCTGGTAAGAAAACTGTCTTATCCCCAGTGTCTGGTTACAATACACTAAATACCTGGTAAGAAAACTGTTTGATCCCGAGTGTCTGGTTACAATACACTAAATATCTGGTAAGAAAACTGTTTGATCCCGAGTGTCTGGTTACAATACACTAAATACCTGGTAAGAAAACTGTCTGATCCCGAGTGTCTGGTTAAAATACACTAAATAGCTGGTAAGAAAACTGTTTGATCCCGAGTGTCTGGTTACAATACCCTAAATACCTGGTAAGAAAACTGTCTGATCCCCAGTGTCTGGTTACAATACACTAAATACCTGGTAAGAATACTGTCTGATCCCGAGTGTCTGGTTACATTACACTAAATACCTGGTAAGAAAACTGTTTGATCCCGAGTGTCTGGTTACAATACACTAAATAGCTGGTAAGAAAACTGTTTGATCCCGAGTGTCTGGTTACAATACACTAAATACCTGGTAAGAAAACTGTCTGATCCCCAGTGTCTGGTTACAATACACGAAATACCTGGTAAGAAAACTGTCTGATCTCCAGTGTCTGGTTACAATACACTAAATACCTGGTAAGAAAACTGTTTGATCCCGAGTGTCTGGTTACAATACACTAAATACCTGGTAAGAAAACTGTTTGATCCCGAGTGTCTGGTTACAATACACTAAATAGCTGGTAAGAAAACTGTCTGATCCCCAGTGTCTGGTTACAATACACTAAATACCTGGTAAGGAAACTATTTGATCCCGAGTGTCTGGTTACAATACACTAAATACCCGGTAAGAAAGCTGTTTGATCCCGAGTGTCTGGTTACAATACACTAATTACCTGGTAAGAAAACTGTTTGATCCCGAGTGTCTGGTTACAATACACTAAATACCTGGTAAGAAAACTGTCTGATCCCCAGTGTCTGGTTACAATACACTAACTACCTCGTAAGAAAACTGTCTGATCCCGAGTGTCTGGTTACAATACACTAAATACCTGGTAAGAAAACTGTCTGATCCCCAGTGTCTGGTTACAATACACTAAATACCTGGTAAGAAAACTGTCTGATCCCCAGTGTCTGGTTACAATACACTAAATACCTGGTAAGAAAACTGTTTGATCCCGAGTGTCTGGTTACAATACACTAAATACGTGGTAAGAAAACTGTCTGATCCCCAGTGTCTGGTTAAAATACACTAAATACCTGGTAAGAAAACTGTTTAATCCCGAGTGTCTGGTTACAATACACTAAATACCTGGTAAGAAAACTGTCTGATCCCCAGTGTCTGGTTACAATACACTAAATACCTGGTAAGAAAACTGTCTGATCCCCAGTGTCTGGTTACAATACACTAAATACCTGATAAGAAAACTGTCTGATCCCCAGTGTCTGGTTACAATACACTAAATACCTGGTAAGAAAACTGTTTGATCCCGAGTGTCTGGTTACAATACACTAAATACCTGGTAAGAAAACTGTATGATCCCCAGTGTCTTGTTACAATACACTAAATACCTGGTAAGAAAACTGTCTGATCCCCAGTGTCTGGTTACAATACACTAAATACCTCGTAAGAAAACTGTTTGATCCCGAGTGTCTGGTTACAATACACCTAAATACCTGGTAAGAAAACTGTCTGATCCCCAGTGTCTGGTTACAATACACCTAAATACCTGGCAAGAAAACTGTTTGATCCCGAGTGTCTGGTTACAATACACTAAATACCTGGTAAGAAAACTGTCTGATCCCGAGTGTCTGGTTACAATACACTAAATACCTGGTAAGAAAACTGTCTGATCCCCAGTGTCTGGTTACAATACACTAAATAGCTGGTAAGAACTGATCCCGAGTGTCTAGTTACAATACACTAAATAGCTGCTAAGAAAACTGTCTGATCCCGAGTGTCTGGTTACAATACACTAAATACCTGGTAAGAAAACTGTCTGATCCCCAGTGTCTGATTACAATACACTAAATACCTGGTAAGAATACTGTCTGATCCCGAGTGTCTGGTTACAATACACTAAATACCTGGTAAGAAAACTGTCTGATCCCGAGTGTCTGGTTAAAATACACTAAATAGCTGGTAAGAAAACTGTTTGATCCCGAGTGTCTGGTTACAATACACTAAATACCTGGTAAGAAAACTGTCTGATCCCCAGTGTCTGGTTACAATACACTAAATACCTGGTAAGAATACTGTCTGATCCCGAGTGTCTGGTTACATTACACTAAATACCTGGTAAGAAAACTGTTTGATCCCGAGTGTCTGGTTACAATACACTAAATACCTGGTAAGAAAACTGTTTGATCCCGAGTGTCTGGTTACAATACACTAAATACCCGGTAAGAAAACTGTCTGATCCCCAGTGTCTGGTTACAATACACGAAATACCTGGTAAGAAAACTGTCTGATCTCCAGTGTCTGGTTACAATACACCAAATACCTGGTAAGAAAACTGTTTGATCCCGAGTGTCTGGTTACAATACACTAAATACCTGGTAAGAAAACTGTTTGATCCCGAGTGTCTGGTTACAATACACTAAATAGCTGGTAAGAAAACTGTTTGATCCCGAGTGTCTGGTTACAATACACTAATTACCTGGTAAGAAAACTGTTTGATCCCGAGTGTCTGTTTACAATACACTAAATACCTGGTAAGAAAGCTGTTTGATCCCGAGTGTCTGGTTACAATACACTAATTACCTGGTAAGAAAACTGTTTGATCCCGAGTGTCTGTTTACAATACACTAAATACCTGGTAAGAAAACTGTCTGATCCCCAGTGTCTGGTTACAATACACTAACTACCTGGTAAGAAAACTGTCTGATCCCGAGTGTCTGGTTACAATACACTAAATACCTGGTAAGAAAACTGTCTGATCCCCAGTGTCTGGTTACAATACACTAAATACCTGGTAAGAAAACTGTCTGATCCCCAGTGTCTGGTTACAATACACTAAATACCTGGTAAGAAAACTGTTTGATCCCGAGTGTCTGGTTACAATACACTAAATACGTGGTAAGAAAACTGTCTGATCCCCAGTGTCTGGTTACAATACACTAAATACCTGGTAAGAAAACTGTTTAATCCCGAGTGTCTGGTTACAATACACTAAATACCTGGTAAGAAAACTGTCTGATCCCCAGTGTCTGGTTACAATACACTAAATACCTGGTAAGAAAACTGTCTGATCCCCAGTGTCTGGTTACAATACACTAAATACCTGGTAAGAAAACTGTCTGATCCCCAGTGTCTGGTTACAATACACTAAATACCTGGTAAGAAAACTGTTTGATCCCGAGGTCTGGTTACAATACACTAAATTCCTGGTAAGAAAACTGTATGATCCCCAGTGTCTGGTTACAATACACTAAATACCTGGTAAGAAAACTGTCTGATCCCCAGTGTCTGGTTATAATACACTAAATACCTCGTAAGAAAACTGTTTGATCCCGAGTGTCTGGTTACAATACACCTAAATACCTGGTAAGAAAACTGTCTGATCCCCAGTGTCTGGTTACAATACACTAAATACCTGGTAAGAATACTGTCTGATCCCCAGTGTCTGGTTACAATACACTAAATACCTGGTAAGAAAACTGTCTGATCCCCAGTGTCTGGTTACAATACACTAAATAGCTGGTAAGAACTGATCCCGAGTGTCTGGTTACAATACACTAAATAGCTGGTAAGAAAACTGTCTGATCCCGAGTGTCTGGTTACAATACACTAAATACCTGGTAAGAAAACTGTCTGATCCCGAGTGTCTGGTTACAATACACTAAATACCTGGTAAGAAAACTGTTTGATCCCGAGTGTCTGGTTACAATACACTAAATACCTGGTAAGAAAACTGTCTGATCCCCAGTGTCTGGTTACAATACACTAAATACCTGGTAAGAATACTGTCTGATACCGAGTGTCTGGTTACAATACACTAAATACCTGGTAAGAAAACTGTCTGATCCCCAGTGTCTGGTTACAATACACTAAATAGCTGGTAAGAACTGATCCCGAGTGTCTGGTTACAATACACTAAATAGCTGGTAAGAAAACTGTCTGATCCCGAGTGTCTGGTTACAATACACTAAATACCTGGTAAGAAAACTGTCTGATCCCGAGTGTCTGGTTACAATACACTAAATACCTGGTAAGAAAAAACTGTTTGATCCCGAGTGTCTGGTTACAATACACTAAATACCTGGTAAGAAAACTGTTTGATCCCGAGTGTCTGGTTACAATACACTAAATACCTGGTAAGAAAACTGTCTGATCCCCAGTGTCTGGTTACAATACACTAAATACCTGGTAAGAAAACTGTCTGATCCCGAGTGTCTGGTTACAATACACTAAATACCTGGTAAGATTATGGAATATAACTTAACCCGTGTGCTGCTAGGACCTGGCCATAATAAAGATAGTCAAGTATGTAGTATATTACACTTACTACGTATATGGCTGACAAATTATAAACTACAACCTGCTATGAAGATGGGAAAAGGGCTCTAGGGTTGCTCCTGATAGCTGTTCTGAAACTAGTGCATAGCTATTTAGATCTATATGTTCAGTATGGTACATCCTTTATTCATTTAAAGCTCACAAAATTCCAAGTGGATGAAGAAAGTGATATTTCGCAACACTATATCATGTAAATCTGTAATTAAAGATAATTTTTTTTTTACTATTTTGATGTTGTTTTTTATACCATCTTATTTAATGATTGTGAAAGTATAAAACAATTTACTGCTATTTTTTTAAATCTCAAGATCATCATATAACAGTTTACATCAATTTGCATCTTTATGTACCAGACAGTTTCCCATTACAGGACATGAACATCAGAGTGAAGGAGATTGTGATGTCTGTGTACGAGAGAGCAGTGAGAAACTGTCCCTGGTCGGCTGACCTGTGGCTCGGCTATGTCAAGGCGATGGAGAGAAACAGATGTACACACAATAAAGTACTAGGTAGGTTTAGCATGACCCTGTGGCTCGGCTATTTCAAAGCCATAGGAAAAAATAGATGTGAACAAAACAAAGTACTAGGTAGGCTTAGCGTGACCCCGTGACTCAGCTATAACAGAGCCATAGAAAGAAACAGATGTGAACAAAACAAAGTACTAGGTAGGTTTAGCGTGAGCCTGTGGCTCGGCTATAACAGAGCCATAGAAAGAAACAGATGTGAACAAAACAATGTACTAGGTAGGTTTAGCGTGACCCTGTGGCTCGGCTATAACAGAGCCATATAAAGAAACAGATTTGAACAAAACAAAGTACTAGGTAGGTTTAGCGTGACCCTGTGGCTCGGCTATAACAGAGCCATAGAAAGAAACAGATCTGAACAAAACAAAGTACTAGGTAGGTTTAGCGTGACCCTGTGGCTCGGCTATAACAGAGCCATAGAAAGAAACAGATGTGAACAAAACAAAGTGCTAGGTAGGTTGAGCGTGACCCTGTGGCTCGGATATAACAGAGCCATATAAGGAAACAGATGTGAACAAAACAAAGTACTAGGTAGGTTTAGCGTGACCCTGTGGCTCGGCTATAACAGAGCCAGAGAAAGAAACAGATGTGAACACAACATAATGCTAGGTAGCTTAAGCGTGACCCTGTGGCTCGGCTATTTCAAGGCCATGGAGAGGAACAGCTGTGTGTGAACACAACAAAGTACTAGGTAGGTTTATGTGAGAGCCAGGGTCAAGAATGAATGTCTGGTATGACGATTATCAGAGCCATGGAAACCTATTATCACTCCATGCACTGCTAGACCCATATATAGAGCCAGGACGAGGAATGAATGCTTGGTATGTTGATCATCAGAGCCAAGGAAACCAATTACGTGTATCACCCGCTGTATTACTAGATCCATATATATATAATATATTTTCAAACATGTTTCAAACTATAGTTAACCCTGAGTTGTTCGGGAGCCACATGGAAAGGGTTAAGTCAGTGTTAACCCTTCCAGCGTGGGGAACGACTTTAGATGTAGAAAATTCAGCGCTTTAATGGAGTATTTGATCTGATATATGACTAGTCAGAGAGGTAATGCTTAGGGCTTTAATACATTCTTATTTATCTCTGAAGTTAAGATAGATTACAAACTCAAATTAGATTTTTTATTTCAGAATCTTTTAACCCAGCGCTGTGTGTCGGGTTTTCTCAGGGATCTGACTATTTACTCATCTGGACGGGTTATTGTGATTACTTAAGGAGACGCATATATCGGGGGGAAGGTGAGTTTGGGATTTAGTATTTATTTTTGGTATATTTGTTGTCTGAAAAAAAAATATATATAGAATAGTCTGATTTTCCTGAATTGATGCAATTTTGCACAATAAACAGCAGCTCTTCAGAGCAAAAATGAGAAGGAATAAAAATATATATTCTTCTTTGACTTAAAGGGACATGCCCAGGTATAAAATCATCAAAAAATCTGTGTTTTTTTTACAAAGGCTACATATACAGACAAAATTCTCGGATTTTTTTTTTTGACATGGTTGTCAATAGTTAGAAATCAGGAATTTCGCCTCTATATCTAGCCTAACTGGTGAATGCTCTGCACAAAAATTAAAAAACTTTTTTAGTTCTAGTCTATGGACATTTTAACATCATATGGTCATATTATTAGGCTAAAATAAAATCACTGATTTTTTGATGATTTCAGCACTGGACATGTCCCTTTAAATAATGTAAGGATGATCAAAGTATAATTAATCTAGAGTTGGGGGGAGGAAAGATGAAACATCAGTTTACATGGGTTTAATTTACATTTAATTTTTCAAGCATTGACTTTTAAAATATTTTTGTTTCTTTTGTCACACAATTGACAGATCACAAGAAAGAGCTAGAAGAGCTTAGAACAACATTTGACAAAGCAATCACATATTTAGATGAAGGTATTGTAAGATCTGGTCAATTGATAACAAATTTTATTTGAAGTTTGCTGCTTTAAGATTTCATATAGTGTTTGCTGCACCACGCTTGTGGAACAATTAACCTTTGGCGAAAGAGAAGCAAAAAATCAGACCTTGTTAAATTACCACATGATGAATCCTTTTTATTCCCCGCCCGTAGGGGAAGGGGATTATAGACGCCGCAGGATTGCGTCAGATGATTTGTGGGCTTAAAAACTAGTGAGTATTTTTTTTTTAATTTTAACATCACATTCCTAGCAACATGGGGATGTGCGAGTGATTTTTCAAAGATGTCACCAATATTTAAAATGGCCACATCTCCAAAATGTTTTGTGGGCACAAAAATTGTAACTTAAAGTCAGAAAATATTCAAGTTTTACTATCACATTCCCACGATATGAAGATGTGCAGCTGATTTTTTTAAAGTTTTACTGAAATTCAAAGTGGCCGCCACGGATCAACTTCAATTTTTTTCTGGGTGCAAAAAATAAATTATTTTTTTCTTTATAAAATAAAGAAATAAAGTAAAAAATTATTCACATTTTACAATCACATTCAAAAACTGAAAAACTTGTAGTCTTCAATTTAGAAAAATTACAATCACATTTCCCACGATATAGAGGTGTGCATGTGATGTCAATCTTTTACTGAAATTCAAAATGGCCGCCATGGATGAACTTCCTATTTTTTTGTGGGTGCAAAAACGCAGATATTGAAATCAAAAAGAATTTAAATTTTACAATCACATCACCCACCATATGGAAATGTGCAGGTGATTTTGTTGAAATATAAAATGGTCACCACAAGTCGACTTTTTAAATATTTGTGACAGCGAAAACTCCAACCTAATTGATGGCGGGGGATGATATAGGACTCCACACTCTTCTTCTGACAATGGACCTGTCACTGAGCAACGATTACAGCTTGAAGCACCATTGTGTCTCAAGATAGAAGTCACTGAGTCATTATCACATGTAGCCTAACTCCTTTATAACATTCTAATTTATGACAAACTCTATTGCCTGCATATTATAAGAAAAACATTAGGTTGCATTAAAACCTGAAATTTCAGTATTGAAAATAAGACAGTTTAAGTAGGGTGGACCAATGTTTTTATTATGAAAATATTTCTTTATTTTATGAATTCAGCATTCCCAGTTGACGGAGACCCTAATTGCACGTTAATGCACTTCTGGGCCAGACTAGAGGTGAGTGAGACAAAATATTTAACCCTTTCAAGCCTGAATTGACCATTTTCATCATCATCCACTTCAAGCCGCAAATTGCTGTCGCAATTCTTGCCTTGAAGTGGATAATAATGACATGAAGTGTGGCAAATGAAAAAAAAAAGATATTGTTATTATTAAAGCAGTTTCATGAAAATGTTTGTTCTAAAACCCCTTGATGTAGGAAATTAAGTCATTTTTCAGAGATGGGTAATGATGCTTTCATGCTTAAAAGGTCAATTACTATTTCTTTTATTGGACACCAAACATTTTTAGTGATCTAAAATAGCTTTGAAGTGCTTATTTAAAATTCCATATGCTCTTTTTTTTCAATGACTTTTTGTACCCCAATACCATTTGTATAATTCACAAATTATTATTTTAATGCTGCCCCACCACCGCCCCTCCCCCCCATAATGCTAATCACATATATAACATATATAATATATCCTTCACACAAGGTAACTTGGTCACTAGATTGTCATATGTTTTGATTCAAATTGTGCAAATGAAGTATTTTTTACCCACTTGGAAATTGTGCATTGCACCAGCGAGAAGCAACTTCAAAAGAATAAAAAAAATCATTTTGTAATGTAGCACTATAAGGATTGAAACAACATTGCGAGATATGCATTGCCATATCTGATGAATTTCAGGCAAAGTTTTGTCATAACATGGGCAAGGCTCGTGAAAGCAGAAATCAGCATTAAAATTACTAGGTTGGGATATGTTTTTATTTTTAAATTGTGCTTATATAAGTAATTTTACATCTTCGAAGTGGGTAAAAATGTAAATTTGATAATGTAGCGCTTTAACCCTTAAAGCGCTGAATTATTTTGTAAAAAGAAAGTTTTTTTTTCAATTTGAAACCATCATAAATATCTTAGTTAGCTCTTTCTGATTCATTTGAATACCTGTGTTATGGGTCTACGGCCATTATAAATATTTTAAATCTTACAGTGCGGGGATCGACTTGCTGACATCAGACAACTAAAGTCGATCCCCGCTCTGTAATTAAGAGTAAAACAACACAGGGCTTTCTGTGAGATCTGCACTGCCATATTTGATCTATTACAGGCAAAGTTTTGTCATAACATGGACAAGGCCCGTGAACTATGGAACCGAATATTACAGCGAGGTTTCGCTAATCAAGCACAGAGCTGGATGGAATATTTCAATCTTGAAAGGTACTTTGCTAGTGTAATCACTATTCTTAAAGATTTTTATTTTGTCCATGAATGTGTGTGATATTATTAGATGCGGTAAATTTGAACCTATAAAATATTTGTTTAGCAATTGCTATTGAATTTTAAAAAGGGATGAACATTTTAATAATAGCCCTGTCCTGCTAGACTAGTGTATATATAATGCATATTATTTTAAAACAAATAAAGTATGGTTGAAATTGATATAATAGTTTGTGGTAAATGTTCATTTATTCAAATAATTCAGTATGGGAGATGTCTCATTTTGATCAATTGAAATAATTTTTCCTCATTTGAAAGTGGAAATTACCCCCAGGAGGTTAGCGATTCCAGCTTAAAATGAATAAAATATACCACCTGATAATTTAGCAGCAGATGGTAGAACATTGTAGTTTACAAGGTAATATGTTTTTAAATCCATTGTTAGTGATTGAGTGTTGATTTTCATACTTGAGCGATAACTGTTTTCAGATCTTTTGGTGACCACAAACATTGCAGGAAAGTCTTACAACGAGCTATAAACTCAGTATCTGATTGGCCAGAGACCGTGTTTGAGGCTTATCTTACTTTTGAGCGAGAAGAAGGTATTTATTTAATAAAAGAACACTCTGTGCGTAACCCAACTTTTGACACCAGATTCTGTCAGCGAAAGCCGGCCCCTGCAATGAAATAATCAAATCGTTGTAATTATCCTTGACCCATAAAATACGCCCTGAGTTTACAGAGGGGGGGGGGGGGGTGGGTGCTAATTAGTATAGTTTTTTTGTTGTCATTTTGTGTATAGGTTTTTAACTACTAAGCACAATAATCTGTTTTATTAACAAGTAGTCAAAGCACAGTTATTGGGAATGAAATGAGTGTTTAACCATCAATATTGTCTTGAATTAAGCAAATATCAGTATTTTTCACCCACTTGATATATTAGTGACTTTAATTTTAAACTTAAAGTAATTTTCATTGACTTGCAGTTGTACATCGCGGCAGCAAGACACAACTTTAAGTTATTGAAAATTTAAATTGAGTAGCTCAGCATTCAAGGGCTAATACATGTAATACCACTTATTAGTCTTGTAATTTTACAAGCAGCTTACAATTTATATATATTTACTTACAATATTGGAAATAGCTTACCTTGAGATTAAAAGGGTTTATCCGTCACTTTACAAAGTAACAGCCTCACCCTTTGAATTCCATGGCCATAGTGTGTTCAATAATTTTCTGCCAAATTATATTTATTCACAGGATGCATTTTATTCAAAATGGTAAAATGCATGAATATGAAAACATTTTTTTTATATTGCTCTCCCTGTGTGTATATTTATCTGGCTGTATTATAATTACAGGGACTCTGGAGCAGTACGACCAAGCCGTACAAAGGTGTGAAGCTCAGCTAAAGCGAGTCAATGAGAGGAGAAAGGAGGCTAGTTAATAAGTGTTTTTTATTGATTGTTTCTTGCATTCATATTATTTGATAATTCTTTGTTTGTTTTGTATATTTATTGATAGTAATTAATAATCATAGTAATGTGTATGGTTTATCAATCAATGTACAAGGTGGCGACAAGGCCTAAAAACTATACGAAACAATGCAGCAAAGATTAAATGATCGTAATAAGGACATTTGAGCTTTGGATGTTATATGTTCTATACAGATATTAATAAAGTTTTTTTTTTGTATTGTTTAGTTTTAACGAGGATTCACAAATATCTACAAAGCCAATGTTAGTGTCACTTCAGTTCAGGTGCAAGTGCAAATTTTAAAAGTGTTACATCAAAACATCTACTGAACATATTTTTAGAACCTTAGTGCTTAAATAACAAAGTGTGATGTTGGCCCAGCAATTATTCATAACTTTCATAATAAAACAATAATAAATTTAACTTGGGAAATGCATGTATTTGAATGCATGTAAACCAAATTACTCCAACGCTTATTGTATGTGCAGACTGCTGTAAAAGAAGGCAAGCTGAAAGCGGAACAAATCAAACAGATGCGACAGAAGGGAACACAAAAAAAACTACAAAATAAAAAAGAGACTGTTCCCAAGAAGAAGCCTGAAGCAGCGCAAGTCAAGAAAGAAATCACCTCAGCTCCTAAAAAGGTGAAGCTTATTATATTTGTACAGTGGGACGGCTGGTTGACAAATGTTAAAGTCTTTGATGCAGCTGAATTGCCAAATGTTATTTTTTGTTTATAATATTTGATCAATCTTAATAACATTTTATTAGTTTTGTACACAGACCTAGCCGTACAAGGCTTGGAAGAATTTGGACAAATTACCAAATATGCTAGATTGGCATATGTTTTGCTTCAAGTTTCAGTTTTTTAGTGATTTTCACCCACCTAAAAATTGTGGGTCGCAGTAGCTTCAAGCCGTTATTAGGATTTCTTTAATTTGAGACATTATAATTATGCCATTCTTGTCATGAACCAAGTATTTCACTTACAAAACCTGCTATTCGACAAGAAGGTTATGAAAACCAAAATTAATTCTGATCAGTGTTTAATGGTTAATCTATAATATTTCCTGTGAAAGTGAAAATTTCTGTCAGCAGGATGAAGAATTTACTGCTCCCTCAGGTCCCCCTGTCTACAAACGGAAGAATGCATCCTCACCTACACCACAACCAAGTAAAAAAAGTAAAGGTTGGTTTGATTTGCGCACTATTTCAGTAAGAAATATTTGTAATCTATGAAATTCCTGAAATTCTTCATTAAAATTTTTTATTTGCAATATTAATTTTTATTACGTAGAAAAAAATAAGGAAACGAGTTTCTAAATCATTAGTGATTTAATATATGTATTGTAAAGAATAGGAAAACAGCCATTAATCCATGTGCTGCTGAATTGGTTGTATCTATTTTTTATTCATTCGAAGCTGGAGTTGCTAACATAATCTCCTGTTTCATATTACTATTGATGAAAAATAGACACCTTTCAAATTGACAAAAAATTCTCCCACAAACTATTTTTCAATTTCAGTGGTATTTTATTCAAATTGAAACTTGCTTGAAACTATATAGATAGTAAGGGTATTCCCCCTGGCCAGGGCAGGGGGAATACCCTTACTATCTATATGGTTTATCAATTTCAGTGGTACTTTATTCAGATTGAAACTTGCTTGAAATATATACGGTCCTAGCAGCATAAGAGGTAAATCTGAAGAAATTTTTTCTGATATCTTGTCACCTCAAAATTTCGAATGTGAATGCGAATAAACAGCTTGTGTATAAAAATATTTTTTGTATTTGATTATTTAAAACCAGCAGACGTTGGCCACTGTGCTAGCGACCATACGGACTTAACGGTGTTCTCCTGACTTTCTTTATTAATTTGTTAAAATTGATTATGTACAACTTTGGTTTTATATGTCAAATAAATTTACTGAACTGAAGCTTGTTTACAACAGTGGAGTGTAAAATATGACAAACATTTTTCCCGCAAAATTATCTAATTAAAAATATCTTATTTAAATTTTCACCCCCTTGAAGTTGGGGCTCGCTAGCGCAACCCACAACTTCAAGCGGGTGAAAATTACAAATATTTGTTTAGTTTGAAAACATTACAAATCTTTGTATTTAAACACTCGTTTCATTACCAATAACAGTGATTTGTGGCTGGTAAGACAAATTAAAGACAATTGTAGTTGTGCTTAGCCATATTATCCTATCTCGAGTTAAAGGCAAGTAACAAGGTAATACCCAAGTGCACTAGTAAAATTGAAGCTCGGATTGTCAATTCTTTTTATAAGAAATTTCTGTTTCTTTTATATTCAAAATTTTAGTTTACGTTCTTCTTTAAATTGTTGTCAGATGATAAATGTAATTCCCGTGCCATACTTAACTTTGCTAGATAAAGCCTAGTTTTACATGGTGTTTTATTTTCAGGTAACGAATCCTCAGGAGAATCAGACACCTATTTCTACCCTCCTGGTGCTCCCCCCGGCTTACAGGGTGCTCCTCCCAAGTCAAGTGTACCTCCCGGCAAACCACAGCATCTGATAGAAAAGGAGGAGCAAATGGAGGCAGAGAGTGAGACGACAGACAATGACAATGCAAAATCTGGCGACAAAAAGGCAATAGAGAAGAAAGAACAAACTATCTTTATCAGTAACCTGGACTACTATACCAGTGAAAACACAATTAGAGATATCTTCTCTAAAGTAAGATTCAGATGGCAAAATTTTTAATTACTATTTTTATCACTTTCATTTTTCAAATATTGAGAATGTCATTGTCCAGTGGGCAAACAGTTCTGAAAATGTACTTTTCATTTAACCAACATTGTTTGTCTGAAAAATGGCAATAGCACTGTGAATTTAGTTAGATTTTTGTTAAATTTTATATTTGTAAAATAAATTATGTGGTAGATAAAATGAAATGTCCGTGCATACAATAACTGGATTATTTTTTAAAATTTTAGGTGTACGCTGTATGTTGATTTTCATATGAATCTTCATTGGCGAATTCCTTTGTCTAAGGCCGCCTAGAAATATGAATCATTTGATAATCACTAGTTATTCTGAAAAACTGAGGCATTTTGTTTATTCTCAGTCTATGGGTGGGCTTTACTGTTTCCGAGCAGCAAGAATATGAAGTGTGCTTTATTGATGTTATTAGTATATTTTAAATTATATCACCATTTATGCAAATAATTTTTAATTTAAATGAATTATGTGTTTACCATCATTAGCTGATGCAGATGTTATTTAACAGCTTTGTGTTGTAGGCTGGTGGAATTTCAGAAATTCGTCTGGGCAAAAACTTCAAAGGTAAATCAAAGGGGTTTGCCCATGTTGAGATGATTGATGAGGTAGGTTTTCACCAATCAAAGTTTTGACAATTAAATGTATGTATATTCTTAACTCAATAAGTATATTCTAACCTCAATCCGTATATATACGGTTTTAAGCATCTGAAGTGTCACTTAAAATGATAAAATGGTGTGTGCTTGATGCTCAGTTAATCAAATAATGTCATGTATAGTGTGTTGTGCAATTCCAGCTTCAAGTTCATAAATGTTATTTTCCTACTTTATTTGAATACCTATTTTATAATTATAAATATTGTAACCTATTTGATACATAGCTGGCAGCGAATGAAGCGCTCAAGCTGGACCGCACACCAATAGAGGGCAGACCTGTATTTGTGTCCAGATGTGAAGATAAGACGGCTAACCCGACAAAATTCAAGGTGGGCAATAAAAATGCGTCTATGTCGATATGGAGCGGCGTGAAATTATGACATTGATTTCACTAGAATCAGTTTGGTAAATCTCAGTGCCGAACTACATGTATATACATACGACATCATTGGGAAGGCGAGATGGACCGATCTCAGCACAAGTCACCATATCAAGGCGAAGGCTTGATGTGGTGACGAGTGTTTAGATCAGCCCATCTCGCCCAACAATGCTGTATATATTTTCTCGTACGAATATCTATCTAAAACGACAAATCAAACAGCAGTGAAGCATTTCGTTAATGGGCTGATCTCACCATACGACTCATAGTGAAAGCCAACAGCAGGAGTGCGATTAAGGAATATTTACCACTTGTCCAAATAATGAGGTAGAATTCCTTCAGAGAAACGCTTTATTCCTGGTTTTGCGTCTGTCTGTAACTCCACAGCACAGAAAGCTGTGCATGGCTGCCACTGGGAATTATATGATACTCAGGGTACTTATGCCTTACACCAGCAATAAAACAACAACGTTTGTATCTAATGAAATGATCTACTGACACAATCATAATCTTAATGCCCTGAAATCGCGTTTCAAAATATAGGCAGGTGTTGTTTTAGTCTCATAATGATGCTGCTAAACTCTTTACAGATCTTTGTTTATTAGTGCCCCCACTTATTTTAAAGTTCCGCCACTATTTAATATATTTTACCTTTTTGAACACGTTTTCACAACAGCATTAGGAGTAAAAGGTCAGTCCATTGAAAAGGCAAGGAATACCAGTGTGGGGATATTATTGGGGATATTGTTGATCTTGTGTTATAACATTATAAGCATCATTGTGTTAAAAAATGTTTGCATTTGTTTGCAGTTTTCTACAGACTTGGAAAAGAATACATTATTTATACAAGGTTTGTCATATGCGACAACCAAAGAAGAAGTGGAAAAAATATTTGGTGAAGTAAGTTTTATCTATGTATTCTGACCCTCATGGATGGCATGTTTATCCTGTGATAAAAAGACGTCTCTGTGTTTATCACATGTGCCAATATGGAGCTAATTATAGGTCATCGCTGGCAATGTTTACATTTGACTGACACTTTTTAAAATCACAATTGACAGAGTCTAGTATTACGAAATGTCTGCTCATACATTTTCCGTAACAAATTTTGTTGGTTGACACGTTTTTTTCATGTTGTGTCTCCCTCGTTAAGCAACAAATCAATCATTATGCAGAAAGAGGATTGCAATCAGATTTTGCCACTTAACAATCGTAGGTGACACACCGTCTTTAAACGTCAGAATCTGATGTCTAAAGACGGTCCTCACACTGAAAGTATTAAAACAAAATTATAATGGCCGTAGACTCATAACACAGGTATTGAAATGAAACATAAAGAGATAACTAAGACATTTATGATGATTTCAAATTAGAAATAACCCTTTGCTCTCCATTGTTTATACAACAATATTTGAGCTTTGTAAGGCTTAAAATAGGAGATATCTTAGTCATCCTGATTGGTGATTTCACATTTTGTTCTTTTCAATATTTCTGCCAGGATGAAGGTCTGAGATGTTGCTCAACATTCAGCCAGCATTGGGTTGACGTGCTTCCACACAGTCATAATTATTTTGTTCAGAAATATCTTTGTACATTTTTAGAAAGCGATAACAAATGACATCAGTACTGTACTATTACGAAAAAATTTATACTCATCTATAATTACTTGCACAATTATTCTATTTACCAGCATGGTGCGCTGAAAGACGTGAGGATTGTAACTAACCGAGCTGGAAAGTCAAGGGGTCTAGCATATGTTGAATATGAAAATGATGTACGTATCCTATTGTGTTACAGATATGAATGAATAACCTTCCAGCTCTTTATCATGTGACTTAACACTTAAAGTGCTAAGTAGAATAATATAAATTTTCACCTACTTGAAGTTATGTCTCGCTACCGCGCCCCACAACTTCAAGTGGGTGAAAATTACCCACATTTGTTTAATTCAGAATAAAACAGTTGCAAATTTCTATGTTTAAACACACATTTCATTCCCAATACCTGATTTAATCTGCTAATAAAACATTAAAAACTATTCTCGGGCTTAATATTCTCAAAATATAGCAGCGAACACGATACACCGAAACAATGTTATTTGAACGCTAGCCCAACGTCTTCGAGGCTGGCCCAACATTAAAACAACATTGGTTCAGTGTTTGCTGAGATAGCCCCAGAAGAATCCAAGAAATTCCACGAGACAGATCACACTGATTCTGTTTTATCTCGTAGATGTTTTAGATCTGTAATCTTTCATAAATCATAACGCAGGTTTTAATGTGAACAGCTTTGATTTTCCACTTTCAACATTTGAACATTATTACAGTTTCATAATTTTCTGCCTAATAAGTCACCATATAAGACTATATACTTCATATTGATTGTATTAAATTGATTGTGCATCAGATACATTTTTATTAATTGAAAAAGGCTACATTTTTAAAACAAGTCTTTATTGTCATTATAATTTGGAAGTTTAAATAATGTTTATTATTAAAAATTGCCTTTGATTTTCAGAATGAAGCGGCCCAGGCGGTAATGAAGCTAGATGGTTTTCAGATTGGTGATTATAGCATCTCTGTCGCAATCAGTAATCCACCGGTCAGGAAACAACCCATAGCTCAGAGAGACACATTTGTTCCAACTCTCGGAAGCGGGAAAAAAGATTTTGGAATGTGAGTTACATTTTAGTCTTGTTAAGATAATAGTTACCAAATATAGTTATTGTGGATGAATTTAGGCACCCCATGCCAGGGGGAGGCTCTTTTTATTAGTACGGTTTGACTTTCTCCGCCACCGCATGTGGCGGCGGCCATTCCTTGTCACCCTCATATCTATAAAACCGCTTCTCAGATTCATTCGATGTTCCACATATTGATAACTTCAATTAATTAATTCCTATGCTGCATCAAGTTTTCAGAAAGTTAGGAATAATATCCGGGTCATGGCAGCCAACTTTTTTAGTCAAATTAGGACCTTGTCACCCTGATAACTTCAAAGCCGCTTAATATCCGATATACTCAATATTCAACATACTGCATAGTGTAACAATGTTAAGTAACAGGTGTCTAAATTGGGGTTTCGGTAAGTAAAGGGTATAATAAACATGCTGTCCTGGGCTGTTTACATGTGAACCACATGGTGGAGACGGTACTGCGACAAGTACTAATTGTCACACAGGAGGTCCCCTAGTTCTGGAGGCCTGTGTGAGTCGGTTCTGGGAAACAGCCCAGGAATGTCAATGTATATCAAAGTAAGGATCCTGATTGGTGGAGACGTCATTTCACCACAGGAAGTGACCGCGCCCGTCGGGATCCGCTATAAAGGAAGGCGCCCACAGCCTTTGAGAGAGAAATTGGGGAGTATTCTAACAGAGACGTTTCGGGTTTGACTAAGTTTAGTGGGAGTTGCTTTGGTATCTAACATCTTGTAGATCACTGAAGCAACAGCAAAATTATCAACAAATTACACAACGAGATATAAGTACTAACATCAGTGTACTGAGAAATTGAATGTTTTATGCTTAATATATATTTTATATATATTCAAGAGTTAAGTATTTTATCCATTGAATGACTTATCCCTACTATTATTAGTTCTGATCAATGAGAAGTGTACAAGTGCTGTTGTGGTTGGTACAATATAATTATGATGGCTTTACAGTAAATAATATGGCTATGTAATGCTACTACATTTCATTTTGTGTTTTGCAGAAGAGGAAAAGCTCGTACTCAAGTCGGCATGGTGCCCCGTAACGTCCAGAAGTCAAACACAAATAACTCATCCAAACCTACCACTACAGATGTTCCTAAAAAAATATCACAAAGTAATGCTAACGGTACCACATACAAGACCACATCGTCATCTGACAAAATGTCAAATGACGACTTCAGAAAAATGCTAATGAAATAAATCCACATTCGGAAAACTGTTGCACTCCTTTTTGTATTGTGCCCATATCAGATTTTGAATCCGAATTCAACCTGTGCTGCTGAATTGTTTGCTTCTATTTTTCATTCATTTGAAGCATGACGAAATATTAAATAGGCTACGGTTTTAAGGTAGAAAGATAAGATTTTGTTTAATTTACTAGTTGTTTAATTACATGGTTTTTCGATGTGTTGTTTAAATGCATGATTTTTAGGCATGGAAAGTTGATCCAATTTTATTATGGGAACACTTGAAGTTGTGGTTCACTGTAGCGAGACACAACTTCAAGTGGCTAAAAATGATTTAATTCAGTGCTGTAATGGTTAACTTAAACGGAGGGGCTATTCGTATGAGTAAGTTATAATGGGAGTCAATGGGAGCCCGTCATTTCGTAAACGAGGCTGCCCATAGAGTTACATTATGAAGATCACGTACGATTAGCCACTGCCTAACTTAAAGTAGGTGGGTCATTATAATTCGCTAAGTAAACATTTCGCGCACCCAATACAACGGCACGCATGCACAGCATGTTCGACGTCCAAAGCAGGTAAATTTCATTCACTTTTGATTTGCGTCAGCAATTCACATCTCACCTAAACCTAATTATGGGAAACATAATATTGTCAAGTGATTGGTTGGATCCAGTCCATCCAGACTTTAAAACACGACAATTTGAATATGTACCAGTAACTAAAAGAATCATCTATGATAAAAAAAAACGTTTTTTTGTTTATTTTCTATTATATTTTTATGTTTGTTGTAGAGCTACGACAGTGCTATGTCACAAACTGATTGTATTTATAATAATCTATAATATCAATAAATGATATTTTTGTATCGGTGTCATTCCTTATTATTGATCATGTATAGTCTTGAAATGTATAATTCAATGAAACATGCTTACTTTTTACACATTTCATTACCCCACAACAGATAATGTTACATTTGACCTAACATTATATGTATAAAACTAGTCTTATCTGCTAATATTGATTATTAAATCAATTGATCATTTGCCACAACTTTTTCATCTATTTTAGTGACATTCAGGGTTCCTACACCTGGAAAAATAGGGCTGTCCTAGAAAATGCAATTTTCAGATTGTCCTGGAATACTGAAATTCTGATTAAAATGTCCTGAAATTTTTTTGGTCCATGGAATTTGGTTTTCTAAGAAAATGTTTCATGTGGGTGGAACGGATGGCCAGGAAAGGGGTGAGTAGGCCATGTGAATAAATACAATTATCAGATATTATATATTAATAAATCTTTGATGAAACGGATGTCCCATCAGAAAGTACCAGTCTCATTTTTGCCTTACTAGCTAGTATATTTGACTAAAAATCCGGTATGAAGTTTGAAACAATATATACGGACCTAGCAGCATAAGGGTTAACGTTTAGACTCTCCCTAACTGACGTATGGCCAAATATCTCAACTCTTTCAGAATTCTGTAGCAATATCGAGAACAATTCGCTTTCAAGATTTTTATAATGCAGCATATACACACTGTTTTGTGCTCTATATGTACAGCCTTGATAACCAATCTGCGAGTCAAACCCAATATGCCCAATTTAGCCTGTATGTGCAAAAGCCCCCCTTCATTCATTCAGTAAAATAAGTTTGTAGAAAACCATTGAAAGATTGGGAAGTGCAATTGTGAATATGCACTTACTACATTATAATTGTGGTGTTCTTGGAAAAAAAGAGGCGATTTCACCTTGGAAATGTTGACTGCCCATATACATATTAATATAGGAGATCTGTCCCGCATATGTCTTTTATAGTAATGGGGAAAGTTGAAACGAATCAAAGACGGACTTTGATCCATTGTTAGTTTAATGATAGGCCAGCGTCGTAGACTATGGGCCAGTATCAAATCAATGATGGTTCACATCTTGTTGGCAGCTTCTCATGGGAGGTTGGATGCATATAGCTCGTTATACACAATAGCTTAACATTAGCGCATAAAGTTGGGTTGAGCTCATAGTGAGCCGTTTAAAAAAACACTCGATAGTTATGTCTGGATTCCAGTCGACTGTGTTTACTGTGCATATCTGTATATTACGTGGCAGTATGCACTATTGTGCTATCGCGCCACGGGAGTAACTTAGCAAGGCCTGTTATCATTCATGATATAATTCATGTCCTTATATATATGTGCCAAGTACTCCATATTGTGGATTTTTGGGGTCTCGCCGGATGAAAACTGCGCCTACGTCCATTGAGGTTCTTTTACGTCCAACTCGAAGTCAGTCAGACGAGGCATCTGATTTACGTGGTTCTCTGAGCCCCACGATAGTGTATACGTCACCTGGCAGTCCCAGGCGGTCACCCATCCACTTATGAACCGGGCGCGACGTCGCTTAACTTCAGTGATCGAGCAGATATCGATGAGCGAACGCTGTATTCCGTATATGGTTGTATAATGTAGTCAATTTCCGTGTTTTGAGGTCAGTCTCAGAACAAATTTTTGGCTACATTTAAAAGCGTAATTTATTATTCCGTTTTGGTGCGAAACACTTTTTAACACTCCCAGCAAACACGACGTTGGTTTAAACATATTTATTTAACGAGGATTACAACATAGTATTAAACTAATGAAAATGCTCTCCTCAAAAGACAAAATGAATAAATAAATAAAAAAACATTAAGCAGAACAGTATGACAATAAGCACTCAATATAAAACATAAAAATTATATAATATTTGACAATTTTTAACGTTGGTTTGATGGCAAACAATACAAAATCAAAGAAAAATTGAATAATTGCGACATACATAAATATTGTTTTAAACAGCGTTCATGAGCATGTTAGAGTGGCTAGCATTGGAATTATTTATGTGAATCTGTTAGATTTTATAATATTTAGATACTGCTTCAATAATTTTAAAATTGTGATCTCTTATGTTAACACCTTGTAATATAATATTCAAAATTGCTGAAGTACTCTTATCATCGGTATAATTATGTAATATTCCAAATAAATCTTCTCTAGGTTCGCTTTGCATGGGGCATTCCATAAAATAATGTTTAACAGTTTCGGAGCTGCCAGAACACCTGCACTGTGGACTATCGATGCAACCTTTAGAGAACAAGTGTTCGTTCAGGTTGCTGAATCTCAGACGTAGCTCAGAAAGAACAACCTGAACGAATCTAGAACCCACGAGGTAATATCCGTTTTGCTCTTTATTGCATTTTTTTACGAAAGTGGTTTAATTGAGCAGTGTATTCTGATGATTTAAAATTTGGATCTTGGGTATTAAAGAATTTTGTGCATTTTGGAAATAAACTGTTTTGATATTGGGTTGAGCTAGCTTTTATAATACGAAATGTTGGAGAATCTGCCGAACGGGTATTACGAAAATGCAGGCGTTCTGGCATACAATCAGTCAGGTATTGTGGTACTTTATTGTGCAAGCATTTGCAAAATAAGATCAGGCTATGTGCATCTCTACGCGTTTTCAATGTCTGGAAACCAGTCTCGTTCAATAATAAAAAGTTGGATGTAAATCTTTTCGCACATGCAATAATGCGTAAAGCATCGTTTTGAACGCTTTCAAGTTTTGCAGCGACTGCTATACACAATATCGCCATATTCTAATACTGGTCGGACAAAACTCTTATAACAAGTGCTAAGACAGAATGTCGACCATTTATATTTTAAAATCGCATCATATTTATTCGTTTGTAAGCATGGGACGTCACACAATCAATGTGATGGCTCCACTGCATATCCGCAGAAAATGTGATGCCCAGATGTTTATGAAATTTTATATTTTTTAATGGAATATTATTTAACAATAATGGGTGTTCAGTTGGGGGTACTCTTTTTCTAGAAAACATAATAGCGACAGTTTTCGGTATACTGAGTTTGAGTTTCCACTGTGAAGCCCATTTTTCAATGGTTTTAAGATCTTCATTTATAAGTTCCGAATCTTCTCGAGCTGACGTATCTCTTATGGGCCTAAAAATAGAAGCATCGTCTGCAAAAAGGAACATGCTACTGGATATATTTTCAGTAATGTCGTTAATATAAATTAGGAAGCAGAGTGGCCCAAGGACGGATCCTTGGGGGACTCCTGATTTAATATGTCTCCAATCTGACGACGAGCCTTTAATAACTACTTTTTGTGATCTGTTAGTTAAATAGTTTGTAAGCCAAGATAGAATGTTTCCAGTAACACCGTATTTAAATTTATAGATTAGGCCTTTGTGGCTAACTTTGTCAAACGCCTTTGCAAAGTCTAAAAATACAGCTCGAACAGAGTTATTTTTGTCAAGTTCTTTGTATGTTATGAGAGATACAAGCCAGCTGAATAACACACGAGTCTCCGTTTATAAAACCTGACTGGTGTGGTGACAATATAGCATTATGTCTCAGATAAGAGAAAATATGTTGGAAAATAAGTTTTTCGAATACTTTAGAGACGCAAGGGAGCAGTGATACTGGTCTGTAATTATTAATATCAGACTTGATGCCCTTTTTATATAGCGGTATAACTAAGGCTCTTTTCCAGGTTTCAGGATAAATACCATTAGTTAGAGATTTGTTAAAAATATGACACAAAATTGGAGAAATTGGGATCGCAGCTTCTTTAAGAAGTCTGTTGCCAATTTGATCACATCCAGTTGATTTGCTGCAATCTAAAGTAGACAATATGTTTTTAACTTGGTCAGAGGTAATTAATAAATCTTCGATATCTGAATAGTATCTGTTCCATGAACAATAGATGGTATTTCAGATTTTTTGAGCCTTTAATTTGGCGTTTTAGTACACCCCACCACTGTTTCGGTTTTATTGCTGTATTACATAGAATTGATTCAGTTTTAACTTCATATGCATTTTTAGCTTTTTTAACCATTGACACAATCTTATTTCTCAGTTGTTTGTAATCGTTCTTGACACTATCTAAGTTACTGCGTTTAAATTCATAAAATAATTTGCGGCAGTTGTTAATACAATTTCGAATCTCGGAATTCATCCAAGGTTTATCTTTAGGTCGAATAATAACATTTTGGTGTGGTACACATGCTTCAGCAATCTTGATAAACATATCAGACCAAATTAAGACACATTCATTAACATTGTAGGATCCTTACTTCGTTAGGTTTATGTGGCAGTTATCCCCGGCTTCCCGGACGCGAGAAGCTGTGGACGACTGCCTCGTTTCCGTACCTTGGTGCCGGGCGCACACAATTGCAGCCCATGCGGTCTTGGTACTTTTCCGCACTTCAGACGTTACACTCGGCGACTACGGACGTGCCGTAGGTCGCTCTCTCTGAGTCAAAGAGGACGTGCCGTGCGCGGAGGTTGTGCTTTGTTGTTGCCAGATGTCTAACGAATAAACATGACAAGTGGAAGTTTGTGTTGAAATGGTGAAGATTGGGCAGTTTCCCTCGTCCGCCATCGCGACCCTACACTAGAGACTCCAACGGTCACTTACAGGTACTTTCGGCGCGAGGGGCTCTCCATCTCACCATACTGGTGACCCCTGACGACTGATAGTCAACGCAACAGTATTTTCACCTAGACTCCAGTTGAAAACCGCTGTTTTTAAGGATAGTTTTGTTTAAATTTTAAGGGATTTTTTGGTACGTGAAAACTGTAGGTCATTCTTTATATGCCAGTTTAAATTAGTCAGAAAGAGTTATCAGAGGAGAAGCACGTTTTTTTACGTCGAAAACGGCGTAAATTTCTAATTTTTGAACGAAATCCCACATGATTGGCGCTTTTTCAAGATGGCGACCATGTCGGTTTCTCTAGAAGAATCCTGAAAATTATTCTCATAGACTTAGTCTATCATTTGTTAAATGTAAGAGTTTGTTAAATGCCTTCATCCTATTAATGCCACTGTAGGCGAATAGGAAGTGGGTATTTTTGGTAACTCATTTTTATCGTTGATTACCATAATTGGGTGACTCGATTTTAAAGTCCATAGACGAAGCCTCGTCATTTTTTCGATTTTTCAGCAAAATCGAAAAGAAATTATAAATATCGCTTCGACTCCGGTAACCTTTATTAGGTTTAGGGCCAAAATAAAATTGTTTCCCTAAATGAATGTCAATAAACGGTCTTTTTTGGTCTGTTAAAAATATTCCCAGGACCGTAGGTCAATATTTTATTACTATTATCATATGTTATTTCAGAGAATGCTGAATATTGTACATGTATTTGGTAGGTGAGCGCCATTTTGGATGCTGGTTCTCCTAACTTAGCTGATCGCCCGCCGTGGGCAAACACGTGTCCCGCCATAACCGGCATGCATTTGTACAGTGAACCTGTGTCGCCACATCACATTAGCATAAATTAGGCAGCCATTTTGATTTGGTGGAGCTGATTCCTCACGTGTTCAAAATCTTACACGGACTAGTTTTAATAAAAAAAAATTAAATTATTTATAAATTTTCTTTTTCAAAACGATTGAAAGAGAGGAAATATAAATAAGTTGTTTCGAAAACGAAATTGTAACACTAATTGTGTGAGATTTTTTTTTTTCACTTTAAAACTCCCTTCCGTGTTTGTAATCGCTCTAGCCTATTTAGCGCCTTATTTGGGCACGCAGTAGGTAATGAATATGCTAATGTGAGGCAAGACGGGGCCGCTGATCATGTTTCTATGTACACACCGTTCCACGCATGCTGACACAGACAGGCAGCCACATGCTGTCTGCCGCACATGTTAGCAGCACCGACAATACATCATACACACACCCACCACAGACAAAATAAACACAACCGCTACGACGACAGCCGGTTTATACGTCAATCAATGAATCGAAGCGAGCGATTGATTCGGACGTTTGTAAGAATGACTCGGTGATGAACGTGCCATTATAAAAAAAAACGTGGAATGTTCATCACAGACATCATTTTTCAGCAAAATGATATACTATATCATCAATCAGCATAGACTACTGTCAGTCATGTTTTAAATATTTTCCTAAAATTATAAATGTAACTGTTTTTATTCGCAGTCACATTTAGTCTATCAGTTTGAGAACGAAATTTTCTCACGATAGTTTATTTCTGAACTTTAAATTTTTCATAAATACAGAAATATTCGATTTGAAAGTTGCGCTATTGCGAAACATTGCCAATATTTGCATGTGTTTTTCGACTTGTGTGGAAATTTTTTTTTTTCACCCAGGTCGATTTACAAAATACTATTATCCTAGCTTAGCATAGCATGTCATAATTTTATCTGGCATTTTTATGTACAATTTCGACCTACGGTTTTCACTATACCATTATGCATGTGTGTGAATAAGTGAAAACGTTTTATGTCAAATATAGACCTTCAGTTTTCACTTCAATCAATATATACCTTTGTGAATTAGTGCACAGCACTTAGGCGCAACCTCAGCGACGCATTTTCAACTATATCTGCAGCCCCTGTTTCTCGCAACATGCGACATAGCATGAACATTTTTTACAGTCTACATTTCTAAGATTCAGCATATTACAGACATTTTTCATCTGATTTAGACGGCAACGTACAACCTATCCGCACACGGCGCGTCAAAATAGTTGGCATGTGTTAATATGACATGCCATTTTAAACACATTTGAGATAGACACAGAGCCAATAGGCCAGCTATCTCAAATGCTTCACTAGTTAGCTCATTTCAAAACACTATTTCATAATGTCGCAGCAATACGACAGTGAAGGCGTCATGTCAACGCCCCTAGAAGGTGCGGGTGCTCGACCTAAAGATGATTATCATCAAGACAGTGAGGACAATGAGGTTCGATTCCGAGAGGCAGACGAAGAATATCAACGCCTCAAAGCTGATTTCGCTCGAATTGCCCGAGCTAAACGTATGAGTTCTCACTCTAGGAGCGATTCCTCAAGGAGTACTTCACCGCTCGGTAGGCAGTCCCAGAGACGAGCTACGAACTTGCCAAAGTTCAGAATCGCCACTTTCTACGCTTCGGATGTTGAGCTCTGGTTCAACCAAATAGAGACTCAGTTCTTCACCAGAGAGGTACAGCTTAACCTGCGTTGCAGTTTCGGGCGAGGTCGCATTGGATGTGAGGGACGTGCTACTTCAGCCTTTCAGGTCCCATAAATACGAAAGCCTGAAAGCGATCTTGATAGAGAGACGAGGTTTGACCACACCCGAAAGGGTTAACAAAGTGATCTCTGGTGAAAGAATTGGTACTGACATTCCCTCGCGTTTCCTGCGGCGTCTGCAGAAGACTGCAGGTTTCGGCACAAAAGCCGTGGTGGGGAAAGCAGTAATTCGTCAAGCATTCATCCGACAGATGCCCGCTTCAATCAGAGCCCATTTGGCGACTCAACCCGACAGTGCCACCCACAAAAGTTTGGCCGTTTTGGCCGACTGTGCACTGGCAGCCGAAGAGGACGTCGAAGAGAGTAAGCCGGGGGTCACAGAAATTCAGGTAGAAGAAACCACCAAGCTAGTTGGTTTGTTGGAGGATTTGTCTAGACGAATTAAAAAACTAGAAACCGTGACTACATCAGAGAGGAAAAGAAATAAAGGACGTGGACGAGTAAATAATAACTATGCTCCTGCGCCTACATTTGCTCCTAATGTTCAGGCCTCAGGTTTTGTTAATAACCAACCTAGTCATTATAGAAATGAACAGAATAATGCTCCTCTTTTCGTTCCGCCGCCGAATGCACAGGCCACTGAGTTTGTTAATAAATCAAATAATTGTACTAATGCACAACAAAATGGTCGACCTTTCGCACCGCCGCCGCAAAATAATTTCGCGCAACCGACCGACACAGCCACTGCACAGGTTTACTACTACCACCAAACTTACGGTGAAAAGGCGCGCTTGTGCAGTGAACCCTGTTCGTTCTATGTCACATTAGGTCAGAGCGAATATTGCGTTATCTCACTCTAAGTTATTATATGTCGCAGATAAAGGACACAAATGCAGATATTTGATTGACAATGGCGCAGCTGCCAGTGTTTTGCCGAAATCTTGCGCTAACGGGATTTCGGACGCTGACAGTCTCCCCCTGGTGGCAGCTAATAACAGTACTATACATACTTACGGCAACTGTAAACGCGTCGTCGATGTCGGCTTAAAGCGCGAATATCCGTGGACGTTCATAGTGGCAGATGTGCGGCAACCCATAATCGGAGCTGATTTTTTAATCCACTATAATTTGCTCGTAGACTTGAGAAGCCGATGTCTCCGGGACATACGTACAGGTTTAGCTATTGCCGCTTCACTGTCATCAATTAAACCACTGTCATCGAACAGAGTTGACACTGTTCAGAACGAGTACACAAAACTCCTCGGCCAGTTCCCGGAACTGACACGCCCTACGACAAAGGGCGAGACCGTTAAACACGGTATAACACATAAGATAGTGACTAAAGGACACCCAGTGTTTGCACGACCACGACACCCGATAAGCTGGTTACCGCAAAATGCGAGTTTGATGAGATGATAAAACTAGGGGTCATTGAACCCAGCGACAGCGAGTGGTCCTCAGCGCTTCACATAGTGCCAAAGAAAAACGGCGATTGGAGACCATGCGGGGACTACTGTAGTTTAAACACACAGACCGTACCGGACCGTTATCCGATTCTTCATATACAAGATTTCACGCAGCGTTTAGCCGGATCGAATTTTTTTTCGAAGATTGACTTGGTCAGAGCTTATTACCAAATTCCGGTGGAACCGTCCAACGTACACAAGACTGCTGTTACTACACCTTTTGGCTTATTTAATTTCACTAGAACACCGTTTGGTCTAAGAAATTCCGGTCAAACGTTTCAGCGCTTTATAGACCACGTTACACGTGGACTTGATTTTGTTTTTGTCTATTTGGATGACCTACTGGTAACCAGCCCAGATCATAAAACACATAAGAAACATCTACAAATTCTTTGTGCCCGACTATCCGAATACGGAATTATCATTGGTCCTTAAAAGTGTCAGTTTGGTACAACTGAATTAAGTTTTCTAGGTCATCACGTTTGTGCCGAACGAATTTTGCCGTTACCCAGCGCCGTTGTTGCGATTATTAATTTCGTTAAGCCCGAAAAGCAACGAGCACCGCGTAGATATCTGGGAATGGTGAATTACTACCACCGTTTCATACCGCATTGCGCTGCGAAGTTGACACCACTCAATAATTTACTGACAGCTGCCAACGAAGGACATACAAGACTGTCCCCGAAGTCAAATCTCGATTTGAAGTGAAATAAAAATGCAGAGTCAGCATTTTCTGAGTCAAAACAAATATTGGCAAACGCTACGCTTCTGGTGCACCCAGATTCTACGGCTCAGATTAACATCACGTGCGACGCTAGTGATGTCGCCGTCGGTGGCGTGTTGCAGCAATTTTTAAATGGTATGTGGCAGCCACTTTCGTTTTTCAGCAAGAAGCTGAACCCAGCAGAGACACGCTACAGCGCGTTCGTTCGTGAGCTTTTGGCGGTATACGCCACAATTAAACATTTCAGACACAATTTAGAAGGACGAAATTTCGTCGTTAATACAGATCACAAACCGTTGACATTCGTAATGTTATCCGTGACTGAGCGCGCGTCCCTACGACAAACACGTCATTTAGCTTTCATCGCTGAATTCACTACCGATATTAGATATGTAAAAGGCGAGACAAATTTCGTCGCTGATGCGCTGTCACGACCATCAGTGTCTGCGATACATGATGGACAGCGATAGACTATAAAGAGTTAGGTCTCGACCAAGCTAATGACGCGGAATTCACGCGTTTGAGACACTCGACTACATACACTATGAAGTTCAAACTATTAAAATCGTTCGATAATCAATTGATCTGGTGTGATGTGTCCACGGGACACAACCGGCCGTACCTTACCGCGAAATTTTGCCGAAAAGTTTATTCAAACTTACACGGTTTAGGCCACCCATCGCATAGAGCTACCAAACCTTTGATTAATACCCGATTTGTATGGCACGGCATGAATATAGATATTGCTAGATGGTGTCGTACCTGTAAGGGTTGCCAGACTGCTAAAGTTTCACGTCACAACACCCCAGTTTTCGGAATGTTCACTGAACCTACCGAGCGATTTGATCATGTCCACATAGATATAGTCGGACCTTTACCCTATGCTGATGGCTTTAGATATCTACTGACTTGCGTTTTACACGTTGGCCCGAAGCTATACCTATGGTGGATATTAGAGCCGAAACGGTCGCCGATGCCTTCTTCAGCGGGTGGATAGCACGTTATGGTACTCCAGCCACTTTCACCACTGATAGGGGCGCTCAATTCGAGTCCAAATTGTGGTATAGTTTGTGTAATCAATTCGGGATTATTCAGAATCGTACCACGAGTTATCACCCCCAGTCGAATGGCATGGTCGAACGTTCCCACCGTCAATTGAAAGCCGCCATTATGGCGCACGAGTCACCGAACCCGTGGACTATCACATTACCCGCTTTTCTTTTAGGAGTTCGTTCCGCAGTTAAGGAGAGACTAGGCAGGTCGGCTGCCAAGATGATTATACGGGACAACCCTTAGACTCCCAGGAGAGTTTACTAAACAGTACACCGTCGACGCTAACACTGATTTGGAGAATCATTCAGACAAGCTACGCGTGGCCATGTCGCGTCTCCGTCTATGTCCGCCACGTGACACACAACACAACATTTTCCAATTAAAAAAAATAGCAACATGTACTCATGTATTCTTGCGCCGAATCGCAATTGCGGCGCCTCTGACCGCCCCTTACGACGGACCATATAAGGTCGTCGCGAGGAGTGGCAGAGTAATGAAAATCCTAGTTAAAGGCAAGGTTGAGACGGTCTCTTTAGATCGCGTTAAACCCGCACATCTTGAGTTCGAGCCTACGACAGGTACGACAATACAGCGTAAAACGCCAAACAAACCACAGAGATCGACGGCTACCAGGACATCTAGTAGGAATCCACAGGGTCCACCTAGAACTGGTAGTGCGGACACTACGACGTCCAACGGGACGAGCGTTAAAACGAAAAAGTTGACGGCAGTCAGAAGCAGTCAAAAATCGGCCACAGTCCCAAAGCAACTAGATGTTAAAGTCAACTTGTCTAACAGAGACAATACTTATGTAGCGCCGCATTCGCGAGCCCTCGTCGTATCCCGCACTAACGGGAACGACGGTGGTTTACGAACGTATTCCCGCATACCTTTACATCTATGGGGTAAAACCCCGGGTGCTGCTGACGCCGTAATCGACTCGACCAATAGCAACCGTTCGAATATCGCTAATCGCGAAAAAATTTCGTCAGACGAATAATCCAGACTCCTGCCCGGTTCGTGCAGATGGTTCACGCCATAGTGGCGCCTAACGACATCTATGGCGGGCCCAACCGCATGCATCGTATTAACAATGTTTTTAAATTGTAAATGAATATGCCAGGCCTGGCAGCATTATGTACAGATATATAAAATGTAAAAACATTTTTTTTTTTAGCAAGTTAATTGCTAAAATACGAATAGAAATTTTTGTTAATTAAATGAATGGGTTGATCGCAGCTTGCAGCATATGAATACATACATAAAGGACAGTTGGTGTTAAGAGGATGGGACAATTCATGTATAATGCTGCGATTTCAACCACCCACGCTGTAACCACACACGCTATATTTTTTAAACTATGCTTAGTTATAAGAGGTTACATATTTTTACAACCCCGCTACTTGCACGAAGCAGTCTCCTACACGTCAGCTGGGTCCTACGTAATCACTCACTCGGGGGTAATGTAGGATCCTTACTTCGTTAAGTTTATGTGGCAGTTATCCCCGGCTTCCCGGACGCGAATAGCTGTGGACGACTGCCTCGTTCCCGTACCTTGGTGCCGGGCGCACACAATTGCAGCCCATGCGGTCTTGGTACTTTTCCCGCACTTCAGGTGCCGTAGGTCGCTCTCTCTGAGTCAAACAGAACATGCCGTGCGCGGAGGTTGTGCTTTGTTGTTGCCAGATGTCTAACGAATAAACATGACAAGTGGAGAAAGATTTTTTTTATTTATTTGGAACTGTCGATTCGACGGGGAAGGAAGTTTGTGTTTAAATGGTGAAGATTGGGCAGTTTCCCTCGTCCGCCATTGCGACCCTACACTAGAGACTCCAACGGTCACTTACAGGTACTTTCAGCGCGAGGGGCTCTCCATCTCACCATAACATCATCCAGTAACGTAACATTCTGCCATGGAGAAGTAGAAAGGAGACAACGAAATTTTTCAAAATCGGCTTTTTTAAAATTCCATACCTCCCGTTTAAAAGAACTGTCGTGTTTATATTTAAATTTTAAGACTGCTGTTATAGGAACATGAGTTAGGAAGAGGTGGTTCCGTTCCAATTTTATTGAAAAAGTGAGTAGTATTAGTAAATAAAAGGTCTATGCAGCTCTGGCTGTTTCCACTGAAACGCGTTGGTTCACTGATAAGCTGATCATAAGAATAAGAATCGAACAATTCCTTGCACACTTTGCCAGCATTGCATGTTTTATCGCGTGCGTAAAAATCTGAATGTTTGCAATTCATGTCTCCTATAAAAATTACTGTGTCAAATGTGGACGATGCCGAGTCGAGAATATTTTGAACATCGTCAAAGGAAAATTTTGAGGATTTATTAGGAGGCCTATAGCAAGAGCACAGGAGTATTTTGTTATTGTCACACCTAATTTCCAGACACATTATTTCACTATCAGCGGGTTCAAAGCAGGTGAGCCTGTTGCTGTTTACAGAATTATAAATATATGTTACCAAACCACCGAACCTGTTCATTGGTCTATTTCGACGGTACATAGTATAGTCAGGCATTTCAATATCAATATCTTTGTCAGATTTGTGTAACCATGTCTCGGATACACATACAATACTATTTTCACGAGATGAAGCTTCAGCACACAAATAATCGAATTTTCTTATTGTAGGGTTTTCGCTGACTACGGCTCGAATACTCCTAATATTTACACAGTATAAAGTTAACTGGTTTACAATATAATGGTGATGAAGAGGTGGGCCCGGATTGGACTCAATATCACCACAATGTTTAAATAATGTTGCTGCAACAAAATTAACAAATATGAAATTTAGAAATACAGTACACCAAAAATTATATTCCGATGTCAAACGAATTCGCACGTTTTTTCCTGGACTGAGGAATTTTATGTGGAAATTACCAATACTAGCTCTATAATAATCAATGTACAACATAATGATGCTGAGTAAAAATATGATATAATTCACCCTGTATGTCAATTAATAAAATAAAGTTATGCCGCATTTTAAACTCTCCGGTGAAAAGAAGAAAATCATTAACTGTATACACACATAGGTTATGTAACCCTACTCCAATTAATCTTGAGTGCTCGACTGCCATATTTACACAAAATAACAAAACAATGAAGTATATCATGATATTCAAGAACCTGCATAAATTGTTACGGTTCATTTGCATCATGAGTGAATGTAAAAATAAAATATACAAAAAATTCCACCTGCGATTTTTGTGGGTGTGTCAATCAACTTGAGTTCCATGTAGTCTCAACGTGTTTCGCTGAGATACCGGTAAGTGTATTATCATGATTGTATTAATATATTATCTCACTAATACAAAAACGAGATATTTTTGAAAATTGTCCGTTCGTAACATAGTACATTTAATAATGATTTAATTGTAAGTCTGTGAAGGGATGGAAGGGAATAACTCACTTCGGAGGACGAGGAATGTTTTGTTTATTGTTGTTCCGCATGGCTATGGCTTCATCGATGGTTTGGAAAGGGTCAATCCTGTAGCGCCACGTGTCTCCAGGTAGTGTAAACATTACTTGTCCGTTGTGAGACCATGTGGAGTTGGTACGTTCAGACACGCGTACACGGTTAGGAGTTTGCTGGTCGAGTCTGGTGAGATCTTCTGAGATGACAACTCGGCTCCCTTTCAGCTCTCGCCTGTTCTTGATAACTTCGTCACGCTTTTGGCGTCGGTTGAGCATAACAATTATCGGTGGTGGTCGGGGCGGCCCCTCCCCGTTCCTGCGTGGTGCTTGAAGGCGGTGACAGGCTTCAATATCATTTGTTGTCAGGGCAACACCAAGCTTCTCGGTACACATGTTTACAATGAGTTCTGTGGTGTTTTCGTTTTGTACTGTCTGTACGCCGTGCACTCTGACAGATGTACGACGACTGTATTGTTCATTGTTGTTGCTGGTGATGCAAGCCCCTCTAACATTATATTTACACTCTTCCACCTTTAACTCTAAATCATTTTTACTACTAACCAGATTGTGCATTTTCTCTTTCAAATGTTCGTTCTCCTCCTTTAATTGTGCATTTTCAAGCTCTATTGTATCGATCCGAGACAGCACTGTATCCAGTTTTTTTATCAAAAGAGTCCATTTTTTCAAATAAAGCTGTCCTAAAGCTTTCTAAATATTCCTGGCTTGCTTTCTGCACAGTTTTTTCCACCGAAGGACCTAAGATCGAACCGTGTCCTCCTTCTTGGGGTGATCTTTGGTCTAACTTTCTCTTTTTCTCTAAAGCAGTAGGTGTCAGCATTGCTAGATTTTCTTCGTCTGCCATGTTGATGTTTGTTGATACAGACTGTACACACACGACGGCAAATTCACTTGTGGGATATACGATGGAGATCAATTTCAAAATATCGCTGTTATCAGGTCAAGTCCCACGAATAAACATTCTCTAGTATTTCTATATCATGTTATTTCCACAAAAAATCCGGGTGGAATGAACAAGTCACATTTTCGCGGATGGGAAGCCAGTTTTATGGGGAGCTGTCCCCCGTGCATGTCACTGTTCATCGTCGCCATCAACACGACGTTGACCAAATGCTGGCCCACCATCTGCGACGCTGGCCCAGCATCAAACCAGCACTGGTTCAACAGCTCGTGTTTGCCGGGGTGCATTCAACCCAGTAAACACAAAACATTTGTATAACATTGGTACAATGTTGGACCAACGTCGAAGACGTTGGGCCGACTTGTAGAAATGTTATACAAATGTTTTGTGTTTGCTGGGAAGAGCAGCTGGTCTGGTTTTGCTGCGATTACAAGCCGACAACGACCTGATGTCTGTTAAATATTGGGCCAGTGTCTCCTGTGCTGGCCAGTATTCATTTAGTCCTAGTCAGTACTTCATGCTGCCGGTACTTGCATACTGGTGGTATGGGCACGATGCTTTGAACCAAAGCTGGGTTAATGTTGGCCCTGGACCACATTCAGGGTGTCGACAAATACGACACGGTAACCCAATACTATACCCATTATAGAAAGTGCTGGGGAGAAATGAATGGGAGACCAAGTTGCACACAGTGACAGACTGAGACAGATTAAACATACAGGGGTAAAGCAATATGTCCCCACCTCTGTGTACATAGGGGAGACATAATATGTAATATGCATGATTTAGACACAAGATAAACTAATTACTGATAACATATTTGTTTATTTTCAAATGAACAAAAAAAATGCATATATTAACAATATCTAAAACAGTTCAGTCTATGTTTTTTGTGTGTAAAAGTATGCTTTTTGACATAACATTTTGTCATGAAAAAGAAAACTGGGCAAAAGACGCTAGTTTAATGCTGAGTCAACGTGTTGTGTCCAGTGGCAATTACATTTTAACCCTAAATTGTTTGTTTTTATTTTCTTCATTTGAATCTGGAATTGCCAACGCAATTTCCAGCTTCAAATGATGAGAACTATTTCTACATATGATTGAAACCTTCCAGACTGAACTATTTGATTAACTGTTTCACCGCTGTGGCCGTCTTTGGACGTCAGAATCTCAGGTCTATAACGGTCGCTAAACTGAAAGAATTGAAAATTTGTAATGGCCGTAGACCCATAACATAGGTATTCAAATGAAGCGGAAAGAGCTAACCAAGACATTTATTATGAATTGAAAAAAAAGTGGTCGCCATGGTTGATATAAAAATATTTCGGCATTGTAAGGATTAATTGGCCGTGTACTGCAGACCATTTTATTAATTTCCCTAACATTTTATAAGATTAGAAGCTTGCTTTGAGCATATATGGGTCCAGCAGCACAAGGGTTAACACTTGTCAACAGAATAGTTTATTACTGAGGGTTTGTCATCTGTCGGTCGGTGTGGCACTATTAGCTTCATGCCAAAAAGCGAAAGTGACGTCTTTCAGAGCAGCAGCAGGCAACAGAGGGTCCTGAAAGTACAAACAAAAGGCAGAGTTACAGAGTTCGTGCAATTTTCATAATCATTTGACGAGAGATTTTAGGTTGCAAACTTGGGCCAAGTTTAAGAACATTTGAATAAATTTGAATAACATTTCAATAACATTTGAATCTGCAAGTCAATGAGGCTCAATACAAAAAAAAACAAATCCATGAGCAGTGCCCGATTTGAATATGATCTGTGTTAATTTCAAACTTATCCAGGATAAAAATATGGGACAGCAGGCTGTCATGGAATAAAAATTATAAAAAATGACATTATCAATCATGACCCTCAAAGTGCTGATTTTATCCTATTTCAATCTTCACCCATTTGAAGTTGTGTCTCACTACCTTGAACCACAACTTCAAATGGTTAAAAATTACTCTTATTTGTTTAATTTGAGTCAAAACATTTGCAAATCTTGATGTTTAGCCCTTACAGCGCTGGGATATACTTTAGTTGTCAGAATCTGACGTCTTTAGACTTCTGACGTCGATCCCAGCAAGAGTAAAAATATTTTTAACGGACCCTTTCAGCAGATACTCTCTAAACACGGGAAGTTAATCTATGTTGGCGGGCCAACATTTATCCAACATTGTCCATTTTTTCCTGTGTACTCACCACAGAACCTAACACCTCGCATGGTTTATGTACATGCTGCCACTGGAGGAGCTCATCCATGCAGAGATTCTTGGTCTGAAAAGAAAAAAAAGGACAGAATATATTAGCTGCAAAGGCTTACATTCTAGCTGAACATGATGAAAAAATTGAAAATAAATGTAATAACTAGAATAATTATTTCATCAAATGTTCTTGAGAGTCTATTATAATTTATCATAGCAAATTGAATGACATGAATATGTGCAACACAAATGGATTAGTGATTATATGAGTACTGGTGGTTCTTATGATATGGAAAGGCTTAAAATTTAAATTTCAGTTCACATGTGCAATTTAATAAGTGAAAAACGTCTATAACCAGCACAAATTTATAATAATTACATTATCAGCTGTATCAGCTGGTTTTTGCAGTTGACACGCTCGCTGTATATTTCCCTCTGTCACTTTGGGCTGTGTCTTCACTTTATCGTCATCACCACAGTCACATTGTAACATGTCGTGGGTTGCACACAGCGTGTTTAACTGAAAACTAACATACAAACATATCACAGTCACATTGTAACATGTACATTGTAACATGTCTAGGTCGCACACAGCGTGTCAGACTGAAAACTAACATACAAACATATCACAGTCACATTGTAACATGTCTAGGTCGCACACAGCGTGTCAGACTGAAAACTAACATACAAACATATCACAGTCACATTGTAACATGTCGTGGGTTGCACACAGCGTGTCAGACTGAAAACTAACATACAAACATATCACAGTCACATTGTAACATGTCGTGGGTTGCACACAGCGTGTCAGGCTGAAAACTAACATACAAACATATCACAGTCACATTGTAACATGTCGTGGGTTGCACACAGCGTGTCAGACTGAAAACTAACATACAAACATATCACAGTCACATTGTAACATGTCGTGGGTTGCACACAGCGTGTCAGACTGAAAACTAACATACAAACATATCACAGTCACATTGTAACATGTCGTGGGTTGCACACAGCGTGTCAGGCTGAAAACTAACATACAAACATATCACAGTCACATTGTAACATGTCGTGGGTTGCACACAGCGTGTCAGGCTGAAAACTAACATACAAACATATCACAGTTACATTGTAACATGTCTAGGTCGCACACAGCGTGTCTGGCTGAAAACTAACATACAAACATATCACAGTTACATTGTAACATGTCTAGGTCGCACACAGCGTGTCTGGCTGAAAACTAACATACAAACATATCACAGTTACATTGTAACATGTCTAGGTCGCACACAGCGTGTCTGGCTGAAAACTAACATACAAACATATCACAGTTACATTGTAACATGTCTAGGTCGCACACAGCGTGTCTGGCTGAAAACTAATTACAAACATATCACAGTCACATTGTAACATGTCTAGGTCGCACACAGCGTGTCTGGCTAAAAAAAACATACAAACATATCACAGTCACATTGTAACATGTCTAGGTCGCACACAGCGTGTCTGGCTGAAAACAAACATACAAACATATCAGTCACATTGTAACATGTCGTGGGTCGCACACAGCTTGTCTGGCTGAAAACTAATTACAAACATACCTTGCTCACCATAATAATTCATAATTCTTTGATGAAAAGTATCAAATGCGATATTGCAGATGCAAAAAATATTTTGATGGTTAAATACGACATAGTAGAGTCACCAATTGTACTTTTAAACTTCATTTATTTTAAAATTGTTAATGGAAATGTTTGTTGTTTTTATTTATGGAATATTCAGACATATATTTTCTAAATAATCATTGATATTATATGTACATTTGTTTGGATTCCGTTTTCTATAATGAGAGCTAACAATTTAAAATGACTCTTTAGTGGTCTTCACTCTTGTCAAAGACATTGACATAATCATGCTCGGTTGATAAAGAACTTCTGAAAACAATCTTGTATTTCAGAATTCAATCCACCAAGTCACGAAGATATCAATCTTACCCGAATAAATTAAGTAGTTCTGACGCAGAGAATTTCACCACTCCGCCGGCGAGTTTGTCATCGAGAACGGCCGCACTGAGCCCCTTTTTACGTATTTGTCTCTGATACATTCGCTCCTCCAGTGACCCGGTCATTAACAGGCGGTAAATGTAAACTCTCTGACGCTGACCATCTCTCCATACACGAGCCATCGCCTGCGAAAAAAACACTCTGATTAACCTTTTTAGCACGGGGACCGTCTCTATACGTCAGAATCTGTCTACAGATTCAGAGGCATAGAGTCGATCCCCACTCCTAAAGAATTAACATATTTCTAATGGCTGTAGGTAGATCCATAACATAGGTATTCAGATGAAGCAAAAGGGGTAACTAAGAGTTAGACATTTATGATGATTTCAAATTGAACATGAAATATGACTTGCTGCTTTTCAATTCAATTTCAATTCAATGTTTTTATATAAACTACTATATAAACTACTACTAAAGGACTATTTTTATTGATCTGAAGCCGGAAATTACATTAGCAAGTCCAGCTTCGGATGAATAAGAAAAACTACCGGGTAATTAAAAAAATAAATCCCACAGGTGATGGTTGATCCAGCAATGGTTAACATTTCCTACCTGTAAATCATTAGCCGGATTCCAATCTATATCGTACAACACCAAACGTGAAGCTCCTATTAAGTTAAGACCAACACCTCCTGCTTTGGAACTCAGCAAAAATACCACTGAAAAAAAATAAACAATTTAAATAATAATATCCTCTCAGTTTCGGGAGAGTTGTGAGCTGATGAAAAAGATACATCAAATCACCAAAACTTTCCTGGTTTAAATGTGGATTTACTTTTTATTTGTTCGCGTGAAATTGTTATCAAATTTAATAATTTCCATCAAATGTCCTGATTTTAATGGACAGTGGCATTTTCTACTAAATCATCTTTGATTCATAGTATGTAGGCTGAAGAATATTATATACATCACTAAGAGGTACAGGGTGCTAAGCACGAGGAGGTACTAGGCACTAGTAGGTACAGGCTGCTAAGCACATCTATAGCCGCTTCTAGCCTTCCATTTTTTATTCAAACAAGAACATTTGAGAAGTGGAGGTAATGAGAAGTGGATTTGAAAATTTCAGCATATATTATGATTCAATTGTTTCAGTTCAAGTAATTTTCTCCCACTTTAAACTTGTGGGTCGAGACACAACTTCAAGTGGGTGGGAATTTGAAGTTGTGGGTCGAGACACAACTTCAAGTGGGTGGGAATTTAAATTCTGCAATTTAGTGCTTTAACCCTTACAACGCCAAGAGTCGTTTTTATTCTATTTAATTATCAGGTTGAATCACAGTTATTGAGAATGAAATTAGAGTTTAAACATCAAGATTTTCAAATGCTTGGTCTAAAATTATCGAAATATGATTAATTTTCAACCACTTGAATTTGTGGGTTGCGGTAGCAAGGCACAACCTCAATGGGTGAAAAATTAAATTATTTAATTCAGCGAGATGAGGTTTAACACAAAATTACACAAGAGTAAATGTAAAAATACATGTAATAAAATTCACACATTTCCCTGTAATATGACCCTGGATTAAATGTGACTTACAGTCTGTAGAGTAATGACTGTTGAATCTCTCCACTATTTTCAGTCGTTTGCCGGTTGGCGTCTGTCCATCCAGCCTCAGTAGCTGGTATTCCTCTCTCATACACGCTTGCTCTATAACGTTCAAAGTCTGACAAAAGAAATAATTATGGGTTAAATGGCATTAGCCTTCAAGTGGTCAGAATGTCAGAATTAATCCCCCACACCTGTGAATCCTCACTCAACCACCAGTCCACCAACACAACCAAAACATTTCCTAAAACTTACTGAAAATCTATTTGATTGATTATGGTTATGATAAGATATATCTGAAGTTTCATGGTGATTCACTAAATATTTTAAAGTTATGAACATCCAGGAAAAATGTACTTAAAATCCAATTTGCAAAACTGTGTGATTGTGCTAATAATAATTTTTTTCAATCATTTGAATCTGGTAATTATGGCAGCAATATCAGCTTCAAATGAAACGTCCATTCTAATGTATAAAGGCGATCCACGCCCTGAAAGAATTAAAATATTCATAATGGCCATAACATAGATATTCAAATGAAGTGGAAAAAGACATTTATGATGATTTCAAATTGAAAAACCCCTTTGGTCTCCATGGTTTATACAAAGACATTTCAGCGTTGTAAGGGTGAACCCTTATCATGCTAAGTTAAATTATTTGATTTTTCACCACGGGTAATAAAACGGATTAAAAACGACTTAGCAGGCACAGGGTTAAACATAGAGGTAGTACAGTAGAATCCCGTTTTAACGCGGTAGTTGGGGTCCAAAAAACGGGATAGCATTATAAGTGGATCGCGCTATAGCGGGACGACCGCTCTACCGCTGATGGTCAATACATTGGGTCTATAAGGACACGCTATACGCGGCAGTGGTAGATGCTATGTGCTAGATATAACACTGTATTTATTACAAATGAACAGAATAAATAATGAATTGGAAATATACAATATTTAATTTATCATTTATTTTGTCTCAAATCTGAAACCAAAGTCCAAAATCCGAAGTCAGAAGTTTAAAATTCGAAGTCTGATGTTCAAAGTCTGTTCGAAGCCCAATGTCTAAAGTGGGAGTGTGAAGTCTGACGTCTGAAGTCTGTCCGAAGTTTGTACGAAGTATGTCCAAAATCTGAAAACTACCTGATATCTGTCCGAAGTCTGGAGTACAATGTCTGTCCAAAATCTGAAATTTGACGTCTAAGTCCTAAGTATGTTCGAAGGCCAAAATCCGAAGTCTAAAGTTCACAATCCGAAGTCTGATGTAGGCCTATGGAGTCTGTCTAGAAAACAGAAATCTGAAGTCTGATGTCCGAATTTTGTCCGGAGTCCAAAAACTGTCTGAAGTAGGCCTACTACGTACGTCTGTTCAAAACCTGGAGTCCAAAAACAGAAGTCTGAAGTTCAAAATCTGAGTCTGAAACCAAAGTCTGGAGTCTCTAAAAAGTCTAAAACCGAAGTCCAAACCTCTAAAATCCGAAGTCTGTTGTCCGAAGTCTGTTTGAAATCTTCCCAAAGTCTGCCTGAAGTCGTATATATGTGAAGTTCAAAGTCCAAAATTCGAAGTTTGTCCGAAGTCTGAAATCAAAAGTCTATCTGAAGTCCGTCTATCCAAAGTCTGAAATCTGTCCGAAGCCCGAAGTAATATGTCCAAAGTCTGACCTCTGAAGACCGAATTCTGAAGTCTAAAATTGCCACCAAAATTCAAAATGGCTGAAAAAAACGCATAGGCCTAAGCAAAAAAAATAATCAATTTGTCATAATAAAAAATGAATAGTCACAGTTACCTTCTAGTTTGCAAATTAACTTTAAAGTAAGTTGGGGTATAGTCAACAAAAATTCATAAGCTGTTTCTTCGTCTTTACCAATAGACTACATAAAAAAATTGTTTTTCCTGTAGGCCTAACGCTTTATATCTGACATCACCCTTTTTTATCGTAGGCCTAAAGTGCTTATTGATTGCAACATTGGGGTTTTATGATCCCAAATTCTGCAAAATATGTTCAGCCAATTTATATGGGCGTCTCACACAGTCTCAGTCTCCTAGACTGCTGCAAAAACAGACCCTCAGTTCCCAAACCTTTAATATTTGCAGGGGCCTAGGCCTACACTCTACACACAAGTTAATAGGCCTACTTTCGCCCATCCTGTAGGCTCTGCCTTTGGTGATATCTATTTTCAAAAATAAGAATAGATCTAATCATTGAATATTTAAATTATAATAGCCTACATGATCCATAACATTGTTTTTTAATTCCTATTTTGTCAATCATATTTAGTAATCAATCCAGTTATTTCGCGTTGATTTAAGAGTTCAATGTGTGTGACACAACATGCAGATCCATATAGGCCTATATAGGGCCCTGACGATACCAACTCACGATACCGCTGTGCTACGTGCGTCAGCAGATGTCCCCTGAGTTGAATACTCAACCTCAGCAAACACGAGACATCCAGAAGGCATTTTTTCCCTCCTACAGAAATGGCCACTTCGGCGGCACTGCTCCTCCCCAATGAACATGCTGCAGGACTGGGTACGGGCCAGTGTATACAAATATAGCAGTGCACAGTAAGTTACACTGTCCCCATTTCACACTGCTAGGGAGTGCAACAGTAAGTAGGGCCACGCTATACAGATCTAGTCTCTGCAGCATCTGGTCAACCTGTGCTGCTGATGGGGTCACACGTGACATCGTGACCTTATGACCTACTTATCAACCAGTAGAAGAGGTAGGTAGACCTATATACAGATTATACTCTATAACGTGCTGAAGGGCTGATGCCATGATAGCTGCCCTTGTCTCACAGAAATACAGATATTTAACCGTGTTTATCTGGGCATCAAAAGTCAAATCTCAAAATCGGCCTTCGTGGTGCAATAAAAAAAGTACTTTTTAACAGACACATGGTGTTAGATATGTTCTCAGTTGAATGAATATAACGTCATTGTCGTGAAATTAATCGACATTAAAATACATTAACACAGGTAGAGTGAAAGAGTAGAGATTGCTAGCAATCTCTACTAAAAATTGTTTATCATGTATGAATGTGGACTATATCACTGATTATTCCCGTGTGCATGGACAAAACCTCTCACGGGCATCACGGGTGTTATTGGAGATAGGGACGGGCTGAGCTTTCTTCCCACCAATCAACGCTTTGGAACAGTTTGATTGACAGGTATTACGAGAGGGTGGGCTTTGTATCGTATATTCACGAGGCCTTGAGATTCGACAAGATTTGCTAGAATTATATTGTTTCCCATACTGCACATTATTCTTGACGTCACTATAGATATGGGTATAGTATAGCGTCATCGCGTGATTATAGCACAATGCTGTTTCAATGCTGGATCAACATCGTGATTGTCTAGCGCTAAATAGTATACCCTCTCGGAAAAAAGTTTATTTTATTTGATATGTTGGCCCGGCATTGTGCCGTAATCACCTGCCTTTCATATACAGAGTAAAGAATGGGCTGTAAATGTTGCGTAACGTGACCTGTTAAGCTCTATAGTACCGTTCATGTTCACAGACGGCCAGACAGATAATGTGCCAGCGGTGATTAATGAGAGTAAGGTGTACTTATTAAATGTGTTACATACACGCAACAAATTAATATTGTCCTCCTTGCTGTGATCTTGCACAAGCAAAACATCGCACAGGTGAGTTGTTGGACAGGAACAATCATCAACACTGATCAAAAGATCTACGTGTCATTCCTAAATTAGGCTATTGGCGCTAAATAGTCCTCTTTGTTTAAATGAGCATACCAGACGATAATGATAATTACTATTTCACGATGGTTCATAACAGTATCAGAACTCAAAATCATTTATTCGCCTCTTCCATACCGCGGTAACTGGATCACGATATACCGCGGTATAGGCCTAACAGTATCATCAGAACTCAGAATCATTTATTCACCACTTTTAATTTCATACCGCGGTCCTGGTAACCATATCACCATATATCACCATATATAGCGCGGTATAACATATATAGCGCGGTTACAGAATTGTTACTTATTATTTCATTTTGAACAATAGCAGTCAGAAGTTTAATCCTACGCGTTGTCTGTTGTCGCACCTGCCAGCAGTGTGGCCACGAGGGGTGGGGAGGGGTGCAATGAACTGAATGCATACGTGCCTGGTCAGCACAGCGTCACGTGAACGTGAACACCTGGTGAATGGGCAATGTTTTAACCAGACTGGCGTGATCAAGAATAAAAAATACACATTAATAGTCAAATTTCACACTGAAAAAAACGGGGTCCACGCGCGGACCGCGTTATAACCGATATCGCGGTGTAACGATTCACGCTATAACGGGATTCTACTGTATAACCGACACTGACCTGTGTGTAATTGGAGACAACGACCACTTTTTGAAGTGGACTAGTCTGACTCAGTTCACTTAGCAGACCCATGAGGACGGCTAATTTACCAGAATAATCCAGCCGCACGTTATCGGGAGTGTAATCAGCAGGGTATTTGTTAAACAATCCATGGTAAAGTTCTGACTGAAATAAAGTATTGAAAGTCAAGTACATGTAATTGAGCTCTAAGTATAGAGAGCTGTATGCAGGCAGCATAATTTTCCCTTCCAAGCTTTAACTCACACTATATCACTAATCAATTTAAATTTGATGAACAAATAGGAAAAAATGCATACCTTTTCCCTATTTAATACTGAACAAACTTTCCCCTGATATAAATAGGTTATATCAATGCAAAAGACATAAAGGTTTTCTGTGAATCATAAAAAAAATTAACCCCATAAGTTTGAAGATTTTTGTAATGATAAAAAGACCTATAAAAAGGCATTCAATTCAGGCAAAGAGAGCTCACTAATCCCTTCAGCCATTTATAACACACACATGCACTCATTCCGCAAACTTTTTTGATTTATTTCAAACTGGAATTGCTCACACACTTTTTCAGCTTCAATTGAAAAATTTACCTTTCCCAATTAGGATGAAATAATTAATTTAGCATCCACCACAAACTCTTTTATAAATGTAAGAGGTCTGAAAGATGCCTGAAAATAAATGGGTTTCAAACTAAATCAGATCATGAGATGCTGAACATATAGCACAGCACAAGAGTTTCAAATCAAATCAGAAATTGATCAAATAGATGTGATAAATGCTCAGTAAATCAAGAATTTAATTTAAGGAATGTCGATTTTTCAGATGAATGAAAACTTTAAAAAAAGAAGATAGTAAAACAAATTAAGATAATAATAATGACAACTCGACAGCAAAACAGTTGAACAAAGGGTAATATTATTGATTAATCCCTGCTAGCTTACGTCTGGGTCATTTAGTCTGAGATCCCGTTTCTCCTGTGTGTTTTTTGCAGCTTGATGTAGTAGAGCAGGATGATTACAGAGCTTGCGTAGCGCAGACAGGCAGGTAAGGTGCTGGGCCATGTCTCCCGTCTGTAGACACCCACGGATCGCCTGAGATCGTAACAGCTGATGGTATAAATCCTGCTGCAAACTGGAGGAGCGGCAAAACAGAACTATCTCCACTGGAAAAAAAGGCTTATTTTCAGATGAGAAATAAGATATGTAAACCATTGTCAAACTAGACCCTTATTATATAATATATACATGTAGGCCTTTCAGAAAGAAATCACACAATTTTAGACTGCAGAAGATTGAAACTGAAATAGTAGACTAAGCCATACATAATTCAAACATTGAATCTGTAATGGTGGACTAAGCCATACATAATTCAAACATTGAATCTGTAATGGTAGACTAAGCCATACATAATTCAAACATTGAATCTGTAATGGTAGACTAAGCCATACATAATTCAACCATTGAATCTGTAATGGTAGACTAAGCCATACATAATTCAAACATTGAATCTGTAATGGTAGACTAAGCCATACATGATTCAAACATTGAATCTGTAATGGTAGACTAAGCTATACATGATTCAAATATTGAATCAGTAATGGTAGACTAAGCCATTCATAATTCAAACATTGAATCTGTAATGGCAGACTAAGCCATACATAATTCAAACATTGAATCTGTAATGGTAGACTAGGCCATACATAATTCAACCATTGAATCTGTAATGGTAGACTAAGGCATACATAATTCAAACATTGAATCTGTAATGGTAGACTAAGCCATACATAATACAACCATTGAATCTGTAATGGTAGACTAGGCCATACATAATTCAACCATTGAATCTGTAATGGTAGACTAAGGCATACATAATCCAAACATTGAATCTGTAATGGTAGACTAAGCCATACATAATACAACCATTGAATCTGTAATGGTAGACTAAGCTATAAATGATTCAAACATTGAATCTGTAATGGCAGACTAAGCCATACATAATTCAAACATTGAATCTGTAATGGCAGACTAAGCTATACATAATTCAAACATTGAATCTGTAATGGTAGACTAAGCCATATACAATTCAACCATTGAATCTGTAATGGTAGACTAAGCTATACATAATTCAAACATTGAATCTGTAATGGTAGACTAAGCCATACATGATTCAAACATTGAATCTGTAATGGCAGACTAAGCTATACATAATTCAACTATTGAATCAGTAATGGTAGACTAAGCTATACATAATTCAAACATTGAATCTGTAATGGTAGACTAAGCCATACATAATTCAAACATTGAATCTGTAATGGTAGACTAAGCCATACATAATTCAAACATTGAATCTGTAATGGTAGACTAAGCCATACATAATTCAACCATTGAATCTGTAATGGTAGACTAAGCTATACATAATTCAAACATTGAATCTGTAATGGTAGACTAAGCCATACATAATTCAACCATTGAATCTGTAATGGTAGACTAAGCCATACATAATTCAAACATTGAATCTGTAATGGTAGACTAAGCCATACATAATTCAACCATTGAATCTGTAATAGTAGACTAGGCCATACATAATTCAAACATTGAATCTGTAATGGTAGACTAAGCCATACATAATTCAAACATTGAATCTGTAATGGTAGACTAGGCCATACATAATTCAACCATTGAATCTGTAATGGTAGACTAAGGCATACATAATTCAAACATTGAATCTGTAATGGTAGACTAAGCCATACATAATTCAAACATTGAATCTGTAATGGCAGACTAAGCCATACATAATAAAACCATTGAATCTGTAATGGTAGACTAAGGCATACATAATTCAACCATTCAATCTGTAATGGTAGACTAAGCCATACATAATTCAAACATTGAATCTGTAATGGTAGACTAAGCCATACATAATTCAACCATTGAATCTGTAATGGTAGACTAAGCTATACATAATTCAAACATTGAATCTGTAATGGTAGACTAAGCCATACATAATTCAAACATTGAATCTGTAATGGTAGACTAAGCCATACATAATTCAAACATTGAATCTGTAATGGTAGACTAAGCCATACATAATAAAACCATTGAATCTGTAATGGTAGACTAGGCCATACATAATTCAACCATTGAATCTGTAATGGTAGACTAAGGCATACATAATCCAAACATTGAATCTGTAATGGTAGACTAAGCCATACATAATACAACCATTGAATCTGTAATGGTAGACTAAGCTATACATGATTCAAACATTGAATCTGTAATGGCAGACTAAGCCATACATAATTCAAACATTGAATCTGTAATGGCAGACTAAGCTATACATAATTCAAACATTGAATCTGTAATGGTAGACTAAGCCATATACAATTCAACCATTGAATCTGTAATGGTAGACTAAGCTATACATAATTCAAACATTGAATCTGTAATGGTAGACTAAGCCATACATAATTCAACCATTGAGTCTGTAATGGTAGACTAAGCCATACATAATTCAAACATTGAATCTGTAATGGTAGATTAAGCCATGCATAATTAAACTATTGAATCTGTAATGGTAGACTAAGCCATACATAATTCAACCATTCAATCTGTAATGACAGACTAAGCCATACATAATTCAAACATTGAATCTGTAATGGCAGACTAAGCCATACATAATTCAACCATTCAATCTGTAATGGTAGACTAAGCCATACATAATTCAAACATTGAATCTGTAATGGTAGACTAGGCCATACATAATTCAAACATTGAATCTGTAATGGTAGACTAAGCCATACATAATTCAACCATTGAATCTGTAATGGTAGACTAAGCCATACATAATTCAAACATTGAATCTGTAATGGTAGACTAGGCCATTCATAATTCAAACATTGAATCTGTAATGGTAGACTAAGCCATCCATAATTCAAACATTGAATCTGTAATGGTAGACTAAGCCATACAAAATTCAAACATTGAATCTGTAATGGTAGACTAAGCCATACAAAATTCAAACATTGAATCTGTAATGGTAGACTAAGCTATACATAATTCAAACATTGAATCTGTAATGGTAGACTAAGCCATACATAATTCAACCATTGAATCTGTAATGGTAGACTAAGCCATACATAATTCAAACATTGAATCTGTAATGGTAGACTAAGCCATACATAATTCAAACATTGAATCTGTAATGGTAGACTAAGCCATACATAATTCAACCATTGAATCTGTAATAGTAGACTAGGCCATACATAATTCAAACATTGAATCTGTAATGGTAGACTAAGCCATACATAATTCAAACATTGAATCTGTAATGGTAGACTAGGCCATACATAATTCAACCATTGAATCTGTAATGGTAGACTAAGGCATACATAATTCAAACATTGAATCTGTAATGGTAGACTAAGCCATACATAATTCAAACATTGAATCTGTAATGGCAGACTAAGCCATACATAATTCAACCATTCAATCTGTAATGGTAGACTAAGCCATACATAATTCAAACATTGAATCTGTAATGGTAGACTAAGCCATACATAATTCAACCATTGAATCTGTAATGGTAGACTAAGCTATACATAATTCAAACATTGAATCTGTAATGGTAGACTAAGCCATACATAATTCAAACATTGAATCTGTAATGGTAGACTAAGCCATACATAATTCAAACATTGAATCTGTAATGGTAGACTAAGCCATACATAATAAAACCATTGAATCTGTAATGGTAGACTAGGCCATACATAATTCAACCATTGAATCTGTAATGGTAGACTAAGGCATACATAATCCAAACATTGAATCTGTAATGGTAGACTAAGCCATACATAATACAACCATTGAATCTGTAATGGTAGACTAAGCTATACATGATTCAAACATTGAATCTGTAATGGCAGACTAAGCCATACATAATTCAAACATTGAATCTGTAATGGCAGACTAAGCTATACATAATTCAAACATTGAATCTGTAATGGTAGACTAAGCCATATACAATTCAACCATTGAATCTGTAATGGTAGACTAAGCTATACATAATTCAAACATTGAATCTGTAATGGTAGACTAAGCCATACATAATTCAACCATTGAATCTGTAATGGTAGACTAAGCCATACATAATTCAAACATTGAATCTGTAATGGTAGATTAAGCCATGCATAATTAAACTATTGAATCTGTAATGGTAGACTAAGCCATACATAATTCAACCATTCAATCTGTAATGGCAGACTAAGCCATACATAATTCAAACATTGAATCTGTAATGGCAGACTAAGCCATACATAATTCAACCATTCAATCTGTAATGGTAGACTAAGCCATACATAATTCAAACATTGAATCTGTAATGGTAGACTAGGCCATACATAATTCAAACATTGAATCTGTAATGGTAGACTAAGCCATACATAATTCAACCATTGAATCTGTAATGGTAGACTAAGCCATACATAATTCAAACATTGAATCTGTAATGGTAGACTAGGCCATTCATAATTCAAACATTGAATCTGTAATGGTAGACTAAGCCATCCATAATTCAAACATTGAATCTGTAATGGTAGACTAAGCCATACAAAATTCAAACATTGAATCTGTAATGGTAGACTAAGCCATACATAATTCAAACATTGAATCTGTAATGGTAGACTAAGCCATACATAATTCAAACATTGAATCTGTAATGGTAGACTAAGCCATACATAATTCAAAATGTCTGCAAATTCTCTATTAACCCTTCATATACCACAACATTAAATCATTTTTAATTCACATTTAAAAATGACCAAATTCTATCAATTACATACCCGTAGTAGTAGTAGTAGTAAATCATTGCTTTACGTCACTTTTCGGCACAAAAGGTCTTTTAAGTGACATTATAATTCGATAAAAACGTTGTAGTCAATTGATGAGATGAATGATGTACAGATGATGTGAGGGTGGGGGTGATAGGGCATGGTGGGTTATTGAGAGCGTTTTCCTTCATTAACCCTTCATATACCACAACATTTAATCATTTTTAATTCACATTTAAAAATGACCAAATTCTATCAATTACATACCCGTAAATGTAATACTGTAGATCTGGTAATATTCGCAGGGTTTTAATTTTCACAAGGAGGACAAATTAGGGAATTTAAGAATCTCAAGAAATTATTATTATAATAGCACTACCTGTCATCGAAATGCATAATTCACGAATTCTAGACTTCATGTGAAGCTCCAAAATCATAAAATTCGTGAAAATCTAAACACGCAAAAAATAACAGATCTACAGTATATCAAAAGAAAGAATCATTCCGGTGATGTGTACCGCTTTTTATGAAATTACACTTTAAAAATAAAATGGCCCAATCACTTTTTATGAAATTACACTTTAAAAAAAAAGCCTCATGAAGCAAATAATTATTTACTGTGTCCCAATCCGGTTAAAAAAAAACATTTATTACCTTTTGGTGGAAGATATTTATTGTTGATATCTGTGGTTCTCCTGAGAATAAATAGTGCAGTGAGTCGACTGAGTTCCTTTGCTCTTCTCGCTCCCAGATCCACTTCAGATGATGAGGCGTTGGGGTGGCGAGATGCTATTATGGGCATCTCATACACTTTTTTAAATGCTGCTGAACTGCCTGGAAAATTAGGATATGGAGTAAAATGTATCTGCTTAGATATGCAAGGCTGTATCGGCCACTTTACTAAGTGGTAGACACACCATTTCATACCAGAGCAGATATTATATACTAACTTTTAACCTTTTGATATTATATTATTTTGATTAACACTGTGAAATCAAATATAAATAACATAAACACCTTACTTAGCATTTCCAGTTTTACTTGAATACCCATTTTATAGGTCTACAACAGTTATAAATATTTGACAATTTTAGCACGATAAGGGTTAGGTAGCTATACACATAATAGAGAAATTATATTGTATAATATTGATAATATTGTGCAATTTCCCCCCCACAAAAAAAAACATTTTTTCGCGCCTGTTACCGGTATGTGTTATAGTTTCACAATTAGGTACTTTTACTTGACTATTTACTGTGGTACAGTAAAACCTGCTATGAGCAGCCACCCTTGTGACACAGGAAAAGTGGCCTTTTAAGGCAGGTGGCTGCTCATAGGAGGTTCATTTGTATTGGAAATGCCATCCTAGGGAATGGCCAAGTGGCCTTGCATAGGAGGTTGGCTGCTCATAACAGATTCTTCTGTAGCAATAGCAACATCAAGCCATGACTTACATACTGATAACTTCAATCAAAGCATATGTCAATCTAACACATTTTATTATCATTTCTACATAAAATGTTCTTGATCGAAGAACAAATATAAAGGTTAAAAACGGCTATAGACGTGATTAACACTTTAACCCTTAAAGCACTGAATTTTTTTTGAAAACCTTGGAGGCCAAAGGGTTTTTTTTCAGTTTGAAATCATATATGTCTTATTCAGCTCTTTCCGATTCATTTGAATACCTATGTTATGGGTCTACAGCCAATGGAAATATTTGACTCTTACTGTGTGGGGATTGACTTTAGTTGTCAAAATCTGACGTCTACAGACGTGACGACTAAAATCTATCCCCACACTGTAAGAAGGGTTAACTGAATTAGTTTCATATAAACCGTGGAGCCCAGAGGTTGTTTTTTTTCAATTTGAAATCATCATAAATGTCTTAGTTAGCTCTTTCCGCTTCATTTGATACCTATGTTATGGGTCTACGGCCATTAAAAATATGTTTACCCTTTTAGTGCGGGGACCGTCAATAGACTTTAGAATCTGATGACCCACACACTGCAAGAGTAAACATTTTTATAATGGTAGTAGACCCATGACATATGTATTCAAATGAAGCGGAAAGAGCTTATCGAGACATTTATAACTATTTCAAATTGAAAAAACCCTTTTGTTTCCATGGTTTATACAAAAATTTATCAGCTCTTTAAGAGATAGGGATTGACATGTAACAGCTATAATTTAAAATGTTGTCTCGTACTTAGAATTCCTGGATTGCAGAAGTCGACCAGTGAGTATAATTCCTGTAGATCATTTTGCACGGGTGTACCACTGAGGACGATCCTTCTGGTCGTGGAGAGGCTGTGTACCAGCTGACAACAGAAAATAACACCATATGACTAACCCTTGTACTGCTAGCAGAGATGCCAACCTATCGTGTGAATATATAATCTGCTTTTTCCTGAAGGTATTTTCCATGCGATTTATTATTATGGATTTTCATATTCCTTGTTACAAAGATGATTAACATAGCCAGTTGGTTTTACTGTTTCTTTTCAAGTGATTGTTTACATATATTGGGATGCACCTCATTATACTAATTGAATTGCGAAAAATTGGGTTCGATATATATTTTAAGCCTTAAAGCGCTGAATTGTTTTTGTATAACCCATGGAAATCAAAGTTTTTTTTTATTTTGAGATCATCATAAATGTCTTCGCTACCTCTATCTGATTCATTTGAATAGGTTATAGGTCTACGGCCAGTACAAATATTTTGATTCTTGCAGTGCCGGGATCGACTTTAGCCATCAGAATCTGACGTCTACACACGTCAGATTCTGACAAAAAAAAGTCGGTCCCGGAACTGTAAGGGTTAAGCAGTCTAGTTCAATGTAAGCACTACTGCTTCTTCACACTGAACCAAATTTACTCTCTCTCATACACTGTTTGTGTTACTGTATAACAATCAATATCTGATGATGGCTTGATAATAAATACCTTAATCAGAGAAATATGGCGTTAGTGGAGTTCCTTTCATCTTACACAATCCTAAATAATTTAGGCAAGCGTAGCTGTATGTTAAGAATTGTATCCGCTACACCTATGCGGTGGGGGGGGGGGGAGTGTTTATGGCTTCTGAGATGCCTTAATTATTATTATTATTATAATTAAAGAAGGACATGTTTGTTCTAAAAAACCATCATTCTGGAAAAAAACTAAAAATCACAAACGGAAATATGAGTAAAAAAGAAGAAATCCCATCCCTACACAATACACTTCTGACTATCAAATACTCACAGATGTAGTTTTGATATTTGCGTTCTTCAGTCGATGTCCCTCGTCACAAATTATGAGGTCAAAATTCACTGGCTTCAAAACATCATGTGAGCGGACAAACATCTCGTATGAAATGATCATTACTGGCATTCTGGTTGAAAGAAAACTCTACAAACAATATTTTATGTTACATTACTACATAATTACATGTATAATATATATAAATATATATACTGTGTTATAATTAAAATTTCCCAGAAAAAAATGTTTACTTCCTGTGTCTGCTTAGACTGACTGGACCAAGATGGCATGTCTATGGCTATTTCAAGAACATTGTAGAAAATCAGTTCACATGCTCATTTTTTTCCAAGACTACTCTAATAAGCGCCCCCCCCCCCTGTAGCTTTGAGGAAGGGGGAGGTAATCTAATTAATGTCCAGAAATTATTAGAATAAATATGGTACGATAATTGGGTATTTGATGAACTATAAGCCTAAGTTTTGCTCACAGCAAATGAAGTTATGTAGAGATGCTCAAACCTGTGGTTTTGCTTCTCCGCCGACAGCAAATACTTTAATTCGTTCTTGCCCCAGCCACTTGGAAAACTCCTTTACCCAATTCTGCAATAAAACATACCTTATGAAGTAGTTTAATATATCTATACATATCGGATCAAAAATTCTAAAAATCTTTCAGAGTGCTTTTTATTCATGCTAATCACATAAACCATATTTACCACTATACTGTGATTTACTGTTATTCTGACCTTTACTAAGCTTCCTGGAGTTATGATTAAAACACGGCGAATAGCGGGCCGCCCTCCATATGGTCCCTGCTTCAGTAATGTCCTGGTGAGACACAAAATCAATCATAAAAATGTATACAAAGATACATAATACCCCATACAAATATTTGGAAACATTCCCCTCATTAGCTTCATCCCATGGCTTGATCTGTGGTTCTCCGCGTCAAGGCTTAATCTTTATCCTGCTTAATTAAATAATTTTAATTTTCAGCCACATGAAGTTGTGTCTCACTACCGTGATCCACCACTTTGAGTTGCTAAAAATTACTGATATTTGTTTAACTTGACACCAAACATTTGCATATATTAATGTTTAAACACTCATTTCATTCCCAATAACGATGATTTAATCGGCTAATAAAACAGATTAAAAACGACAATAGTCGTGATCAGCAGGCACAGGGTTAATGTGGGGAAAATGATGAATAACGGCCTGCTGTGAAAATAGTCACAATATGAATATGAATATTGCTTTACGTCGCTTTCTGCTCAATCATGGCAATATCGCGACAGAAGGCAGCCTGAGGCCGGGACTATGCCCTACTCTTATTTTGAATGACTTCAAGGGTTCTTTATAGTGCACAGTACCATAGGCAGCACTGTACACTCCATGCCTTTGAACAGTTTGGAGCACTGTATATGCACAACCTCGATGACAAATATCCGACCCGACCGGGATTCGAACCTAGTACCCCTAGGTTACAAGCCCCAGTCGATACGAATGAGCCATCGGGGCCGGCCTAGTCACAATATATTGTTATAAAATTAGAGCAATGTTAACTCACCATACTACTGCAATACACTGGAGAGTTTTCCCTAAACCCATCTCATCCCTGAAATAAGTGATTATTAAAAACAGTACATGTATAAAGGTATTAAAACCAAAGGCTTCTAACCTCTAGAGGTCTCAGCTGTACTATTTAAATTCTAAGCTACTTGAACTTGTGTCATTTTAGTGGACATCAGTGCTCCAGCGGACATACAGCAGTTGTGTTTATTAACATGATTAAGTACAGTTTTATTTATTACTCACAATAAGCAAAATAATATTACAATGATTCACTTATTCTGCAAAAGCAGGTATGTATTTAAATTTTAATGCATAAAGTCCAGACACTATTCAAGAGCTAGACAGATGTCATTGAAGCTTGAAAAAACAATTATTTCAATTATTTGAGGATGTGAATCTTACGCTAGTATAGCTCACGATCCCGCATACGGCTTCATTCCCGTGACACACTCGTACAGGAAGATGACACCATCTCTCTGATGTGGTCGTAGATGCTGAGATACGTAAAGATCGACCACCACGTCAACCAACTGTAAACATTTACTGCTATGTGTCCACTGCAACAATAACAATCAAGCCTCCAAATTCAGCTTTTGCTCACTCACACCTCAGTGCTGTCATATGTAGTTTTTTTAACTGCAAATTTAAAGTTTTTTTCAAGTTGCATTAACCAGTTCGCATAGTGGGTAACTGTGGTGAGTGATCATTCACCTCACCACTTTTAGGTGGGTTTTTTTTACTCGCCAATAAATTACAAATCTGAAGGCATGAACAATGCATTAACAATTTACATAATTATGTGCGTAAATAAATGCATATCAACAAACAGTATGTAGTTTACATTATACATATATTTCCTCAAAATTTAACTCCAACGAATACAAACAAGTGTCTGTTCCATCTATAGGTCTTGTGATATCTGTTCAGCTCAGCTCAGCTCTGGCTACGGCAATGCCAGAGCTGAGAGTCGCTCTGATATCAGGACTGGGTGAGCGCCAGCACTCATCAAATGCATGCAATAAGGCCTGATTTTTTCTGTTGCATGCTTGATGTTGTGGATCGCGATAGCGATTCACAACCTTTTCTTTTTGAAATTTAGGTCCCAACATAAATTAGTGTTTCAAGATTGGAAGCATATTTTTTTTTAACCCAATCACTACCATACATGACGGAAATTCCCGTCATCACTCATCATGTTACGTAACCATACATGACGGGAATTTCCGTAGGATTTACTATAGTTACACCAGGATCCCTGGATCCTGGCATACACTTCGGCCTGGAATTGAATTAACAACTGGTTATACAGGTGCTGATAAAAACACTGTCAACTGTAGTCGTCATCAGTGCTCCAAACCACCAGTCTTGTGCTGAACCACTAGTCTTGGGGATGACAGTACCTGAGCCTGTGGTGTGGTGAAAGATAAATAAGATATAATTTTCTGTCCACGGGGATAGAAATTGATTATCAGATCTCAATAGACTTATATAAATGACCTTCCACTATCACCTGATGAGATGATGACGGCCGAGGCATGACTAAGGCATTGATATTTAATGGATCATGACGTGGTTTTATCTCCATTGTCTCTTTCATGGCAGGGGATTCAGTCTGAAAAATAATAAACATCTTTTATTTGATATATCAAATTTTAGTAAAATATATATATAAAATATATATACCTTTTATAAAAACTGAGCATTTTTCTTCAAATTTAAGTCCGAATTGCAGACGAAGGTAAAAGAAGAGACTTGTTCCATTTCAAAATCTGCTACTTTAGTTAACTAGAAAGATCAATCATATTTGCATTTACTACTTGCAGTGAATGAAAATTACCCAATTTGATAAAATATCCAAGTGTAATATATAAATTTGAAGCTTAAAATATCATGATTTTGGCGAGTAATAACAATTTTCATAGAATAAATATTACTTAAAATATGCCAGACATGCATCACTAGCAGGTAAAGAGTCAGAAGACCCTGTAAAAAATATAATAAAACCAAAAAATCAGACATATTCTGAATGCACGACACAATGGCTGATATGGTAGGCGTGAGCTTAAAGCTGTGACGTCTCCCTGTCAGGAAAATATCTATATTAGAAAAAATATATAAATAACTTTAAAATATATCAGATAAACTTACAGCTTGATGTGAAGTTACTTTGTGAAAGCCACGGAAAAGACCTGAAATAAAAATCTATCACTTAGATATAAAAATATATCAGTTAGACAATGTTTTTAACTATTTTTCAATCATTTGAAGAAGGAAGTGACATAACATACAGGTTCAAATGAAAATAAATAAATTAAATTAATGGTTGATTACAGAATTGAGCATGCATTAACTCATGTGGGCCTTTGCCACGACGGCCTAAATAGGGTACACTCAAGTATGTCGGCCTTCGTCACGACGGCCTAATTATATGACGCCATACATTAGGGCCTAGTACTCTAGGGGACATTTTTGCCAGTAGTGAAAGGAGGAACTCTTCCTTTACCGACTTCCCCCTGATAAAAATACCCTCAGATACCTACTTTTTTTTAGTAGGACCCCTGAGGTAGCCCCTGGGAACGATATAGGTTATAACTATGCACATCGCACTAATTATAACGCAAGAAAACATGTCACTGACCCATGTCACTGACCATTTTTGTTGGCGATTTTCAACCACGCAGGCAATGAAATACAGTAGTCCCTCCAGATGCGACCCCCTTCAGATACGACTTCTCCTATTATGCGACTTTTTTTCTGAGCACCGACGTACTTTACACTGTTAAGCACCCCTTAAATGCGACTTCCCCTCTCCCACGTCATGCGACCTTCAAATCATGGCACTATCTAGCGACCTCCCTTTTAAGATACGACGTTTTGAAATTAGCTGCTTAGCGGCACTGTCAGCCTGTCAGATTATTCAAGATACGACTTTTAGATTGTCCACGTCAGGCAAACCATGAACTGCCCGTCTACAGTTACTAGTTGTGTGAACATGTATCACATACCGACAGATACAGCCCAGCAAATACCTATGTTGAGATACTGTGGGCTTAAGGCTGGTACAGCGTTGTAGGAAGTGAGCCAGCATTGACACAACCTTGTTCAATACACCATGTCCATATGTGTACTGCTGGCTTCATATCACCGTACCAGATAGCGATATCCTTCTAAAGATGCGACTTTTTGAAATTAGCTGTTCACAGACAGTGTAACGTCTGCCGGCCCCGCACTGAGAAGATACGATTTTTTCATGTTTCCAGCCGACTGGTGAGAATGGCCAGCCAGGAAGCCTATACACTGTTAGCACGATTTTGCGCATAAGCAGGACTACCCAACTAAATAGTTCAGTTTTAATCACTGTGTGGCGCATTATAATAGAAGTGTGACAAGACTCCCAACTAAATAATTCAGTTTTTAGTCACTGTAGTGTGTGGCGTGTTGCTATTGGGAAAGGTGTATTAGTGTTCGAATGTTACAGCGGCACGCCACTGTTAAAACTAAATTGGCTGATCAGGCATAACACATTTAAACCAATGTTGGATTAACATTAGCCCTGCATGTACGATGTCAGCGCTGTTGTGGACGGCAGTGAACAGGTGGTCAGGTGTGTACAATTATGTGGCTGTGTATACCGACGAAGCTGCCGGGTTGGCTCAATGTTGGGCCAGCAGCATAGGATATCAACCAGCATTGAAATAACATTGACAAAAAGTATGTGTTCCTCTGATGCCGATTCACTTTTCTCATTTGTTCAAAGATAATAAATCCAGAGTGCAATTCAAACAGACACTCGAAAAATGTGATGGCAGGTTCTGCTCCGAGTAATATCACTCTCAGCATGGTGAGAAAAGTGCCTGGATTTGTCACCCACGGCAGGCGCGACATTATTTATACCTTGCAAACACAAGCCGTTGAAGCAATGTCATTGTAATGTTGGGCCATCGTTTGCGACGCTGGCCCAACATTACAACGTGTTTTCTGATAAACAGTAGCTCGTTACCTAGATGCTGACTCTCGAGTCTCCAAGTGCTACAAAACCATTGTTGAACATTATGAAGAAATAAAGCACAATAAACATGATATATATCAGATTACCACACACTGAAAATAAATAACAATAATTTGTATAGGAATCAAATATGTTGTATTCGGTAGATCACGCTGAAGAGTTTTATAAAACGCCAATTGATGGCGAGCAGCACTCTAATGGTTAATCCCCTAGACACGCTAACGGGTTGCGCCGTACAGGAGCATATCTCACATGAACTATCAATGTTGGCCCACCCTCTGCTTGCTGGGCCCAATTTAAATTAATATTTGATCAACGTCTCATCTTGTATGAGTAGGCAATGACACCTGTACTGTAGCTCAATTTCTAGGACGGGCAATTACCATGTTAACCATAAACAATGTCAAATTCTATCGGAAATTCACATAATATTCTGAGGTATTTATTCCTCCTGGAATAACACATTTACGTTTCTCTTTTTTTATCTGTCACCTAACCGATGCCTGTCTAATGTAACTTACCATTGACGACAGTGGCCCAGAATTAGAGCAACACTGCACCGACGTCCTGCGCTGACCTCGTGCATACAGTGAAGATACCGTCTGTCTTGAATATTTCAATGGGAAAACATCCATAACATATTTTTAAAAAATTCTTATCAGGCAATGTAATATCGATCAATCCAGGTGTTTCGCGATGAGATAGAGTGTAATGTGTGTGACATATTAACAGAGTCATAGCGTGTACAGTGTCAGCCTTGATCACAGCTATTCACAAATAATATCGGCACTTGGATGAAGGCGGCTGTAGTGTTACTGTTAGAACATGCAATTAACACAGGCTGTCAACTACGTTGATCGTGTCAAAACGATAATGGAGGTGTTTAGAGGTTGCTGTCATAAACATCAAATTCGGCCCATTTTTCGTTTTTTTAGTGTTTTTTTCACCCCTCTCAGATACGACTACCCCTTTGATGCGACTTTGGTTGTCTGGCAGTATCAGAGGGGGACTACTGTATACCCATTGTATTAATGCATGTACAGATCTGAATTTCGCATAAATGCGAATCTGGTAATCAAGGTAGTTTTCGCATAAATGCAAAATTGGTAAAAGAAGAGATAAAGCAGTATATTATAAAAAATTGAATTTTTCACCCACTTGATAAAGCTCCTTAGTCTTGTCAGATAAATACGTGTACACCACAAAGTAAAATTAAAATAATGACAGGGGGTTCTGAACTTTTTTTAAATCATTAATTTTATTCAGTGATAAAACCAGCCTTGATGTTCATTCTGTAAGCTTCTTAACCCTTACAGCGCAGGGATCGACTTTAGTCGTCAGAATCTGACGTCTGTAGACGTCAGATTCTGGAGACTAAAGTCGATCTCCGCACTGTAAGAGTAAAATATTTCTAATGGCCGTAGACTCATAACTTAGGTATTCAAATGAATCGGAAAGAGCTAACTAAGACAGTTATGATGATTTCAAATTGAAAAAAATTCTTTGGTTGCGATGTTTTTTTTACAAATTATTTCAGCGCTTTAAGGGTTAATTTTGTCAGATAATTACACCACATGACATTTTTTCAGTAATATTTATCGAATGAGAGGATGTTCTAAACGTCCATTTCAGATACAACATGATTCAGGCCATTTTCATTCACTTTGCGAATACAGAGTGCAACCTGAATAACAAGAGCACAATATCCCGCGACCATGAACATGTAAAACAAATTTAAACAGGATACATAAAAAGTTTCAAATAAAATAGCGATCCATAAGGTCAAATTACCACAGGGTAAAATTGTGATCCATAAGCTAAATTAAGGATGCAAAAATCTGACATTTTGACTTTTTTTCGCCATTATTAAATTTGTTTTAGAACTGGCTATTAGCAACATCCAGAACAAATTTGATCAGGATAGATGAAAAACTTTTCAAATTATAAGCTGAAATTAATTACTGTACATCTGGTCATTTTCGCGTGTTTAAATTTTCGCGAATTTCTGATTTGGGGACCAAAATTCGCGAATTTTCATTTTTCTTTAATAGCGCTATTATAAAAATAATTTTTGCGAGGTTCTTGAATTCGTGAATTTGTAATTCTCGCGAAATTCGCGAAAATTAAAACCTCGCGAATATTACCAGATCTACAGTATGTAAAATGAGATAAATCAGGCATTTCAAGTTTTTTTTCAGTCATTAATGAACTCGTCCAAGAAATGGCCATTAACAACACGCAGGACACATGAAAAACATGGCAAGTTATCATGCCGACAAGGAAATGTTAATGGCGACCCTCAAAGTACTACATTAGAAAATTATAATTTTCACCCTCTTGAAGTTGTGTCTCGCTTCCGCAATTCACAACTTCAAGTGGGTGAAAATAACTTATACTTGTTAAATTTGAGGCAAATATTTGCAAATCTTGATTTAAACACACATTACGTTTCCAAAAAACAGTGATATAACCGGCTAATAAAACAGACTAAAAACAACTGTAATTGTGCATAGCGTTAATGTTGGGCCAATGTCAAACATCAGCATAAGAGCCACATAGGTTTAGCATATTTTGCTCGCTAAGGGGGGGGGGGGTGCATGAGGAACCATATATACAAAAACATATAATATTATACATTATTTAGTCCTCTATAAATGTGTGATATCATTCCAAGTGGGGCTTAATAAAAACCTATTTCAGTTTTTAACAAAATGTACAAAAGTACATCTGATGTCTAGATGTCCCCTATATCAAAAAAGCTGAAATAATTATAATGGTCGTTTATCCATTAACCAGGAAGGTATACAAAAAATACAGAAAGAGATAACTAAGCCATTAGAGAATTTGAAGATGTCATTTTTTTTCAAAATTTGGATTATTTCTAGTCATTTGAATTTGAAAATTGTGTCAGCAATTGCAGGTTTAAATGAATGAAAAAAAGTAACAAACAATTGAGCAGCACAATGGTTAATAATGGAGAGTGAGTAATGTCTGCAGCTCACTGGATTTGTAACCTGTTCCTTTCCCGATCCTGAAATATTAGAAAAAAATACCTAAATCATATGCTCAGCTAGTAGAATCTAATGTTAAGCAAATAAATAAATAAAAATAATAAACATAATAAATAATAAAGTTTTTATACTGTGTATATCTAGTCACCTTCATTATAAAAAATTGACAGATAAGATCACAATATATTCGTTTGGAATTAAAAGGTGGTTTCACTATGTTTAATAATACAAAACACCCTTTAGTTCTAGAGTGATATCTGAACTCACTCTTTGCTTTCTGTGTCCAGTAAGCTGACTGTTCTACCTTTGACAATGAGGACAGCTGAAAAGTAAGGAAAACAAGTAAAAATGGATAAACTGTTAAATATATCCTCAACCATTCACTCTCCTCTAGGAGATATAGGGTACAATAATTTAAAGGCGGGGCATATTTTTTATCATGTAGCGAGCATCTATGCAATTTAGCCCATTCGCTAATCAAATATGAATTTGATTAGCAAAATATACATTAATGATAATGTTGTGATGCCAGTCAAAGCTTACAAGAGAAAGTTTGTAATCAATATTATTATCAAACAAAATGTTTCATGCAATAGCTAATGCTAGAATCAATTTTAAAAGAGACTTATAGGCTTTCTTCTCCTAAATTGCACAAGATTTTTTGTTAAATCATATAATTTCCCTTCATATCAAGGGGGATTTGCAGGGATGCAATTTACTACAGGCTCGCCGGCCAATGTTTAGTGAATTTTGCCACATCGGTCAATCAAATTTTAAGCATGTAACAAGTTCTGTGGTCATGCAGATACCGTTTTGTACTTGTTGACAATTTTAGGAAAAAATAAAGCTAATGTACATTTTACATCAACCATTGATTCCCACACTTCAATTATTTACCTGTCACTATTTGATATAAATAAAAGTTTGAACTTACCATCACCTTCCCACTTTTTGTGCTACAAAAAAAAAATTGATTTATTGTAGCTACAAAAAAAAAGTGATTTATAGTAGCAAGTTAATTTTGGGTACTGGTAAATATAAAATAAACTATCTAAATAGTTTTACATTCAAGACTTTTATTTTCAAAATTTGGCTACATAAGTGAGTATAAAAATACAGGTATTAATAAATATTACTGTAGTCAACATCATTGCTCTACGCTTTTTTTAAACTATGTATAACAAAACTGAAAGTTTTACCACCTTCTATTTCTAAAATTACATTGTTGTTTAAATAATATGATATTATCATTGTAACCTCCACAATTAAATTTGCTCATACAAAACATAAATAAACTTGTTTAAATCATCATAGTTCCGGTTCCCGTTCTGATAGCCCAATATTACATCTGCTATGCATACTGGATTTAATGAAGTCCAGTACTAAGGTTAAACTGATTTAACTTACTACATCTTAATTTCTTAATTTCTAATTATTAATAGATGTATAATTATAATTGCAGCAACCTAGAAACTGACCTTTTTCTTAGAGTGCTTGCACCACATGACATTGAAATATAATGCTGGTACTGTGTCCACATCAACTGAAAAGCAAAATAAATATATAGATTATAATCCCTTTAAATATATCTTTAAACATATTTCCAAATAATATTAAATACAGAAATCTTTAATTGGCTACCTTTAGCTTTCAATGTTGTACCAAATGATTTTTGTAAACCATCATTGGATCCGACTGAAGGAGTTTTGAAAGGCTTGAATCTGTTTTTCACAATGTCAGAGCTTGTCCCTGAGAGAGCGGTGGATTGACCGGAGCTGGCGGGTGGCGGCTCAGGTGGTGGTCCACTGGAGGTCAGTGAATCACCGCAGGCTGATTGACCAGATGGCACGGGTGAATGACAAGAGGGGGCGGCTAATTCTGATGACGATACTTCAACACTCTGATCTTCAAACTTATCTCCTTCATACCTAATAATATTGAAACTTTTTATAACAAATGCAGTAATTTCTATTAAAAGCTCTAGTTTTCTCTATACCAATTTTCATATTATTACTGCACACAATATCAGTTAATATCAATTAAAAATACTAAGATATCTTTTGTATTGCGGCAGCATGCAACATCAATTCATCAAATTTCACCAAAATAAATGTAAAGGCCTAAACAACCTTTAGGATACTGGAAAAATAGCATTGTTTTTATGTACTCTCTTGTCCCTAATAGAACAGCGTTCAGAGTAAAAGCACCTGTTGAAAAAATCCCATTTTTTTTTTAATAGAACCTGTCCACAATAAAAGCACCTCTTGGAAAAAAAAATCCCATCATGATATGTCAAAGTATCTGAGATAAAGTTGGACATCATTCTATTCTGTGCGTTTTGTATTATTCAGGTATCTGTGTACATGTAACTAATCCTTGGACCACATTCTAGAAGATAATTTGTATCAACCCTCACACTGCTATGATCACACTGACTATGATCGACCAAATACACCAAGCTCAGTCTGCTGTGGGCGACTCTGGTCCAGTAAAACCTAATTTTTTTTTTTTTTATTAATAAACGAACCTGACCACAACAAACAAACTTGTATGAAAAATAGGGCGTAGTTTTAACAAATGAACCAGTTCGTCTATTAGGGACAAGAGAGTACAGTACACAACTCGAATTAACTAAAATTTCTTATTAATCAGAAACAGAAAAAAGTAATTTCAAACTGTTGGATTTGCTAAAGTAATTTACACCTTGAGTTCATAATATTGGTTTACATTGTAAAAAAACATATCTTGCAAATAAAATATTATAAGAAACATACAAGCTGGATATAAAGAAAGATCAATTGTATGATAATAGATGTAAAGTTGTAAAGTTACTTACTTTTTTGAATTGATGACTGGTGTTTTGATCACAGATTCGCTGACAATATTCATGTCACAACTAGTTTTGTCAGAGTCCCCATCATTGCTGGGTATGTTTTCCTGTTCAAAATGAATTAAGTTAAAAAAATTTATAAAGAACAGGCTAGACTGAACCAATTAGATTAGAAATTCACATCAGTACACTTAGATCACAAAATACTTTTGGAAGGGTAGGATAAAAATTTATTTTTATTTGACCATGGAGATATACATAAAAGTTATTACCTACATGTATACAGGCAAACATTATAACAATAGCTAAAAATCATGTACACATGTGACGCCCTTGTTTGTAACAAGTTTAGGCATTTGTCTTATATCATCAAGAAAAGTATAATTTGAGTTTGTTTGAAACTTTGTTAAAAACAAAAATATATGGGACTCAGAAGCACAAGGGGTAAAATCATTAAAATAAACAATTGTGGATTTATTCCCTCAGTTTTTAATAATTTACACAAAACAGCAAATGTTTAAAATATTGCTCTTAATAAGTTTTTAAAAGGTACAGGCAGACATGACAGGTTTGACATTAAGATGCTTGTAATGTTAATTTTAAAAATTCCTGGCCCTTATTTTATTCCACTGGCCCATTTTTTGATAGTTATACACAGTTCGCATGCATTGAATGTCTGCAACAAAATATAAAGCATAACTTGTAGCTTTGAAAATTAAACACCAAATACTAGATTGTGTCAAGCCCTGTATGATATTGATTATTAATTGGTGTAGAGCTTGGTTCTTCGCATTAGAAGCTCTATAATCGAGTGATTTGTCCAGCGTTTCTACTCTTAGCCAAGTATGAAAATATTAAATCATTTTGTGTAAAATAATGCAAGCTGAAAAAAAAAATTGTCAATTGAAGTTGAAAATTGTGTTGGCTACTCTAGCTTTAAATTAATGTAAAATAGAAATGAACAATTAAGCAGCACATGGGCCAAGACTTTTTCAAGGTTTTTCAATGCTTTAACTTGAAATACATGACACAGATGTATGGCTACATGTAACAGCAGTGATTGGGAAGGACGTGCGCCTTGCGCCATTGGCGCATAATTTTGGTAAATGTCCCATTGTATAATGACAGGTTGCGCCATGGGCGCAAGTGAACAATACAGTTCAACAGTTTCTAGTAAACAACGTAGGCCAAGTGACATGCCAACTAGCAAACTATGACGTCACTTGTGATGCGAGTTACCTCCATGTATGTACACACATGACGTGGCCTATCCAGTAAACACCTGACATTGAACTATGACTGGCTTAATGCTGGCCTTCCATTTGCAACACTGGCAAACATTAGGCCTACGCCTTCAATAACTGTACATCTTGTGTTTCCTGTGATATAGATTATAGGGCCTACAGCTGTACGTTAACCATGTTAACCGCGGGCAGCATTTATATGCTTGTGAAAGCATGTGATGAAATATCAGAACCCGAATGCCTTTATCTGTTTATGGTCCCTACATAATGCTGGACCAAGGCCTGCTACATCTGAGACTAATGACATAGCCTGGCCTGACAAGTCACAATGCTAGGCCTACTGGCTGCAGTTGTGTCACATCTAACCTAGATTTAGCTCTACACGCTTGCACTTCTAGTAAAACCAGCTGACCGAAGTAATGACTAATGGTTATGGCTTCTAGACCAATTTAAACTATAAGGACAAGAATGAAAAACATGTTTTATTTTCAATAGAATACTAACTTATAGGCACATGCCTAAGGGAGATAATATGGCTACCCAGTATGAAATTGGCTCTGCCGATATATTCAAGTCGTTGACATGCAGGAGGAAGTGACTTCCATGTGGTTGTGAACAGTGTCGGTGAGAACACATGTGCTGATGAGAGGCTACACATGTAGGCCTATATCCACCCCTGTCACACGTTTTAACCAGTCATGGGTGAAATTATGGACCTAGTTACAAATTAATTGCAGCTCTTCCTTGTAATGATATACATGTAACAGGGCACAAAATAAGGACATTCCGGGCATCCGGAATATGCAAAAATATGCAAATTGTTTCTGTGTACGGCGCATTAACCTATAACAACTGAGATAAGCGGCAGATTTGCTGGGAATCACCAGGTTAATTGTTTTAAAAATAAATTTTTTTTGAAAAATAAATATTGTTTTTTTATGTCCCAAATTTCTGACAACTAAAAAATCTTGCGGACAACCTGAAAAGTTTACCTAGTGGTCCAGTGGACAACCAGGCCAACAATCCTTATTCCGTGCCCTGATGTATTGTAATCTACATAGTATAAATCATATAAGCCATTATACAATTTAAATGAAAAATCAACTTATTAAAGTCCCATTTGCATGATTTGGTTTCAAAATGGCCCATTGGCCCGGGGAAAGTGGCCATTGGCGCATTGACAAAAAATCCTTCCCAATTACTTTAACAGTAGATAACGTGCTGAATTAGAGGGGGATTCAACGTGCATATTTTGTGGTATATTGCCAGGGGTGGAATTTAACGCTCGCCCGCTCGCCCTTGGCGACCAAAATGTAGGCAGGACGAGTGCCAAGTAATGCACCAGCAAGTCATCCTGCCTGTGATCTCATAAAAATCCACGGGCGAGTGGACATATTTGTCACGTTGCCCTGCTTGTTTGATTTAGCTAGCCGGCATGCAGGCTGCCCTGGCCTTACGACAATCTATCGATCGATTTAAACCTGCCAATGGTCCAGTTGCTTTTTGCTCAGAGCTGTGTACTGTTTCAACGCTGTGTATTTTGCCTATTAACGTGCATTTTGATTGAATGCAAGTGCTGGTCAGTCAGGGACCTCTGCGCCAATCATATTCTCTTTACTAAGATCCAATAGTTCAAAAGTTGAACCATTTGTCTGATTTGTCTAATTACGACGTCCCTCTGTCAGTGTCTGTAAACCCATTAAACTGGTTAAATTAAAATCAGTTTCAAGCCCTGAATTACATTACATGCCAGATGGTCTAATTATTGAGCTATACAATATTTTCAATAAAAATTTCACGGTATGTGGCGGGTGACTTGACAATAGTCCTTACAAAATTTCATGAAAAGATATTGAGAATTGACTGAGAAATCAGCGAAAAACATGCGGTACAAGTTTGTGAATATGACTTTGGCCCAGTTTTTTTTTATGGTCATGTTGTACTACAAGTAGGCCTACAATGTGGAAATTAATTACAGGTGTCAAGCGACCTGCACCCAAAACAAGACAGAGTGAGGACCAAAGTTAAGAAAGGCCTAACAAAAAGCGTATGACAAAAATCTGTGACATCTGCATTATGTTCAGAAATGGGAATGAAAGTTTCCATGGCTGCCTGGTGTTTGAGGTTGTGCATGATGCTGATGGTCCAGCCAAACCAGGCCCCTGTCAAGCATGTAGTTTACTACACATGACATGATTGATGAAAACCAAAACTGAGATTATTTTTGCATAAATTTAATAAACCTGATGAAAGGGCAGTCATCTCTTTTTATGATTGGGCAATCATGATTACTACGGCAATCTGTTAATTACTACTAATAATTAACAGATTGCCGGTGACCTTCAAATTTTACTGGCCAGCAGGACAAGTAATTCGAGTTTTACTGGCCAGCAGGTCTAGCTGCTGGCCAATTTTAGCTAATCAGCTAGAACTGCTGGCCAGTAAAACTCAAATTACTTGTCCTGGTAGACAATAAAATTTGATGGTCATTAGCCCTGATGGCAAGTAATATTTCAAAGTCACTAGCCCTGCTGGCAAGTGAAATTTAAAAGTCACTGGCCAGTAAATTTGCTGAAGGACTAGTCAATTTTGATATTTCACTAGCCCTGCTGACCAGTGGCTTATTTTCTTTAAATTCCACCCCTGTAATGCCAACCATCAATATCACATCTATGTCTGTAACACTTTTCTCCATTAAAACTACAATGTTTTTCAAGGCCACACAGGGTTTCCGCCAGGAATGTTTGAGAGGGGGGTCCAAAAGGAGGGGGGTCTGGGGGTCCTCCCACAAGAGAAAATAAATTAAGAGTTTTCAATTTAAATGCTTAAAAAAAGCCTATTTTAACTAAAATGACAGCAAAATAGATAATATATATTATTTTCTCTGCCAACAAGGGAGATAACCCCCTGTGGTGCTGAGTGGGGGGTCCGGAAACCCCCCCCCCCGACCCTCTCCCCCCCACTGGGAGAAACCATGCCACAAATCTACAAAATTTCAATTTTCAATACTTTTCAATGCCATGAAAAGATTTAACAATCAATGTTTTTCAAGGCAGCGTACAAACTCAGTTTGTTTTATTCATTACCTTAGCTCCACTTGTATGAATGGACTTGATCTTTGCAGCTGGTGGTACGAAAAATGTTCTTTTCTTGGCACTGAGTTGACTCGGGGCGGCCGACCTCTTCATATCTCATCAGTGCTGATTCAGTGGTAGGCTTATAATCTGTAGAAGACAACAAATACTTACATTATTAAACCTTGAGCTGTTCTGACTGTAGGCTATATATATATACCAGGTACAGTAGAACCTGCTATGAGCAGCTATATATATATCAGGTACAGTAGAACCTGCTATGAGCAGCCAGCAGGCCTCGTCATGTTGGGTGCCCAGGGCTACCAGTTGAGCTGGGGGGGCTACCATAACGGTAACAGCCATAACCCGGCGGGCTACCACTTCCAGTAGCAATGCCAGCGTAATTACGATGTTGTGCGCCGTGCATCCGTTTATATAAAGAAAACAACACTTTGCTATTGGTTTGCTATTAGCGTTTTTTCCTGTCGGATGTTTCTGAAAATTATGTGGTATATTCTAAAGACTATATTCTTTCACTTGCTCTAGTTTAAATCGATCTATCCCTGTCAGAACGTTTATATTTGTACACGATTCGATCATTGTTTATGTTGAGATTCCGTGAATTCTGAGTTCCGCCATCTTGTTTTTCACGGAAATTAACGATCCGACTCGGTTGCATAAATTAGGTTATTTCAAGAACGCCGTTGGTCAATATTTGCATGTACTTTGACCTGTGTCAAGCAGACTACCTAATTATAATAATATCAGAGAGAAATTAAATTTGTAGCAGTAGAACTTAGAATTATAAAATTCTATGAATGGGGAACTTTGAGGAAGTTATTGTAGGTAGAATAGGCTGTTTTAAGTCAGATACTATTTTCCTTCCATCCATAAGTGATATCGCATCGCAGACGGGATATAGATGCGGGGGGGGGGGGGGTGGCTATGGGTCACAAAATTAGCACAACGTCGCATTCCAGTGTGTCATACACGCACCTGTTGATCAGCAGAGAGCTGATCGCTTTTCCTTATATGAATACATGTTATATGACGACGAAGTGTCATTTCATACGGGACTGTACATATTCTTAATCGTAGGCCCTCATTTTTGTATAACCAGGTGATGTGTAGGCCTACATAAAACTGCTTAGCGCTACAGTGATCAGTATGTAAAACCATATGAACTCTGCAAGGTACACTGAAGTATAATGCAGTATACATGTGTACGCATATTAAGCTTTGTTTGTAAACACATTGTCCCACATGGACGTGGTCATTCAGAGACTGTCACTCAGGCCTACTGGTTAGGCCCTAATACATATAAGCCTACCAGTAGGCTGAGTAGTAGTTTTATTGTGGCTTTTCCTGGCTGTTACCTATCTTAACAAAATTGAAGTTTGAACAAAATATTTATATGCTGGCAGTGGCAAGTCAATTAACTTGCATATATTTTTTAAGACAACCCACACACAATATGTAGAATAATCATGTGATCATGGTGATAACAAGACATTTTTATTAAATTACGAGGAACAAACTTCTAAATGGACATGCTTATAAATCTAAATAATTAAATGCTTTGAAAAAATAAGGCCAGTCTATTATATACAATATAGCTATAGGCACTAAATAATCATACAAATTAGATTATAATATAAATAGGCCTACTGTAGGCCTTAGATAGTCATACGATATTAGACTCTTAGTCTACTAATCATGATACTTGAAATCCACCAGACCCCAACCAAACATGAGAGAGGGTACCTCATACCCTCCACTTTAATATCCGACTACGATAGTAACACTTTTATCTGGGCTACCGATATGCATTTGGGGCTACCAAACTTTTAATGTTGGTAGCCCGCTGGCTACCAACCATTCTAGAAATTTGACGAGCCCTGAGCCACCCTTGTGACACAGGAAAAGTGGCAAATTTAACGCAGGTGGCTGCACATAAGAGGTTCATTTGTATATAAAATGCCATTTTGGGGATTCAAAGGCCAAGACCCATAGTGAGCAGCACTCTCAGTCACTGCTGAGAGTGAGCACGAAGAGCGTTCATCTTTTTTGGACGGTGCGGGCCATTTAGGCTGGCATCAATAGCAGACAATCAGCTCAAATTAAATCCGATTCAAACACATCATACATTACAGAAATATCTTACCTCTACATACACCTATTTAGTTTACTGTATGCAGTCCATTGAAAAGTAGTAGATTTAATTCTGACCACCCCTCAAAGTAATCCCACACTGTTTACAATATGGCTAATTTATCGTTATAACTGTTAACAATTGGTCAAAGTTTTTCACCAATACAGGTCAAAGGTGAGAATATGACCCATCTAGTTACTGCATACCACCGAAAATATGTACATCTAATCACTTTTAATGCTATTACATCTCGCCACAGCACCGCTAGGGTAAGACACGATATGGCAAGCATTGGTCAACTTATTCCCAATTCAGTTCATCCACAATTGCAACCCACACACGTGTTTTGAGAACGAGGGCTCTCAGATACAAAAATGTAAACAAGAACCTGCGGCAAGACATTTTATTAATCCGAGTTTCTATTTGCTTCAATTTTGATCAAGATTAAATTATTATTTCTGGTATTATTATAATATTGGACCAGAGAGTGTAAGGTACGCCGTGACACCAGATAAATCACTGAGGTATCAATTAGTAGAATGTAATTCATGAAAAACCTCCGATCTAAAGTTTACAGGCATCTTCCGTGCTGACTTCCATCCTGGAAGTCGGTCTATTGCTGACTAAAGACCCAAGGAGGTTGGCTGCTCATAGCAGGTTCCACTGTAAATCAATCAAACAATTATATTTTTTCACAAAAAGAAAATACTTTTGTGTCACTTGAAGCTGGAAATTACGTTATTAATTGCGCCGTTTGCGGCTTCAAATGAATGAACAATACTAATTATACCTAATTATACTAAAATAAATAACAATAAATACCATAATAAAAAATACGGAGTGTCTATGCGTACGTGACCGTACGAGATGTATGTTTTGCTATTGATACGGGATCGCGTACACGCCACCTGTATTGCTATTCGTACGGATTAACGTACACACCACCTGTATTGCTAATCATACCGCATACCGTACACACCACCTGTATTGCTAATCATACGTGTAATGTACACTTCTCCTGTTTCGCTAATCGTACGGTATAACATGTAGGCCTATATACTGTAAACGCACCTGTATGCGACTGTATGTAGCTAATATTACTTAGGTATTATTTCTCATACGGCATTTAATATGAATTAAACAATATCTGATAACTGAAGTATAGTAATCTATAAAGCTAATCATATGGAATTTAAACAGATTAATTAAGTACATTACTTGACCAGTAGTAACGTTAGGTCTATTATTTGTTTAGGTAAAATTAGGTATACTGTCTATATTAGTAGATAGGCCTATCCACTTGATTATATAGCCTAGTCTTATCCCACTAGGTCTATTACTATTATAATATAATTAGAGTAAAATATGGGCTATACTTTCCACCTTTTAAATGTCGATCTAAAAACCACTACTTTAAAGCAGGCATGCCAGGAAAATTTAGGAAAGCCTAACTTAGTAATAATTAAGTGACTGTACGTTAGGCCTATATTGATATAGGCCTATAGGCGCATCCCAACTAGTCACAGGTCTGTGTGTTGTTACAACAGATTAATTAAGTACATTACAGACGGTATGTACGGGATAACGTATGCATAGCAAAATGAAGAAGTGATACGGGCACGTACGTATAGCGCGATAGGCGGCATGTAAGGGATAACGTACGCATAGAAGCCATGGCATAGGCTATAGCAAAATGAACTCGTGATACGGTCACGTACGCATAGCGCTTTAGACAGCATGATTACGTGATTACGTACTCTCAGCAAAATGAACTAGCGATACGGTGGCTATCTACCGGTTTATACCCACCTGGGTATAAACTTCTAAGCCCACCTCTGTCGTAATCTAGCACTGAGGTGGGTATAAACTTATAGGCCCACCTCTGTGCCAATAAAACAGTGATGTGGTTATACATTTATATTAACACTTGAGGTGGGTATAATCCGATATAATTTTTGGGGCTAAATGAGAAATTTAAAACAATTAAAAAAAATTTGGGGTGAATTAAAGGGTGTATAAGTTTAGGCCCTACCTACCAGTCTAATCCGGTAGTAGTACTACTACCGGATTAGGCCCACCTTCAGTCACTTAGATATGGTGGGTGGGCCTAATCCGGTAGTAGTATATAAAGGAAATATTGTTTGGTTGTTTGGTTATTTTGGATAACTTAAGGGTTTATAATTTTAGGCCCACTTCCCATATGTTACTAACTGTAGTAGTATATAATGGTAATATTTTACTATCTTTAAACTGTAATGTTAGTGATATGCCTTGTTTTTTTAGTTATTTAAAGGGTGTATAAGTTTCCGCAATTTAAAACAATTTCTATGGGAATTAAAGGGTGGATAAGTTTAGGCCCACCCACCATATGTAAGTGACTGAAGGTGGGCCTAATCCGGTAGTAGTACTACTACCGGAATAGGCCCACCTACAGTCACTTAGATATGGTGGGTGGGCCTAATCCGGTAGTAGTATATAAAGGAAATATTCTACAATCTTTAAACTGTAATGTTATTGATATGCCTTGGGGGGAAAGACCCCCTGGAGAAAAGGGGGTTTTTTTGGGGCCCGAGAATAAACAGCAAATAGGGGCTTGGATAATTTTTGGGGGTAAATGGGAAATTTAAAACAATTTTAAACATTTTCTATGGGAATTAAAGGGTGTATAAGTTTAGGCCCACCCACCATATCTAAGTGACTGTAGGTGGGCCTATTCCGGTAGTAGTATTACTACCGGATTAGGCCCACCTTCAGTCACTTAGATATGGTGGGTGGGCCTAATCCGGTAGTAGTATATAAAGGAAATATTCTACAATCTTTAAACTGTAATGTTATTGATATGCCTTGGGGGAAAAGACCCCCTGGAGAAAAGGGTTTTCTTTTGGGGCCCGGGAATAAACAGCAAATAGTGGCTTGGATAATTTTTGGGGGTAAGTGGGAAATTTAAAACAATTTGAACAAATTTCTATTGGAATTAAAGGGTGGATAAGTTTAGGCCCACCCACCATATGTAAGTGACTGAAGGTGGGCCTAATCCGGTAGTAGTACTACTACCGGAATAGGCCCACCTACAGTCACTTAGATATGGTGGGTGGGCCTAATCCGGTAGTAGTATATAAAGGAAATATTCTACAATCTTTAAACTGTAATGTTATTGATATGCCTTGGGGGAAAAGACCCCCTGGAGAAAAGGGTTTTCTTTTGGGGCCCGGGGAAAAAACAGCAAATAGGGGCTTGGATGATTTTTGGGGGTAAATGGGAAATTTAAAACAATTTTAAACATTTTCTATGGGAATTAAAGGGTGTATAAGTTTAGGCCCACCCACCATATCTAAGTGACTGTAGGTGGGCCTATTCCGGTAGTAGTACTACTACCGGATTAGGCCCACCTTCAGTCACTTAGATATGGTGGGTGGGCCTAATCCGGTAGTAGTATATAAAGGAAATATTCTACAATCTTTAAACTGTAATGTTATCGATATGCCTTGAGGGAAAACACCCCCTGGGGAAAAGGGTTTTCTTTTGGGGCCCGGGAATAAACAGCAAATAGGGGCTTGGATAAATTTTGGGGGTAAATGTGAAAATTATAACAATTTATAAAATAATTCTTGGGAATTAATGGGTGTATAAGTTTAGGCCCACCTACCATATGTAAGTGACTGGAGGTGGGCCTAATCCGGTAGTAGTACTACTACCGGATTAGGCCCACCCTTAGTCACTTAGATATGGTAGGTGGGCCTAATCCGGTAGTAGTATATAAAGGAAATATTCTACAATCTTTAAACTGTAATGTTATTGATATGCCTTGGGGGGAAAGACCCCCTGGGGAAAAGGGTTTTCCTTTGGGGCCCGGGAATAAACAGCAAATAGGGGCTTGAATAATTTTTGGGGGTAAATGGGAAATTTTAAACAATTTGATGTTTTTGTTAGGATTTAATGGCTTTATAAGTTTAGGCCCACTTCCCATATGTAAGTGGCTGAAGGTGGGCCTATTCCGGTAGTAGCACTACTACCGGATTAGGCCCACCTGCCATATCTAAGTGACTGAAGGTGGGGCTAATCCGGTAGTAGGAGTATATAAAGGAAATATTCTACGATTTTTAAACTGCAATGTTATTGATATGCCTTGGGCGAAAAGACCCCTGGAGAAAAGGGTTTTCTTTTGGGGCCCGGGAATAAATAGCAAATAGGGGCTTCGATATTTTTTGGGAGTTGATGGGAAATTTAAATAGGGGGTCTTTATTTTTTTTCCTTGTGATTTAAAGAGTGTATAAGTTTTGGCCCACTTACGATATGTTAATTATTGAGGGTGGGCCTATTCCGGTAGTAGTACTACCATCAGATTAGGCCCACCTGCCATATCTAAATGAGTTTATAATTGACAAGTAGTATGTAAAGGGTTATCGTCGACTGAGCTGTTGAGGTACAATGTGGCTGTGAGTGTTTTTACCTAACACAAAACGTTTAGACAATGTCGGATTAATGTCGGATTATTGACAGGCGTTGTGCGACGCGGGGCCAACATTTAATCATTTATTTATAATAAATGAGACACTACGTTTTACTAGGTGACGCAAATGTTAAATATATGACCGTCATTTAGTTATAATAAATGAGATATTACGTTTTATTAAATGACGGAAATGTTATATAAATATGACCGTCATTTAGTTATATAATAAATGAGACATTATATTTTACTAAATGACCGAAATGTTATATATATTTGTCCGTCATTTAGTTATAATAAATGAGACATTACATTTTACTAAATGACGGAAGTGTTATACAAATATGACAGTCATTTAGTTATAATAAATGAAACATTACGTTGTACTAAATGACGGAAATGTTATATAAATATGACCGTCATTTAGTTATAATAAATGAGCCATTACGTTTTACTAAATGACGGGAATGTGAAATATTATAAAACACTATTGATTTAATTGATGTATATCCCTACTAATCTTTTGTTGTCATTACAGAATTTCATCACCCATAAGCAGATAAGGCCATAGTCTTCACCACAGAACATACATAAGTATATTTCTATGGTCTTCACCTGTCAGGAGGGCTTAATACATTGAACCCAGGGTGGGCCTAAACTAGGATATTGCCGATACGGTCACGTATGATTAGCAACACAACGAAAAAAAATTAATTCAATAATAGTTAATTATTGTTAATCAACAATAACAAGGTAATTATCAGTCGAGATCAAATTTCCCACTTTTTCTTGGATGAATGAATCAATCAGTCAGCTTGAGAGGCTTGTCGATTGGGGATGACCCGCAGAAAAATCTCATCCATTTAGTCTGAAAGATAAGATAAACTGAAAAAGGAGTAGACCTACTCGAGGCCTGGTTTTAGTCCGATTAAGTGTAATAGACAAAAAATCAGTGTATATATGGTCTTCCTCATGGGTCAGAATCCTAAATAACCGGGATATAATTAAGGAAAGAACCAAGGAGACAATTAAATTAAGTTCAAATATATCTTCGACGTGTATTCCTTCCACCACCATCGCCGGTGTTGGCCAACATTCATTCAATACTTGTCTACGATGTACCTTGTACAAAGGATGTAGGCCTACCCACCAAATTCCGCTTCAATGTTCAATGTTCAGTGCCGGTCAATCGTCTACGACACTGGCCCATGACTAATCTATCATCGGGTCTCCTGTATCCTTTGAGCAAATTTTACACGTGGCATTTACCCAATGCTGTTTCAATGTTGACCCACAGTTTTTGACGCTGGCCCGTCATTGAAACAGCATTGGGTGATTGCACCGTGTTTTCTGACTGCTGAATTATGCTGGTGACTCTTTAATTTTAACATCCCTTCGCCAAAAACACCAGATAATACGATACATTGGCCCGATGCTGACGTAATGCTGGGCCTCCGTCTGCGACGCTGTGCCAACATTATTCCAACCAAAACCTTTTAGGCTCCTAACCACAAATATAATGTTAACTCAATTGTGTTGCCGATCACTGAATATGGAACTGAAATTTGGTCTGCTGGTAATAAATTAGATATTATAGATAGATTCCATGTTAAATATATTAAACGTCTTTTGAAGCTAAGACCTCAAACGGCAACTTTAGCTGTTCTTGGGGAAGTGGGTGAATATTCAATATCAATGAAACTAGAGTTAAAATTATAAAGTATTGGATAAGGTTATTGTAGATTCACTACATGGGTTACCCACCTGAGGAAACTACTAGAAAAATATAGTCTGATCGACTCTTTTGATTTAAATTATGTTCCAGCTAATTTATACAAAAATATTAAAATTTCTGTTACAAGATATTTTAATAATAATTTTCTTTCATCATTACAGGATGATAAATATTCTAAACTTAGAGCATATAAAATATTTAAATATAAATTGAATTATAAAAACTATTTGTGGTTTAATATACCAAAATATAGAGTGAGCTTGTGTCGATTAAGAACAAGTTGACATAATTTAGAAATTGAGAGAGGGAGGTACACAGTACGAAAGACTTTACCAGAATATAGGCTATGTAATCAATGTGAACATAATTTGGTTGAAGATGATATTCATTTTATTTTATTATGTCAAAAATATGAAATAATCAGACATAATTTATTATCAGTTGTTTGTAATTGTATCAATAAAAAATGTGTTGAGTTATGTTGTCACTATTAGGACATATATATATATATCATTTATGATATAATAACTAATATATCATACAAAAATATATAATACACATATACATCTAATATATACACATACATGTATAATGTATATTTTGACAAGTTTGTATGTCAGTTTGCTATTTTATTAGGGAATAAAACTATTATACTACATTGGAATATTATTATAATATAATGTAATATAAATATTGAATATTTAATTAAATAAATTATAGACTCTGTAATTAATTTAATTATAGAGTCTAATCACAGGAATCAATGTGAAGAAAATTTGGATGAAGATGAGGGTTAATTATTTATTTGTTTTCAACATATAAAATATAAAATAATCAGACATACATAATTTCCAGTTGTTTGTAATTTTATTATTGGATTTAAAATCATTTATTTAAACGTATTCGATCTATGTTAAGTCAAAATGAGCATATCATTTTAGCCTTAGCCAAATTGTGTTACTTTGGTAAAAAGGGTACAAAACATGTATAAATTATATTGTAATTTTGAAACATGTTAAAGGGCATAATTATTTATGTAATTATTTATGAAACAATTACATAATATATATTAAGATATATTTATATCCACTGCAGTTATCATATACTTATAATGTATTATACTGTATTTTGAGACTTTAATTTTAGTTTTAATTTTAATTGTTTGTGATTTCATTCATGGATTTGAATTTTATTTATAATATCAAGTCAAAATTAGCATATTATTTCAGCCTTGGCCAAATTTGTTTAGGCCTACTTCAGTAAAACTAAAAGGGTACAAAACATGTATTTATCTATTATTCATGGTACAGTTATATATCAATTTTTTTTTTTTTTTCTGAACACTAATTGTTAAAGACAAGAGTCCTTAACCTAAGGACCTGAAACGTTATATTGCACATGTTCATAAGTACTGGTGTACAGAAATGTGAGCCGTTTCCCACACACATCACCCCTTTTTCCCCTAAAGAGGACACAATCTCAGGCAAAATAAACTTAATAGGATACCAACCGTATGCCGGTCCTAATCGGCATGGTACAGTATAAGAATAGAACATTAGCCTGGGACTGTAGTAAAGTTGCTCATACATATTTGGCAAAAGAAGGCGACTGGACTTGATGGTATGCCAGCCAGGTTCATAAAAGATGGCAAAACCCAAACTACAGCTCTCCAATCACTCATATAGTTCTTCTCTCTTTATATTCAGGCAATGTTCCGGATGATATAAAAATTGCACGAAATGTAGGCTACCACTTTACAAAAATAATTCTAAAAACGGCCTGGACAACTATCGCCCTGTGTCAATTCTATCAGTTTTTTCAAAAATATTGGAAAAGGTTGTTTTAATACAACCAGATTGAATCTTATATCACATCACAAAGTTTTTTTTACGATTTGCAGTCAGGCTTTCTCAGCTCTTATTCATCCGATACCTGTCTTACATATCTAACGGACCATATCCGCTTTCAAAAGAACAAGGGTTTCTATACCGGCATGGTAATAATATTTTTACAAAAAGCTTTTGACACTGTGGATCACGGAATCCTGCTTCATTAACCAAAAGCACTCGGATTCCATGATCTATCAGTGTCATGGCTAGAATCTTACCCGAAGAATAGGAATCAGTGGTTTCTTGCAGAGTACCACAGGAATCCATTCTGGGACCATTACTTTTTCTCATTTATGTCAACGATATGGAAGCTGCAGTTTCTTGCCAACTTATTTTATATGCACATAACTCTGGCTTAATTGAGAGAAGGCTTGGTAATGAACTCTCTTCCCTCAATAGATGGTTGGTCGATGATAGGCTCTCCATCCACTTATAGGGAAGACAGAATGTATTTTTTTCGGTACATCATTTCAGAAATCTAAGTCACATGTGGTGAGACAAAAGTAACTGCGATATCTGGGTTTCGATCTGGACCAATCGCTAGATGGTAAGCTTATTGCTGAAGCCATTCTTTAAAAAGGTAATTCGCGCCTAAAATTGCTTTGAAGGAAAGCTGAATTTTTAAATCAATATTCAAGGAGACTTTTGGCTTCATTACTTATTCAATGTCATTTTGATTATGCCTGCTCTGCATGGTATGGTGGTCTTCAGAAACTTTACCAACAAAAAGTACAAATTTTACCAAATAAACCAATCAGATTTTTTCTCGATTGCCCTTCTTGATCGCATGTTGGGATTTCCAAATCTAAAGTGATAAATTGGATTCCTGTCTCGGTGTGTGCCAAACAAATTAACCTTTGCAAAGTATACAGTGTGGTACATGGGTCGGCGCCTAATTATCTTAAAATAGAATATTTTATGGTTAGTGAGCGGCATTCCGTCACTACCAGACAGAGTGTGCAGTCCCATGTCTTACCACATGTAATATCATCTGGAGCCAAATCTTGTCTCTTTTCGGCCACCAAAATGTGGGATGCTCTTCCAGCCCAACTTATATGAGCTCCAAATGGTACTACCTTAAAGCGTGGATTGAGAGAACATATTCTCATAGAAATGAACAGAAGGGAAAATGACATCTTCATTTATGGCTAGCTTTGAGATAATTTATATAATTTATGTAATTTAGCATTTAATCAACCCTGACTGACCTGCCTTTGATTGGGAAGGAGGTGGGAGTCGCACATGATATGTTTTGTGAGACTCGGGTCCCCTAAACATTCTGAGTATGTCAAGTCGGATGGTTTAATTAACTTACATATGGTACATTCAAATCGGCCGTGAATGTTATTTTTTTCAGAATTTTATGTATTTTTTTAGTTGTAGGCTAAGCCTCTTCATCTGCGTTTTCACCTATGCTCTAAATACTTTCCTGTCTCCATCCTGGATCAATGTTTATAGGGACCTTGTAGAAATAAGTACACCTCACCAGAAAACTTTCCAGTTTGTATTTTCCAGGGTGACAAAGGCATGGTGGCTGCCGGTTTTTATTATTTTAATAAATTATAATGACCATGTATGCTATGTTTCATGTATGTTTTGATGAATAAATCAAATAAAAAATAAAACAAACTAGACTACTATTGAATCAGAGGTAGCACATGCGTGGATAAATTCTTTTCTGTTAAACTGTACACAGCAGGTTGTCTTTGAGGGCGTTGCTTCTGGAAACCGTGAATGTTACATCCGGTGTCCCACAGGGCTCTGTCCTTTGGGCAAATACTGTTTTTAGTATAAATAAATGACCTACCCAAATTGATCACCTCTAAGATTAGACTTTTCGTAGATGATGCAATTGTGCATAAGTAAATAAATTCTGCGGAAGACGGTCAGATTCTCCAGAATGACCTAGATGACCTAATATCATGGGAAGATGGCTATATGGCTAATGAAATTTAACCCGAAAAAGTGTGAAGTTCTGACAGTCACTCGCAAAATACATTTAAAATAACATTTAAACTTATACAGCTCGACATTATTAAACACATTAAATATATGGGTATAACATGCAAGCAGAAACATTGCCTGTTCTCAGCTAACCTGCTATATTGTATTATTTCTTCATTAACTCTAATGTATTCATGTACTGTGTACTGTACATGTACTGTGTATGGCGAATAAATAAATCAAACAACCAGTATAACCTGGAAATACTTTTTAATATTATTATTGGTCTTGTATTACACTAAATTGCTAGTGCACACCACTAAATCTGAGCAACTTGCCTTCCATTGGAAGTTTGTGTTCTGTTCATAAAGAAGAAGACTATTTAACGTATAAATAATACTAGAAAATCAACAATGTTTAACAACAACAATATCACATAGTATGTAGTCCTTAACGTGGGCTATATCATAGTTAGAGCCACACTTTTGACATAGTCTACCTCTAAAACATATGGGTGTGAATAATCCAATAGTGTCCATAAAAAATGTGGATGCCTCGTAGGTATTTAAATTAAAAGTTTTCTCATTTTTTTCTATGGGGACTTAATTCGTCACAGCCTACACTGGCGTCAGATTATTTTGAAAGTAGGGGGGGGGGGCAAGATTACATTTGTGCGACTTCGGTGCGAGCGCAGCGAGATTTAACTGCAGCTGGGGCCCCCCGCAATTTTTTGTGACTTAGCGGTATCTGAGAGCTATTCAGATAAATTTGAAAGCACAATATATAGTTTTTTTAAGCTCTTAAATGCGAGTTATTCAGGTAACTCACAATTGGAAACGGGAAATTTAATGATAAAGTACGGTACCAGAGCACACTATTGCCACACTCTCCACCACCCACAAAACAGCATGAATTGCCCTAATTATAGTAGAGAGCTCAGACTATTTATTCTAATGTTAGGTAGACTATTTGCACTACTTTGTGTTCCACTGTAATAAATGGAAGTCAAGATTTTTCAAAAAATTAGGCATGGTCAGAAAGAAAAGTCAATAATTTTCTCATAAGTCCCCTAACTTGATTTGCATTTGACCAAAAAATCTGGGCAGATGCACCCCAGCTTTTTCAGATACTGGCTTTGCCCCTAATTTTTGCCTACTTCACACCCGATTTGGGTAAGAAAAGCGATCTTTTTCCAACATATGTCAAAGTATAGGAGAAGTCAAATAAAGATTTTTTATATGTGATGAATTTTTTTTTCCATATATCAAGAAAGTGGTGGGGCTACAGCCTCCCCCCCCCCCAGTTCTGACGCCACTATGACAGATATCAACGTATCGATTCCAGCTATATGGAAGATGGACAGGGTCATTAACACAGCTGGCATTTAAGAGGATACCATGAATCATTAAATTGCTTGGTTCCTTTTCGAAACAAAAGGCTTACAACCACAACGATGTTTCGCTAGGCAGGCCTATTAGTAAATCAGTTCCAATATAAATTCATATTGAGTGTGAAAGGAAATACAGGAAAAGAGGAATGTGGTAATTTGTTTCGACTGGACCACAGAATCAACGTGCAAGTTTGAATTTTGAAAAGGTTTGAAACTGAATGATTTCAAGTTTTATTATAAAAATTGCTTACGTGGGAGACCAAGTAGCCTACCACAGATCATTAAATTAAGAAATATTACAATTTATGTTTCATAATAACAGAGCAAAACACAATAAATTTTGAACCAACCCACATGTCAAAAAATGCACTTTATTGTGTTTGCATGTGTATGTTCAGTAGATAGATATGTTATCCGGTAAAAATGATGATGGTCACCTGTGAGAAGGCATTTCAGTAAAGGTAGAAATCAAGATTGCTAAAGGCCTATATAATACTCGCTACAGAAGGGCAGATACCGACATCACAACATCACGAGATATGATCAACATCCTAAAGTGGGATTCTCTTGCCAGTAGGCGTAAGTTGAGTAGACTGTACATGCCATAGAAGGCGGTGAATGGTGCGTGTCCCTGCTATAGGCATACTCACATCATACAGACGGCTGACCACAGAGTTCATGATTTTCCCCACTTTTTAACTTTATGAATTTTTATTGATCGTCGCCTAATGGCATTATGATCACACGTGACCCCGTGATGAAAGAAACTGACATTAGCAGTGCAGTGCAGAAATATATTTACAGTGGATAGAGAGTGCATCAGTGGTTATAGATTGATAGATAGATAGATATTTATCGACGACGGTAAGTCTATGCAGACTTATGCGTCATTAAAATGAACATATTGTAAACTTATGCATGCCTAACGCAGTAGGCAAACGCAGAGATGATAACTACTGTAGATCTGACCAGAACGGAACACGACAATCCATGATTGGATTGGGTCAGAAATGGATTGGTCGGTACAGACAAAGGTCAGCCGAGCCATCAAGGCTGATGGACTGGCGACCGTCGCCAGGAAATGCATGTTAACTCAATGCGCCGATTATGATTATGTATGATTAGATGTTTAATCAATGTGGTGATTATGATGATGTAAAGTTTATATAAGGGACGGACGTCGTCGAGGAGAGTGATGCGGGCTTGATACGGGATTGACGCAGGCCGGAGTGCTGCCCAAGGCACGATGGTGCGCGCTCTACTTTAGAACCAAGCTGGGTTGTGTTTCTCTGCCATGATGAAGCAGAGTGAAGTGACTTTGTAACTGTATTTTATATTATATGTGTTCTACAAATAATAGCAGAAATAAACACGACGTTCGACCCAGAATCATCGAGTCTATTTTATACGAATCTGAAATCCATAGAGTTTTAAAACCAGTCCGTCGCCGTCCGCCTTGTCGTGTTGGCGTCATGGCGTCACGGGCTGACGTCTTTAAAATATGTACAAGACTATATACAACAGGATTAGTTCAGTAAAATATGCATGCTAAGTTAACTTAAACATGTTATATACAGTGGGGTTCGCGTGTGAATTAAAGGCTGAGGGAGAGATGACGGGCTAGTCCTTCCTTGAAGGACTGCACCGTTGGAGTCGCACACAGACTGGGTGGCAGTGAATTCCAGTCTGTGATTGTTTGGGGAACAAATACACAAATACGAACATTTGCCAGCTAAAAAATCAGCCCTCGCCAACCCATTCTACAACATGCAGTGAGGAGCTGGAACAGTTTCACATACATCATTCAGACTACTGCAATCTTCACAAGCTGTGCTGCGCTGCGCTTGCCACACCCCGATCCCCTGGCGCTATAGCACAATAGTACGTATACTGCCACGAAACATAAACCAAGTTGCTTAAAACTGCTTCTCATTCAGTTCAGTTTTCTGCAGATTGATGCAAGTGGTACAGATCAAACAAAGCATGAGATAAGCTTGTAATGTGTCCCAAGAATCAAGGGAGCATACTCTAGAAAATCTTATCATGACCCCAGAGGTCGTTTGTCTAATGAAGCTGTTAATTGTTTCATATGACATGTTGAGCTTCTACCCGCTTCTCCGGGACAGGTGAATTCATTTTCTTTCTGCCCAGATCGACATACTACCATGAGAGGCATTCCACAACAGGTGTGAATTGAACCAAAAGTAATATTTTTTGCAATGTCACATTGTTATACACAACAGTGCATTCACCGTCGGAGGAAGCTTAGCAAAGATCTATGCCTATAAATTCCACCATTTACTTTGCTGCAAATCAGTTTTTGCATTATCCTGTAAGTTTTCCGATAATTCTGGCATATTTCTTCTTGAACTATGTTTTTTAAAAGCTTTGTACATAAGCGCTCTAGAGCCTAAAGTGGCTAAAGCTGACAAAGATCTCAACACCAACTATAAACAATTCAAGGAAACAATCAGGCAAATCAACGAGAATGAGCAGTATTCTCGCTGCTGGTGTTTACATTTTCACGGCATATCCGTCAATGAAGATGAGAACTGTCAAGATGAGGTGATTAAGCTTTAAAAAGAAAAACTTGAGATAAGTTCACTGTGTGCGCACGATTTAGATGCAGTCCTGATGGAAAATCACCTACGATTATTGCTCGCTTCTTCAGAGGAAACCACTTGCACAAGATTCTGACCAGTCGCCGCAAACTAAAGGGTACCGGACACGGGATCAGTGAGGATTTGACGACCACGAACACTAAGCTAATGAACCGCGCCAGGAACCGCACCGGAATAACTTCAACATAGTCATGGAACGGACATATATATCTGGACACAGGCTGAGAACGGACGGAAAGCCATAAAAGAAATTTTTGATGATATCGATGCGGCGATAGATTGAGCTGGTAGACAACGTGACCGTTAAATCAATCAAACTCTATCACAAAAGTTTGTTGATATAGGCTTGATATAGGCTAAACAGTCAGGCTGAACAGCGAGATTTATTTTTATTTATACATGTACAATAATATATCATATTAGACGTGATTTAGAATACACTAATGAACTTTTATAAATTCTTCAGAGACATTTTGTTTTTATCATTTTTTTCCTCTGCATTTTTGTTTACTTGCTCGTTCATGTACATGCATTGTTTCACACCTTGTGTAATATTGGTACATTTGACTCGCTTCGATATTTTCACAATTGTGATTATCATGATAATAACTTCTGAAATACAAAGTTTATTGATTACACTGTTTTATTCCACCATAGTTTTTCATATTCAATGTTTTTTATATGAATCACAGACCCAAACGAGCGCAAATGCTTATCCTTTATCTTATATATATATTGCATATTGAAGGTTTTAATCTCTCTGGCAGGGCGTAATTGTTTTCTTAGAAATGAGAAGCGATGTAGGCCCTAAAATATTTCTGAATATTTAAACCTTTTGCAGAAAAACCAAAAATAAAGTTTATTCATTATGGGTAATTTGTAAATATATGTGTTTCTTACCTATTATGATTATTCACGGCTGAATTGATTAATGTATCCTCAAGTATTTCACTTTTCTGTCATGATTAAGCATCTCCTGTGCAACATCTCTTGACTGGTCTGTGGAACTGGTTTCACACATGAGCAGATTATACCCACATATCATTATTTTAAAGAGCTTGTAATCTACTTTTCTCTTCAGCATTCTATTTTTTACACTATGAAGGAGCATATATGGCAGCGCGTAACCTTGCGCAAAAATAATGTCAACACACGGTTTCAACTGGAACTCGATGAGGCCGCGATTAATGTGATCATCTAGTCACATTAAGAAAGGATATACAAGGATATAGACTGCTTGCACGAGTTTGTGTGTGAACAGTTGTCTGAATAAAACAGTTTCACAACGTTTCTTACTGTGTGGCGTGTTGTCAATAAAAATAGTGTAACAGTTGTCTGATTAAAACAGTTCAGTGCTGCTCACTGTGTGGCGTGTTGTTATTGAAAATGTTGTATTTCTCTGAAACACTCCCACAAGATCAGCCGGGTTCAAACCCGGGACGCATGCATTGATGACTTGACAGTCAGACACATTTATCGATGCGGCACCTCCTTCTCTCTAAATTTGTACATCGAAAGCCTTGGAAACATGAAAGTATTTGTATGTCAAGCGTATAGGCTACTCATCCTCTGGCCTAATTACAATTTCAGCTTCACGTTGGCAGCCCTGAAGGTCTAAAAATCTCATCTGTGAGGGAAGATGCTATCACCTACCTCAGTAGGTCAGGCTGATCCACTCTGCTTCGCGACTGGAGCATAGCGCAAGAGTCCCCGGCTTGGACTACTACCTCAGCTGCCCTGCTGCTACACCTTATGAGGGTTTAATTGGTCCACTCAATGTATATTGTAATAACAGAGTATGTAGGCATGCGCGATAGGCCTACAGAGTCTGTAATCACTGCGCGGCCGGGTGTCCTTGTTAGATGATTTATATAGGGGCCTACTAATTGGTAATGATCGATTTACATCTGATTTGAATAATGCCTTGACGTAGAGATTTAAGTGTCATTATAAATATTATAACACGAATAATAATGTTTCTACATGTTTTTTAATCTGTATTAAAATATTATAACACGAATATGGTGATTCTGCGAGTTTTTAAAATCGCATGTAATGAAATATCATAACACGAGTATGATGTGTTTTATATCGTGTTATAAAATATTATAACACGAATATGGTGCTTTTTATATCGTGTTATGAATATGACGTGCACGATTTGATGTCAGTAATCCTAGCTATTAAATAAAATTAACCTAATTCAGCAGGTTTAACCGAAAAAATTGTTATTTTTAAATCACGTAATAAAATAGGTGGCCAGAGGTGATGACACGCCGATCGTTTGATGAATGCCACTTCGTCACAACTCACATTGTGCTATGTCGAGCAGCGTTCTCGTTTGTATTGCAAGGTGTTATGTTCGCGACAATTTTGTGAAGCACATCATGTTTCTTGACGTGTAGTACACTGTTAAATACTACATGGCTAACCCTTGAATTATTCATCACCGTCTTATTCCATTCCTAATTATTTAAAATAAACATAAATCTTATATGAACTTGATCTCCTGGGACCAAAACGTTTATCGACCATTGGCAGTTACGCAATCTTCGGCGCCGATATATGTTTAATATCCCCCCAGAGCGATTAAACCACCTTTGGGCCAATGTCTCGTGTTCGCTAGGAGTGACATGCACACTGAATCACAACCCAGGTGACTCTAAACAACACACACTCTCACAAAAGGGATTTTCTGGAAATTTACCCCTTTGACCCTTATACTCCTAAGTTAATTTATTTTAATTTTCATCCACTTGAAGTTTTGTCTCTGTACGCTGAAAATTACTGATATTTGTTTAATTTGACACCAACAATTTGTAAATCTTAATGTTTAAACATTTATTTCATTTTCAATAACTGTGATTTCATCGTCTTAAAACAGATTTAAAATGACTATAGTATGAGAATATTTCTTAAGATTATATCTTTAACCTCCCCCCCCCCCTCTTCAACACAGGCTGCATGAGGCAGACGAGATACTCTGTCATTACTTTTTTTTTTTACAAAAACACAGCTGGAGGCGTGGTGCAGCTGTTAAAACTGCCTGCTCACGGCCCTGCCATATAGCACTAGCTTCTACAATGCTACGTTTAATTGGATTCCTAGCCTTTCACTGCCAACATTGGCATAATTATATTCAAATTCACATGATGTAATTGAAGAAAATGATTAAAGACGCGTACAACGCCAATCGCTGTTACCACGCAACCAATCATAGTATATCAGCCAGAGGGGGTCCTAACTACCACTTGGGGGAGGGGGGTACTCCGACTATATGTTTCTGAAAGCTGTGTATCTAGGGATGTCATTCCTGCATAATAGCAGTTTGAATTCGGTGGCTTTACGATTTTACAGTCACAATAGTGGATCATATTTATATATATGTAAATGCAAGCTATGACATCCCAAGATATATAGCTTTCAGAAAATATAGTGGGAATTAGCCACCCCCCCCCCCAAGTGGTAGTGAATGCCAAATTGTCATGGTCTGGCTCATGCACTATCACATTCTCTAAATGTAATATCAACGCCGATTTTTTTTTAGAGAACTGAAAACATATACCTGTGCTACATTCTTCACCTGGCTCATTTCAGCCTATATGTGCACAAAGGTGGCCTACAACGCAATTAATTTCATTTCATTTGCATCTACAGAGCGATGAAAAGGTTTTTGTTAGTTATGTTTTTGACAGAATTTCGAATTTTGTTTACAGCACCCGCGAAATTGGGAATTACTCGAAGTAGGTGGGTCGTCACGAGTGGATGAGAATACGTCGTAGGCCCACCCGCATGCACAGCATTTGTCCTGAGGGGCATGGTGACGTGCATGCTTTAAACCTTTGACCCGCCAAGTTATTTATTAGGTATTTTACCCACTCGAAGTTGTGTCTCGCTAACGCGATCCACAACTTCACGTGGGTGAATTGTTTTTCAGATATTACAAAATATAATTTAAACATTTTGATATATATTGCTGATTGATGCCACGTTTGATCTTTAACATGTCTAAAAGGTGATACCCAATATGCTTACAAAAAAATGAGAACCCGACTACAGCGTTGGTCGATAATCGACGACGCTGAACCAACGCTAAAGTAACACCTATTCAACACCCTGCGCCTGCTGTTGGTATAATGTCTGGCCACTGCCGGAAAGATGTCCAGCCACCAAATCAGGACATGGTCAACCGTCGTGCGTTTTGCCCAGCATACACAACACGCCAAAAAAGGAGGCGGGGTCAGTGCTGGGCCAGCGTTTGCAGCGCTGGCCAAACACCGACCCAACAAATGGCTCGAGTCTTGTGTATGCCGTGCCACCAGTATATTATTTATTATTGTAACGCTGAATATTATGCTTGTAAAATATTGTTATTACATAATTCAAATATAATAGGGTTCAGTTGTGTATGCCTCTCTGGTCTTGAGAGCCAAGATCAAGCGTTCTAGATCTTGACCCTCGAAGCCAGCTGCCGTGACCTCACCAATATTATGGTGAGGTCACAATAATATTATGGTGAGGTCACAACATTTAAAAGACACAACAACACAACATATTACCACTCACATGCACGGATATATAAAAAAAAAAAAGTATATCACGGCATGCATGTGTGTTGGAATATATAGTTATAGCTGCAGACAGATATCTTACTTATCACTCCTCCTTGCGAAAAGGGATGATGTATATTACACTTGTAAAAATCACGAAAAAGGAGGAATACATAAGTGCAATAACTGTAATTGGGTTTAGATGCTGTAATAACTTGATATAATTTACATTCTCTTGAGTTAATTAAAGAAATTACATAAGATGATTTAATTAATACTTTAAAATTACTTTTACGTACTAACAATGCTGAAAGATTAGACTCAGAAGTATACCAAGAACTCTCAATAAAAACACACTCAAACCAATATATCAGTGAAAGCCGGAAAGACGTCATAGACGTTATTCCATCTCTGAAACAATCCTTCTAGGAGTTACTCAATAATATTTATACATATCATTTTTTTTAATTTTTGGTTATATAATTTTGGATTACAATATTTTTGAGGTGTGAAAACCCCTTCGCTCTCAAGGTCATGTCTAGCCATTGATTGTATCGCCTAGACTGTTATATGGGCCACACAATCAAGGTTCTAACGCACTAGACACTGACCCGAGATCAGCCTTTGTGACCTCACCAATGTTATGAACAAGAACACCCAGCAAACACGACACATCAACCCAAAGCCGGTCCAATGCTGGGCCAGCATCGTAGACGGTGGGCCAATACCGGACCAACATCGGGCGATGCATCGCGTTTGCCGGTCATTCCTTGCTTTGGTGAGGTCACAAAAAAAAAAAAAAAAAGGCATCACAACTAAATATATTGCCACTCGCATCCATGTCATGTGATATATCACACCATGAACACGATGAATGTGAGTAGTAATATATCCAATGTCAAACAGAGACTTCATTTATCACATCTCCTTACGAATTTTTTATATACTTATGAAACAGTTATTATATAAAAAGCAAAAGTGGAGGATTAGTTAATTGAAGTAACTGGGAAATAAAGCCTGTATATAAACTTGTAGTCAATACCATGCTAGGAATGTTTTGACATATGTTCTAAAACAATCTCGAACGTTTTTTGTATATTTCCTTTAAACCAATGCAAATGTTAAAAAGTAGCATACCTGTATAACAATTCCCTTGAAATGAAGTGATACATATTTGTATGTACTCTGTCTGTATTATTCATTTCGCCTATTATATATTCTTTATAAATTATATAACTGATCAGAGTAATAATAAAATCTGGTATAGAATGATGTCCACATATGATATGGATAGGTCTGATATTTACATTTAATACATCATTTAGAGATTGCCATATATGCCTTATTTGTCTACATGTGTACAACATATGGATTATGTCTTGGTTTTCTTTACATATACTGCAACTACTAATTTCTTTCAATTTCCATCGTTTTAAATTGGTTCCACATGGTAGTATATGTAGTAGTTTAAAATTAAATTCTTTTAATTTATTATCAGGAATTATAAGAATTTTCTGTTTGTAAGCATCTTCGAAATTTAAATTACTGTTTATATTTGAGAAGAAAAATTTCCAGTAGGTTTCGGAAGTAGGGATATGGTCCTTTTCTGCGCCCATATTATAAAAATCTTTTGCAGTATGATTACATGGTATATCTGTTTCGTTATCAGTTCTGGGCGTCGGAATATTATTCGGGTTTTGTTTTAGTATTGTTTTTATTGCCTTTTTTATTACAAGTATTTCACAAAAGTAATTTGTTCCAAGTTGTAGTTTCTCATAAATATATACTTCATCAAGCTCTGAGCTAGTTATTTTCAAATCTGTTAAGAATATTAATCCGCTGTTTATCCAAGATTCAAAGAATAGTGACATGTTCATTTTTTTATCTTTGTTAAATATTGTAATATTATTGTTGCCCCATAAGGGTATTTTATTTTTATCTAGGTCTTCACATTTGTGAACTGAAATAAATGCTTCAACAATCGATCTGTAGATAGGTGGCAGTTTTTCAAGGCATGATATCATTTTAATGTCACGAATGCGCATATAGAATAAAAGGTTATTTTTCAAATAGCTTGACAGGTATTTTCTCGCAAAAATCGTCCAATTTTCTTCCCATCCGTCTACAATCCGTTTGACCCATGTGGCCTTTAATGATCGACACATTAAATTTGAATTTATAATGGTAGCTTATGTATAGGATGAAGCCCGAGGAGTTGACAGAATACCTGCTGCCTGCATGAGGGGGGGGGGGAGGGGGAGGGGGGGGGGGCGGTAGTCGATTAGATTACAGTAATTTGATATGAAATGATAATAATCTGGGATCAGAACGAATGACAGGGCAGCACAACGGCAGCTTATGTATATGATAAAGGCTCTCACATACCAAAAAAACTCCAAGCGAAAAATTAAAACACGACCGTCGTGGCAGATTTATATAATCGCTGAAAAGCTGGAAAAGCTGGTTAACTTCATTTCTATAATTAAAATAAAGTTAATAGGCCTATAATGAACAATAACTAGGCCTAGGAACACAAGAAAAGACACGATCAGACTACAGACGTACCATACAAAATTAAGCCTAGACCACCACCCCCCTACTTAATTTTTTATTGATTGCTTTACTGATCAATAAGCAATTTGATTATTATCCATACAAGGTCAAGGATAATAATAAATAGTTCTGCGGTGCTTCAAAGCGTATCTTTGCAGATATATGCAGACATCAGCGTTTTCCATACGCCTACAATTAAATGGGGTTGAGCCTATGTTTTTAAACTAATTTAGATTATTATTATGTTCAATCTGTCAAGCTGTTCATAGAAATATAAAAATTATGAAAACAACATGGCAGTTTTAAATGTCGGAAAAAAATAAGCCTAGAATAATTAAAAAAATAAGTCATGTGCAGGGCTCGACCTCACAACCGAAATACTTCTAGGCACGTCTCTCACTGCCTAAGCCACGGCGAATGTTCTTGAGGTAGTACTCTCTTTAATGGAGACAGCCCTTAGTAAATTTAGTAAAAAGGCGAGGTTTTAGTCCGATAAACAATTAAGATTTAACGTTGGATCAGCGTCGCAGACGTTGGGCCGACGGTAAAATAAGATAGGTTTAATGTTTCGTATTCACTCAAGATCTCCTTACGTCAGGCTAAAGTCCATCCGCTGCCACTTAATCGTATTTTGTGAAAATCTCGTGTATCCTAGAACCGATTCAAGTGACTAAAGTCTAAATTAGGTACACCAATAGCACAATGAAATGAAATGAGAGGGGTTTTAGACCACCTTTGTGCACATATATAAGCTAAACTGGGCCAGTAGAGCCTCATTAGGATGGTGAAATGAATTAGATGACACTACTCTCCAGACACAGGATTCGAAATTCGAGCCCTAGCGGTCTGAGGTCGTGCACGCTACCTCTCGGTCACGGAGGTTCCCCACAATATTGAATCTTTACGAGTGAGTGTGGAAGAAACATTTCGTTTATTTGAGACTTCGAAGCCAGAGTGGGCTTCGAACCCCCGATCTCCGACTTTCAAAGCAGGCAGCCTTAACTACTGCACCAGGGCACCGCCCTTACACTAATACCATTACACATGCAAAATACAGTAATTTTTTGGCCGACCCCCGATTCCTAATTCAGGTTGGCTCGTGACTCAGAAGTACCGTGTTTGTCATCATAGTTGTGCATACAATTCACACGCAGTTTAAATGAGTTACGTATTTTTGCTTCAACGAACCATAGTATTCACATTGCGGCGGACCGCGCTCATGTGGACATTCACCATGCTGTGCATGCGGGTGGGCCCACAATGTTTACTCGTCGAATCATTTTAAATCTCCTACTTCAAATCGATCAAAAAGATCTACAAATAATGCTGTTTGGGTCTGCAATCTTAGCCGCAGAAGGACACAATTCCAAAGCGCGGGGATCGGCTTTAGACGTCAAAATCTGACGTCTAAAGCCGATCCTCGCATTGAGAGATTAAAATATGTATACTGGCTGTGGACCCATAAGAGCTAACTAATGCATTCATGATGATTTCGAAATGAAAAAAAAAACCATTTGGTCTCTTGATTAATATAAAACTACTTCAGCGCTTTAACCCTTAAGGGTCTTGTCAAGTAAAAAAAAAGGCGAGAAAAACTCAGAAGTGAGTGGGATGGTCAAGCCTTCTTTTTTGTAGACGTTTGCAAAAAATGGGATAGGGTGGTAGGTGTTGTCTGGCCAAACCGATTTTTTCCCGGATTTTTTTTGATTTTTTTTACATTTTGACAATTAGCTTAATTATTTTTTGCATAAACCATTGAGACCAAAGGTGTTTTTTTCAGTTTGAAATCATCATAAAATTTATACAGTCCTAGCAACACAAGGGTTAACGTATATAATATTATAAAGTCCTAGCAGCACAAGGGTTAACGTATATAATATTATAAAGTCCTAGCAGCACAAGGGTTAACGTATATTATATTATAAATTCTTAGCAGAGAAAGGGTTAACGTATATAATATGATAAAGTCCTAGCAGCACAAGGGATAACGTGAATAATATGATAAAGTCCTAGCAGCACAAGGGTTAACGTGAATAATATGATAAAGTCCTAGCAACACAAGGGTTAACGTATATAATACTATACAGTCCTAGCAGCACAAGGGTTGACGTATATAATATTATAAAGTCTTAGCAGCACAAGGGTTAACGTATATAATATTATAAAGTCCTAGCAGCACAAGGGTTAACGTATATAATATTATAAAATCCTAGCAGCACAAGGGTTAACGTATATAATATTATACAGTCCTAGCAGCACAAGGGTTAACGTATATTATATTATAAATTCTTAGCAGCGAAAGGGTTAACGTATATAATATGATAAAGTCCTAGCAGCACAAGGGTTAACGTATATAATATTATACAGTCCTAGCAGCACAAGGGTTAACGTGAATAAGATGATAAAGTCCTAGCAGCACAAGGGTTAACGTGAATAATATGATAAAGTCCTAGCAGCACAAGGGATAACGTGAATAATATGATAAAGTCCTAGCAGCACAAGGGTTAACGTGAATAAGATGATAAAGTCCTAGCAGCACAAGGGTTAACGTGAATAATATGATAAAGTCCTAGCAGCACAAGGGTTAACGTATATAATATGATAAAGTCCTAGCAGCACAGGGGTTAACGTATATAATATTATAAAGTCCTAGCAGCACAGGGGTTAACGTATATAATATTATACAGTCCTAGCAGCACAAGGGTTAACGTATATAATATTATAAAGTCCTAGCAGCACAAGGGTTAACGTATATAATATTATAAAGTCCTAGCAGCACAAGGGTTAACGTGAATAATATGATAAAGTCCTAGCAGCACAAGGGTTAACGTGAATAATATGATAAAGTCCTAGCAGCACAAGGGATAACGTATATATTATTATACAGTCCTATCAGCACAAGGGTTAACGTGAATAATATGATAAAGTCCTAGCAGCACAAGGGTTAACGTGAATAAGATGATAAAGTCCTAGCAGCACAAGGGTTAACTTATATAATATTATAAAGTCCTAGCAGCACAGGGGTTAACGTATATAATATTATAAAGTCCTAGCAGCACAAGAGTTAACGTATATAATATTATACAGTCCTAGCAGCACAAGGGTTAACGTATATAATATTATAAAGTCCTAGCAGCACAAGGGTTAACGTATATAATATTATAAAGTCCTAGCAGCACAAGGGTTAACGTATATAATATTATAAAGTCCTAGCAGCACAAGGGTTATCGTATATAATATTATACAGTCCTAGCAGCACAAGGGTTAACGTATATAATATTATAAAGTCTTAGCAGCGAAAGGGTTAACGTATATAATATGATAAAGTCCTAGCAGCACAAGGGTTAACGTGAATAATATGATAAAGTCCTAGCAGCACAAGGGTTAACGTATATAATATTATACAGTCCTAGCAGCACAAGGGTTAACGTATATAATATTATACAGTCCTAGCAGCGAAAGGGTTAACGTATATAATATTATAAAGTCCTAGCAGCACAAGGGTTAACGTATATAATATGATAAAGTCCTGGCAGCACAAGGGTTAACGTATATAATATTATAAAGTCCTAGCAGCACAAGGGTTAACGTATATAATATTATACAGTCCTAGCAGCACAAGGGTTAACGTATATAATATTAAAAAGTCCTAGCAGCACAAGGGTTAACGTATATAATATTATAAAGTCCTAGCAGCACAAGGGTTACCGTATATAATATTATAAAGTCTTAGCAGCGAAAGGGTTAACGTATATAATATTATACAGTCCTAGCAGCGAAAGGGTTAACGTATATAATATTATAAAGTCCTAGCAGCACAAGGGTTAACGTATATAATATGATAAAGTCCTGGCAGCACAAGGGTTAATGTATATAATATTATAAAGTCCTAGCAGCACAAGGGTTAACGTATATAATATTATACAGTCCTAGCAGCACAAGGGTTAACGTATATAATATTATAAAGTCCTAGCAGCACAAGGGTTAACGTGTATAATATTATAAAGTCCTAGCAGCACAAGGGTTACCGTATATAATATTATACAGTCCTAGCAGCACAAGGGTTAACGTATATAATATTATAAAGTCCTAGCAGCACAAGGGTTACCGTATATAATATTATACAGTCCTAGCAGCACAAGGGTTACCGTATATAATATTATACAGTCCTAGCAGCACAAGGGTTGACGTATATAATATTATACAGTCCTAGCAGCACAAGGGTTAACACATATTGTTGTGAGTACTGTGTTAGGACTGGTGTGTTAATTCGTCATGGGGATAAGGGGACGTGGCGCAATGTGTAGAGCGCCTGGCTGCCTCGCCAGTCATGCATGCGTCCCGGGTTCGAACCTCGCTGATTCTATGTTGAGTTTTGAGAACAATATCTTCGATTCCTGGTCTCGGCGGTTTGAAAGAAACAGAAGTGTTTCTTCCCCATCCACGTGTGAAACTCAGTATTGTGGGGAGCCTCCGTGACCGAGAGGTAGCGTGCTCGACCTCAGACCGCCAGGGCTCGAATTTCGATTCATGTGTCTGGAGGGCAGTGTCATCTCATTCATCTCACCATCCTCAGGAGGTTCTCCTGACCCAGTTTAAGCCTATATGTGCACAAAGGTGGCCTTAAGCCCGGTTCATTTCCTCCTCTAATTCGTCACATGCCGTCAAGTAAGGTACAAACCGTCACAAGGTTAAGCCAGATTTACGGGGTGATATGGTCGAGCATTAATGATTATTGGCAACATAAACCAATCAAGTAGTCAAGGTCAAGGATCTAATTTACAATGGCACTGAAGGCTCATGGTTTAGGAGTGATGTAGCCGAGGGGGGGGGGGGGGGGGGGGAGATGGCTTGAGCACCCCTTGGATTTAAAGTATTTTCCGGGGGTATAGGGACAACCCATCCATATCCATAAAGGGATAGAAATCCAATATAAAGCCCGAAAGCCCCCTCAGTTCACTTTTTGGCTACGCCCCTGGGTTGACCCAATTTTCACCTAGACATGTACTGGACCCCCATTATTGTTCACAATGTGTACATGCTTGCAGTACATGTACACGTGTACACTCAATAACGGTGATCGCAACATACTGTACATATACACGTGTACACTCAATAGCGATGATCACACCATACTGTACAAGTACACGTGTACACTCAATAACGGTGATCGCAACATACTGTACATATACACGTGTACACTCAATAGCGGTGATCACAACATACTGTACATGTACACGTGTACACTCAATAACGGTGATCGCAACATGCTGTACATATACACGTGTACACTCAATAGCGGTGATCGCAACATACTGTACATGTACACGTGTACACTCAATAACGGTGATCGCAACATACTGTACATATACACGTGTACACTCAATAGCGGTGATCACAACATACTGTACATGTACACGTGTACACTCAATAACGGTGATCGCAACATACTGTACATAATACACGTGTACACTCAATAGCGGTGATCGCAACATACTGTACATGTACACGTGTACACTCAATAGCGGTGATCGCAACATACTGTACATAATACACATGTACACTCAATAGCGGTGATCGCAACATACTGAACATGTACACGTGTACACTCAATAACGGTGATCGTAATATACTGTACTCAGCATACTGTACTGTACTCGAAACGGGGTTACTTTGGGTATTTGAGCAAACCCTGATTTTCAAAAAAAATCTGAAAAGTTTAACTACACGACCCCTCTGCGGTGCTCGAGAAGGGGGCCCTGGTGCAGTCGTTAAAGCTGCCTGCTTGGAAAGTTCGCGGGTTCGAGCCCTACTCTAGCCTTACAACACTAGTAAATATTCAATATTATGGGGAACCTTCGTGACCGAGAGTTAGTGTGCTCGGTCTTAGACCAGCATGACTCGAATTTCGAATCCTGTGTTTGGAGAGCAGTGTCATCTGATTCATCTCACCATCCTCAGGAGGTTCTTCTGGCCCAGTTCAGCCTATATGTGAACAAAGGTGACATGAAAGCCCATCCATTTCATTTCATTCCTCTGCAGTGCTCAGTTCACTTTCTGTCTGATAAAATAACTTCGCGGGTAAAATGTTAACAGTGATTATGAGGTATGTGATAAACAGCGCAATTTGTGGAGGAAAAATGAGTGATACGTGAAAATTAGTTATATTTGATTAATTTGATAATAAACATTTGTAAATCTTGATGTTTAAACACTTATTTCTCACTTATTTCTCACCCCCCTCCCTTCGTGATGTGAGTTTTTTCTGGTGCAGAACAAGTCGTAAAAATGTGAAGCTATCTCTGTGAAGTCAACCAGCCCCGGGTCTTCGTCTCGTGTTGCCGAGTCGTATATTGTCACAAGATAATAATTCACGGCTGTGTGGAATGCTGATTGTTCTTGTCAGTAAGTATAGGATAAAGCCCAAGGAGCTGTACATTCTTAGCTGTGAAAGAGGTGGAGGCAGAAGCAATGCAGCGAAAAGAGCATTTCAAATTGAAAACAACATTTTGGTCTCCTAGCTTTAACCCTTTAAGCCCTCACAATGCATTAAAGCATCATTTTAGATCCCTGAAAACGGACTTAATTTTCCAACAACTAAGGGTTTTTGAACGAAAATTTCCATGAAACTGGTTTACCATTACATGACAATTTTCTTTAATTTTTAAACCACATCAAGTCATTTTCATCCACTACAAATCGAGAATTGCGACAGCAATTCGCGGCTTGTAGTGGATGAAGATGACAATGGTTAATTCAGGCTTGAGAGGGTTAAACAAAAATATTTCAGCGCTCTAAGGGTTAACCTTTTAACCGCTAATCACGACAATAGTGGGGTTTTTTAATTTGTTTTATCAGCCAATAAAATCAATGATTTTGGGCATGAAATAAGTGTTTAAACATCAAGATTTGCAAATCGTTGGTCTTAAATTAAACAAATATGAGTAATTTTCATCCACTTGGAGTTGTGGGTCGCGGTAGCGAGACACAACTTCTAGTGGGTGAAGATTGAATTTTTTTAATTTAGCGTCTTGAGGGTAAAAGATAGCTGGATATGTATTTATTGATGACGGGAAGTCTATGTAAATGTATGCGTCATTAAAATAAACATAGTTATGTCATTCAGTCATACAGTAGTTGTAGACTGCGTAATAAAATAAATAATTATGTAAAATAAATGTAAATATATTAACTTGCTAGGGCGGTAGTATGGTAATTACAGTAATGATGGGATATATTACACTATGAACAGAAGATAATAGCACATTCCGAAATCAGATATAACATGCATGCATATTCCATCTTTATTCAAGCAACAGATCAGTCAACAAACATAGCAGAAACAGAATGAAAACATAGTACAAACAAATAATATAGAATCATGTGAAGTAAACAAAATTTTCTAACATGTTAGAAAATGTTCCGAACCCTCCCGTACCGTCACACACCATACGCGCGGCACGAGTCGTTTCACCGAATTTCCCCGAATCGATTCGGGAAGGCGATTCGTAGACATTCGGCTCCTGTTAGACAGGGGTATAAGTTTGGAGAACAGCGCTTGTTCGAAGGAATACAAGTGTTTTACTGCTTGATATTTAATTCCTCCGCACACTGTAGCCCTATACGTTGTCCAATTTTGCTATTACATTATGTACACATTATAAAGTGTTATTCCCAGGAAACAGGAAACATCGAAGCAATGTTGTATTAAAGTTGGGCCAAACAACACAGGAGACAATATTTCACGTTTGTCGGGTCAAAATCGAAATTGGCCCGGTATACATACATGTTCAAGTTATATGGTTTATGACATTTAATTTTGAACGTGTGTATATACGTATGCATGTCACTATAATAATTGCGTAGCCCCCCCCCCCCCTTGCGGTGTGATGTGGGGGTAGTTTTACCCACTAAATCACACGAAAGCTAAAATAAATTATCTCCAGAGCCAAAAAATAAAAGCTAACTAGTCATAATACAGTCAATTTGTCTTAGCACCAGGGGCGCATATTACAAAGAATCCTAACTTTGATCTTATCTCAACTTTCTCTCATTTCCATATAAAAAGTTAGTATTAATCCCAACTTTTTTAATATAAATTGGAGAAAGTTGAGATAGAATCAAAGTTAGGATTCTTTGTAATATGCGCCCCAGGACTTCGTATTCTGGCTACTACACAGCAAAAACAAGACATCGACCCAATGTTGTACCAATGTTAGTCCCCCACATACGGCGATGGCCCAGCATTGGTCCAACAATGAATCGATGAATCGTGTTTACGAGATATAGTTAATCTGCACACTGGCCTAACTCACAGTTACGATCGAGTGTTTAAGCTATTATAGATTATGTTCTTATATAGTTCTGGTAATTTTGGCGTGTTTAAATTTTTGCGAATGTCTGATTTTGGGATTTTTCCTATCTTTAGAATTCACGAATTTTTCCTTTCATTTTAGTACCGCTATTATGAAAATAAATTTGGCGAGATTCTTGAATTCGTGAGTTTGTCCTCCTCGCGAAATTCGCGAAAATTAAAACCTCGCGAATATCACCAGATCTACAGTATATAGCTAATCTTAACACTGTCCTAATTTCACAGTTAGGGTTGAGTGTGCAAGCTATTATAGATTATGTTCTATTATATATACTAGTATATAGTTAGTTTGAACACTGGTCTGATTTAATAATTACAGAGCAGACATTTAAGCTACCATATATTTGCTGTATTCTCATATACATAGTTTATCTGAACACTGGCCTGATTTAACAATTACAGGGTAGTGTTCAAGCTACCGTAAAGTGTATGCATTCTTATTTGGGGGTTTTGTCAAGTTAAAAAAAATCAAAAAATCCGAGAAAAATTCGGAAGTGGGTGGGTGGGTCAAGCCCCAACTCGTATTTTTTTTTGGAAGTTTTGTGTTTTTTTGTGTTTTTGTGTTGTTTTCATATTTCCAATTGTTTCAAAAAAAAAAATTGATAGGCGGTTTGGTGGGTGGGGTCTGACCGATCCGAGTTTTTCTCGGATTTTATTATTTTTTTAACTTGACAAGACCCCTTACTCTGTCTAGACAGTGACCAGATGTTTGTTTGATGTTGGGCCGGTGTCGTAGATGGTGGTTCGACGTAGACCCATGACATAGGTATTCAAATGAAGCGGAAATAGCTAACTAAGATATGTATGATGATTTAAATAGTTTATAAAAAAAATTCAGCGTTGTAAGGGTTAAGGGTTAAAGGTTAAGGGTTAACCCTTTCAGGCCTGAATTTAAAATTGTCTTCATCCACTACAAGCCGCGAATTGCTGTCGCAATTCTCGACTTGTAGTGAATGAAGATGATTTGATGTGGTTTAAAAATTTAAGAAAATTACCATGTATTGGCAAAACAGTTTCATGGAAATTTTCGTTCTAAAACTCCTGTTTGTTGGAAAATAAGGTATGTTTTCAGGGATGTAAAATGATGCTTCAATGGATCGTGAGGGCCCAAAGGGTTAACCAACACTGGGTCAACGTCCAGAATTATATGTTTCAAAACAATAAAATGACATTGAATTTGACAAAATGTTATGATTCAAAACAATAAAATGACATTGAATTTGACAAAATGTTATGATTTAAAAATAAAAAATGACAATGAATTTGACAAAATGTTTTGATCCAAAAATACAAAATGACAATGAATTTGACAAAATGTTATGATTCAAAACAATAAAATGACATTGAAGTTGACAAAATGTTATGTTTCAAAACTGCAAAATGACAATAAATTTCAGAAATGCGCTGTGGTTCAAAACAATAAAACAATTGGGACTGAAATTGACAAACTATTATGTTTCAAAAAAAAAATAAAAAAAATGTGACCAAATATTACGTTCCGAGATAAAAAATAGTATTGAATTTGACAAATTTCAAGTTCTGAGACAATAAAATGACCCTGAGTTTGACTGCAATAAATGATATTGCAGTCGAATCACTCAATTATATAATTTATGTCATGCTTAATTTTTTTTTGTCAGCTTCAAGCTGGAAAATAAGAAAACAATTTAGGATTCATATAAAAATGAGTTACTCTCAGTCACTTCGTCATCATTCGCTGAATAAACATTGTTTGACGAAAACTTAGAAACCTGATTCTGGCTGAACGAATGCCCTGTTTGCGTGGCCTATCAGAGCTAATCCTATTTTATAAATGGACGTCGTAATACTGTTCTTATATATCGAGTTGCGTTACTGTGTAGTTCGCGAAGGCGTTCAACCCGTTTCATTTCGACTGTACATGCTTCATACTAGTTACCCGGCATGACCGGGCCGCCTAACTTCGCCGTAGGAGATGTCATCAGGGTAGCGTCATACCGCATAAAATATGAGTTTATATAAATAGACATATGCGTAGCACGACAAGGCCATTATAAAAATGGATACCAGATCGGTAGCAGCCGGTATCAAAAAGGTATTGGCCCAATCATGTCATGTATACCTGTATATAAAAGGTGTCTGCTACAGTACTAAATAGCAAAACTGAATGAATGAATGAATGAATTGATTGAATGAATGAATGAATGAGTGAATGAATGAATGAATGAATGAATGAATGAATGAATGAATGAATCAATGAATCAATGAATCAATGAATCAATGAATCAATGAATGAATCAATGAATGGATAGTGAACTAATTGGATCTAATTAAAATAATAATAATAATAATAATGATGATGATGATGATGATGATGATGATGATGATGATGATGATGATGATGATGATGATGATGATGATGATGATGATGATGATGATGATGATGATGATGATGATGATGATGATGATGATGATGATGATGATGATGATGATGATGATGATGATGATGATGATGATGATGATGATGATGATGATGATGATGATGATGATGATGATGATAATAAATAATAATAATAGTAAGAATAATAATAATAAAGTCTTTATTCAACGAGGGTACATATATAGGCATACAAAATCATAATATACAAAATCAGTAAAACAAGATATTACGAATTGCATAAATGAACATACATATATACTAACCCACTGAGCATAGCTCATCCGCCGTGGGGCCCTCACATACGAACATACAATAAACTTGTATCGATATTGGAAACAGAATTATACTATATAGTATGATGCGAAAAAATATATATTCTAGTTTAAAAACAAAAGTAACAAAAAAAGCAAAAATATAAACACGACTAAGAAAATATTAAATGTAGATAATTAAGCAGATATTTAAGATAATTAGATGTTTATATACACATATATACAATATATATGTGACCATTGATGTGACATACAAACATGCAGGAATATAAAGTATGTATATACATATATACAAGATAAATATAATATATAAACATATAAACAAAGCGATTACAATTATAACAAAATTGCAGACAGCGTGTATACTAGTCGTATTGCAAACAGATTTATTAAAATTGTATGTACTATAATAATCTAGCTATTCTTATTTCTATATTCGCGTATGTATTCTTTCAATGTTGTTCCATTACGAGCTTGATCAGATGTAGAATTCCGTATTTTCGGACCATTAAACCTCAGGCTCTTGTGATGAGCTGCTGGTACATGAAGTTTATTACTTGTTTTGGATCTCAAGGAATGATTTGCATTTGTACATGTGGGTTTGAATTAATTAGTTATATAGGTAGGGGTAAGGTTATTTAGAGCTTCAAATACCATTATGACTTGTTTTTCTTGAACAATTTTGTCAAAAGTTTCCCATTTAAGTTGATCAAATAAAGGACTAGATGGAGAATACTTATCGGCATCTAACATAAGGCGTGCAGCTTGTTTTTGTAGTGTTATTAATGCATATTAATGCATATTAATGCATAGTCACCATATGGTGCAGCAATATTCTAGGTGAGGTTTAATGTAGTAGTTGTAGTACGAAATACGTGTTTGTGTGGGTAAATATTGTTTTATTTTTCTGAATAATGGACAGCTCAAAAGCAATTGTTTGTTTGACCTTTTTCACCTGGCTATGTCACGTTAATTTTTTATCAATTATCACACCTAGCAGTTTTTCGTGTGCAGTGTTTTTTATTTGTGTTCCATCAATAATTATGTTAAGGTCTGTTTTATTTTCTATTAAACGTGACTCTTTGGCATTTGATAGAATTACCATAGCTTTACTTTTTTCAAAACTTAAAGCCATGCCGTTTTCATAACACCATTTATGTGTGCGTTTTGCTTCATGAATGAATGAATGAATGAATGAATGAATGAATGAATGAATGAATGAATGAATGAATGAATGAATGAATGAATGAATGAATGAATGAATGAATGAATGAATGAATGAATTAGTTAATTAAGTAATGAGTCATTGTGGTGTTCATACAGGCTAAGCTGGGCCTGGATAACTATATTTACCTGACATGATTGTCCGCAGTCCAGCTGGCGAAGGGAGCAGTTGAGAGCCGAACTTAAGGATGAAGTCTCAAGTGATTTGGTGACTCCCTCAGAGTAATGGCTGTTCAGATCTTCTAGCAGCTCGTCCACACCTGGGCTCGAACATAGGCCGCTAGCCTCGCCATCTGCTGATGATCCAACCAGACAGACACACAGAGAGAAGGCTAGAGTTATAATCTGTGGAGACATAATTGCAGCAAAAATGATTTCGTTCACGGGTGATCTTGTTCACAGTTGATCTCGTCCACGGTTGATGTCGTTCACAGGTGATCTTATCCACAGGTGATTTCATCCACAGGTGATCTGGTTCACAGGCGACCTCGTCCACAGGAGATCACGCTCACAGGTGATTTGGTTCACAGGTGATCTCGTCCACAGGAGATCTCGCTCACAGGTGATACCGTGACTGTTCAGGAGGAACGATGCATTGCCACAATGCTGGTTCAATGATAGACCAGCACCGTAGACGTTGGACCAGCATTAAACCAGCATTGGGTGAATGCCCTGCATTTCCTGGGATAATTTTGTTTTCAATGGCACTGACATATTAGACTATAATTGTAAAGGTGAGATATGACCTTATAATTTCTTGTGAAATGAAATGAATGGGTAATATAGGCTAAACTGGGCCAGAAGAACCTTCTGAGGATGGTGAGATAATGAGATGACACTGCCCTCCGGTCACAGGGTTCGAAATTCGCAACCTGACACTTTGAGGCCGATCTCGCTACCTCTCGGTCACGTGGGCTCCCCACGACATTATATATATATATATATTATTATATTATTATTATATATTATTGAGCGCTTGGACTAGTCGCAATTCAACTAATAAGTGCTCTACAAAAACTGACTATTAATATTAATATTATTATTATTATTATATCTTGTGGCGCTAACAGTGGATGATGAGCATGGTCTTGTATTTTCTAGGTAGTGTTTTCACACATACAGTAACACATGCAATGCTGAAATAGTTTGGAATAAACCAAATCGTGACGACCCAGCTACTGAAGTTTATATGAGTCACCAAGGTTAACCCGTGGTAGCCTTAACCCTTATATATTCGGGTTTTCATTTTTTACTAGCACATTAAGTACCACATTTTAAATATGTTAAAGATAAAATGTGACATCAATCGGCAAGATGTGAAAAGAGTTAACCTCCATTTTGTCAAATCTGAATAATTTTCACTCACTTGAAGCTGTGGATCGCGTCAGCGAGACACAACTTCAAGTGGGTGAAAATTCAAATTGGATGATTTGGCGGTTAGAGGGATAACGGTGGTGAAGGGTTAACTTGCCAACTATAACTTGTTTTTATATCACATACTGCGTCGTGCTCAGCAAATCGAGACGACCCATCTACTTTTGGTTTATATGAGTCACCCAGCGACACCCTGACCTACGAGACACCGAACCAACGTCGGTTTAATGTTGGCCCACTGTCTGCGACGCTGGCCCAGCATTAAATCAATGTATTTTGCAAGGCATACATCCGGAATAACATAAGGCGTTTATCCAAAGTTATTTTAATGGTGGCACAACGTCTGCAACCCTGGCCCAACATTCAATAAACGTTGGGCAAGTGTATCATAACTGTTCTGTGCTTAAATGCGTGCCCCGACACAAAGACTAGACTTTTTATGAGAGGGGCGAGCTCGGTTTGTGAGAGGTGCACTGAGATCTGTACTGTGACTACAAATGTGTATCAATCTTTCGATCTCAAGTCAACAACAGGGAACATGATGTCACGTTTTAAAGTGGCGTTTGTCATTTTAGGTGAAAATAGAACCCTTCCACCCTGACTACACTGTTTTTTACCGCTGCAATAGGCCTACTGTAGATCTAGTAATTTTTGCGTGCTTAAATTTTCGCGAATTTATCATTTTGAGACTTTTCACGAAGTGAATTCGCGAATTTTTCTTTAGCAGCGCTATTAATAATAATTTTCGCGAGATTTTAAATTCACGAATTTTTGTTCTCTTCTCTGGCGAAAACTAAAGAATATTACCAGATCTACGGTATATAAAATACAAATACAAATCTTGTAAGCTGGATCACCAAGGTGTTGCGCCTAACATGCGGCCGTTGCATGTGGGCCTATATTACTTTGACCCTCTCAACTGGGATAGACTTTAGAACTCAATCTAACGTCTAAAATCGATCCTCGCACTAAAAGAGTGAAATATTTATAATGGCCGTAGAGATCATAACATAGGTATGTTGAGTGAGATTGAATTCCCCTGAATTGTGAATCAAACTTTCAATCTCCAGTCAAGAGCTAAATGAAATGAATCGAGCTTAAGACCACTTTTGTGCACATATTGGATAAATTGGACCAGGAGAACCTCCTGAAGATGGTGAGATGAGTGAGATGATACTGCCCTTCAGACACAGGATTCGAAATTCAGCCCCTGAAGGTCTGAGGCCGAACACGCTACCTCTCGGTCCCGCAGCAGATGCAGAGGAAAGTCCTCAGACTGATATTGCTTGACTCCAGTAACCATGTTACAGCGAAGCCAGACATACCACATGACTTATCTCAGGACTAATCTTAGCCTATATATGCACAAATGTAGTCTAAAACCCCATTCATTCATTCATTCATTCATTCATTCATTCATTCATTCATTCATTCATTCATTCATTCATTCATTCATTCATTCATTCATTCATTCATTCATTCATTCATTCATTTATTCATTCATTCATTCATTCATTTATTTATTCATTCATTCATTCATTCATTCATTTTTTAAACTCTTTGATACACAAAAATAAGGAGGAATAAATAGGTGTTATATGAGGAATTGAGAAGTTTATAAGGTAATACAAAATTAATTATTTTATTTAAGACCCGCTTGGAATGAATAGGTGCTGTATTGGAAACTTTTCAGAGTACATCTCAGGACTGTCTGAGCGACGCACAAAACTCTGTTTAACTTTTTCAGTGTGCTAGCCAGAAGTACAGAGTTTAACCATTGCATCATTAGGCTCCTCAAATGAATCATGTAATAAACCTTCGTCATAAGTGTGCATACCTTTATATAAATCACTATCTACAGTACACGATACATCCGTAGGATTCCCAAAAGTTCTTAAAATACTCGAAAAAAATTTCTACATGTTAACAAGAATACATTAACTTAATGTATTTTTGATGTTATTAATGAGTAAGTAGGTGACTTATTCTTTCGAACTAATGTCCAAATATCATTAGAGTTCTGTTTTGAGCATTTACAAGAGACATTTAGTTTAAAGTTCATTATGCTTAAAGCGATATTTATTGACACATTCACTATAATTGCTCACTAATTGAACCACCTCTCCTCTGGATGCAACAGTTTTATTACTATATTCATTTAATTTATATGAACAGCCACTGTACGTAGCCGACATCCATAGCTGGTTCTACCGTACCAAGGTTCATATAGAAAAAGGTGGCTACTCATAGCAGGTAACTCTACTGTATCAATGTTCATATTAGAAAATGTGGCTGCTCATAGCATGTTTTACTGTACCAAGGTTCAGATGAGAAAATGTGGCTGCTCATAGCAGGTTCTGCTGTACCAAGGTCCATAAAAGATTTTTTTTTTAGGTCTGTAAACTATTCTTCAGCAATGGGTGAAATAACTTAATCCTTACAGTGCGGCGATCGACTTTAGACGTCACAATCTGACGTCTGTAATCTTAGTAATATTTTAATGACCTTAGACCCATAACCTATATATTCAAACGAATCGGAGAGAGCCAACTAAGACATTTATGATGATTTCATATTAAAAAAAAACCTTTCGACTCCATGGTTTACATAAAAAATTTAAGGATTAACCCTTAAAGCACTGAATTGTTTAAAAAAAACATGGAGACGAAAGGGTTTCAAACAATTTGAAACCATCATAAATGTCTTACTCAGCTCTTTTCGATTCATTTGAATACTATGTAATGGGTCTACGACCATTAGAAATAATTTTACTCTTACAGTGCGGGGATCGACTTTAGTCGTCAGAATCTGACGACTAAAGTTGATCCCCGCGCTGTAAGAGTAAAAATATGTTCTTATTTTGAAAAATTTAATGCTTTTTTTTCCTTCAAATTTTCCGCTCTTAAGAAAAAAATAAGAAGCTAAAAATGGCTATGTACGATATTAGTACTATAATTCTTAAAGTTGTGTTTCGCTACCGCGACCCACACACAACTTCAAGTGGATGAAAATTACTTGTACTTGTCACATACTATTATTTGAAATGTAGGTCACATCGTTTCTAGATTTCACAAATTTAAGACATGCTCACTTAGAATCCGATTACAAAAATGTTAAGAAAACATAAAAATACTACTATGGTCGAAATCAGAGCTCTAGGGATAAAATGTGTTTACATGGGATATACATAGCAGTATCAAGATGGATAAACATGTCATCTGTGTACCAATTCAACTTCGAGGAGAGCATACAGTCCTGCAGCATTTCGGCGCATTGAAACTTATCGTACACAGTGCCATCTCTGTTCTACCAGGTACTCATTTTTACCTGAGTCAGGTGCAATATTTGAAGTACCTTGCCCAATGACACAATATTGAAACAATGTCCCAAGATGAAGTGGGGAGAAACATGATATTTTTCTAAAAATCCTGAACCAAGCGGGGTTCGAAACCGCACGTCAGGCAGCGACATCGGCAGAGCTCCACGCTCTAGCAATTGCGCCACGTCCCTCCCTGTAATCAAATAAAGTATTCAAATGAAGCGGAAAAAGCTAACGAAGACATGGATGATGATTTCAAATTGAAAAAAACGTTCACCTCCATCGTTTACACAAAAATATTTCAGTGCTTTAAAGGTTACATTGTCGTCTATATAATGTTTGGCGGAATCGGACCCAGGCAGTTATAGCGTCCATCAAATGTAGCGAACACAAGTTTGAAAGCGGGTCGTGTCATACAGTATGATATACCAGTGTTGACTCATTACGTGATAATTGGAGAAAAAATAAACGTGATAATTTGAGAAAAACATGAACGTGGCAATTTGAGGTGAAACATGAACGTTACAATTTAAGCAAACATAAACTTGTCAATTTAAGAAAACATAAACGTGGCAATTTGAGCAAACATAAACGTGATAATTGGAGAAAACATAAACGTGATAATTTGAGAAAACATAAACGTGATAATTTGAGAAAAATATGAACGTGGCAATTTGAGGTGAAACATGAACGTTGCAATTTAAGCAAACATAAACTTGTCAATTTAAGAAAACATAAACGTGACAACTTGAGCAAACATAAACGTGATAATTGGAGAAAACATAAACGTGATAATTTGAGAAACCATAAACGTGATAATTTGAGAAAAACATGAACGTGGCAATTTGAGGTGAAACATGAACGTGGCAATTTAAGCAGACAAAAACTTGTCAATTTAAGAAAACATAAACCTGATAATTTGAGAAAAAATAAACGTGGCAATTTGAGATAAAACACGAACGAGGCAATTTGAAACAACATAAACATGGTAATTCAAGAAAACACAGACGTAACAATTTGAGAAAACATAAACGTGTAAATTTGAGATAAAACATGAACGTGGCAATTTAAAAAATCATAAACGTGGTAATTGAAGCAAACACAGACTAGACAATTTGAGCAAACTTACACGTGACAGACAACTTAAGCAAACATAAACGTGTCAAAAGAAAGTCAAGCTTCGAATCTAAATTTGAAGCTGATACTTTATCTGTTTACATAATTTTCCAATGTTTAAACCATCAGGAAAACGGCAGCTGAGTTTCCATTTATTTAATGCACTAGAGGTCACCCATGCAGCAGACAGGAGACAATAAACCAATGTTGCTTTAATGTTGGCCCATCGTATACGACGCTGTCCCAACATTAGATATAATAAATATAATAAATGAATAAATAGAGGGATGAATGAATGAATGAATGAATGAATGAATGAATGAATGAATGAATGAATGAATGAATGAATGAATGCATGAATGAATGAATAAATAAATAAATAAATGAATAAATGAATGAATGAATAAATGAATAAATGAATGAATGAGTGAATGAATGAATGAATGAATGAATAAATAAATAAATAAATAAATAAATAAATAAATAAATAAATAAATAAATAAATAAATAAATAAATAAATAAATGAATGAATGAATGAATGAATGAATGAATGAATGAATGAATGAATGAATGAATGAATGAATGCAATAATGGATGAATGAGTAAATGAATGAATGGATGCATGCATGCATGCGTGAATAAATAAATGAATAAATGAATGAATGAATGAATGAATGAATGAATGAATGAATAAATGCGTGAACAAATGAATGAATGAAGAAATAGAGGAATGAATGAATGAATGAATGGATGAATGAATGGAGGAATGCATGAATGCATGAATAGATGAATGAATGAATGAATGAATGAATGAATGAATGAATAAATGAATGAATGGAGGAATGCATGAATGCATGAATGCATGAATGGATGAATGAATAAATGAATGAATGAATGAATGAATGAATGAATGAATGAATGAATGAATGAATGAATGAATGAAGGAATGAAGGAATAAATGAATGAATGGATGCATGCATAAACGCATGAATAAATGAATGAATGAATGAATGATTGAATGAATAAATGAATGAATGAATAAACAGAGGGATTAATGAATGAATGAATGAATAAATAAATGAATAAATGAATGAATAAATGAATGAATGAATGAATGAATAAATAAATGAATGAAAGAATGAATGAATGGATGAATGAATGAATGAATGAATAAATGAATGAATGAATGAATGAATGAATGAATGAATGAGTGAATGAATGAATGAATGAATGAATGAATAAATGGATAAATGAATGGAGGAATGCATGAATGCATGAATGGATGAATGAATGAATGAATGAATGAATGAATGAATGAATGAATGAATGAATGAATGGAGGAATGGATGAATGGATGAATGGATGAATGAATAAATGAATGAATGAATGAATGAATGAATGAATGAATAAATGAATGAAGGAATGAAGAAATAAATGAATGAATGGATGCATGCATAAATGCATGAATAAATGAATGAATGAATGAATGATTGAATGAATGAATGAATGAATAAATAGAGGGATTAATGAATGAATGAATGAATAAATAAATGAATAAATGAATGAATAAATGAATGAATGAATGAATGAATGAATGAATGAATGAATGAATGAATAAATAAATGAATGAGAGAATGAATGAATGAATGAATGAATGAGTGAAGGAATGAATGCATGAATGAATGAATGAATGAATGAATGAGTGAATGAATGAATGAATGAATGAATGAATGAATGAATGAATAAATAAATGAATGAATGAATGAATGATGTGGATTATTTTGACTATGGACACATGAATAATATTATAAAGCAAGTTACGTCATTCCAACATAATGTAGCGGACGATAAATCCAATATGACACGGTTCCTAAACAGTCCCATAACTGCAGAATAAATTAAAAAGGCGCTTCAAAAATTGAAATGCAAGAAAGCAGCGGGTGTAGATGGTATTTCTGCCGAATTTTACAAATATGGATGTAATGAACTCTAGCCAGCATTAGAATTGTTGTTCAATACCATTCTTACCAATGGAGAATACCCATCTAGACGGGCTACCAGTATAATCCACCTGGTCCACAAAAAGGGGACCATGGTGTTCCAGATAATTACAGAAAAATCACAGTCATGCCGTGTATTGGGAAACTATTTGAATCTATACTTAATAACATATTCTCATTTAAAAACGAAGTATGTAATGATAATGATCCCTATCAAGCTGGTTTTAAAAGCAATTCGCGAACTACGGACAATATATTCATACTATGGGCCATCATAGATAAACAAAGGTGTCTTTCTAAACCCCTGTATACATGCTTTGTCGATTTCACAAAAGCATTTGACTATATTAATAGAACAGCATTATACTACAAATTATTTAACAGGGGAATAGACGGCAATTTGCTAAACATGATAAAAAACATGTTTTCTAAAGCAGAGTGCCGTGTAAAATGGGACTTGCGTATCAGTGACATATTAAAAAGCGAATTTGAGGTTCTACAAGGCGGTATGCTCAGTCCCAAACTATTCACGGATTTTTTACAAGACATATCCGCATCATTTGACCAAGATCAAGGTATCGCTGTGGACACCTTACTAATGGTATAGCTGTTATTTGCAGATGACCTTGTCCTTTTTTCAGAATCTGCCGAGGGATTACAAAAACAGCTAACTGCCCTCTATTCATATGTTCCCTATGGCGTATCATAGTTAGCATTCCTAAAACAAAAGTTCTTATCTTTAATTAACGTTACACAACAGTATGTGGAAGCTTCCACTATGGTGATAACATTATAGAAAAGGCTGAACAATATATATATATTGGTGTAGTTTATAGCACCAAGTCCGCTAATAACGTGTTAAAATAAACTTTTTCTCATCTTGCTTCCCAAGCTGGGAAAGCAATCTTTGCTCTACGTAAACAGTCCCATCCTGTGGTCGGTAAATTGTCACCCACTATTGCGTTCAAGGTATTTGATTGCCAAATATTGCCCATACTAGAATATGGAAGTGATATATGGTATACAGGCGATAATGTTAACGATCTGGAAAAAATCCATCTAAAATTTATTAAATCCACACTTGGCGTTAGAAAGCAAACACCCACCCCTGCAATATATGGGGACACGGGTCGATTTCCACTGATCATCCCGCAACACATAAAAGGTGTAAAATATTGGTGTAGAATTCTAAAATTATCTCAGAGCCATCCAGTCAGAAATGCCTAAAATATGCTACTTGAGCTAGATGCCATTGGCCTCACGAATTGGTGTTCCCGTATTCGCTCTGTCCTCGAACGAACCAGGCTTAATCAAACTTGGGAATCACAGAATATTGGGGATACAAATAAATTCATGCTTTCATTTAAAGAATGAATAGTTAGAATATTTACACAGCAGTGGAGAAAAGATATTGAGAGCTCGAGTAAGCTGCGCACATTATGCATTAGTAAAAAAATATTTCTGTGTTGAACCATATATCTTGCACATAAGGGGGAACCACCTCATAACAGCAATGGCGAGATATCGAATGAGCTCAAATCATCTAAATATAGAAAGAGGACGATTCAATAATCCAATCACTCCAAAAAATCAGCGAATATGCACAAGGTGTGAATTAAACGAAATTGATGATGAGATACATCTTCTTCACTGTAGCGCTATAAATAATGAACGCGAAATCTTGTATGATTCTGTAGCCGCAATTATCAATATACAACCGACAAATGAAATGTTTTTAGGAATTATGAGACATAACAGAGACATAACAGTGGTGAAGTCACTAGCGCAATTTATTTATGGTTGCTTTAAACAAATTAAGGGTTAAAGCAGCTCCTTGGGATGACATCAATTTTCGTTTTTAATTCCGTACTGAAGTAGTGTATCCCACGGATCAAGTTTTTTTTTTTCAGAATTTTTATATTTTTACAAATATTTTTAATCAACATTTCTATGAAACCAGAAGTAACCCAAACAAACTATTTGTATACGACTGAATGTTTTCACAGCATTGGGCCACATGCTGATGGCATCGGCCCAATGCTTGGTAGATAATCCGTGCTGCAGGTGTGTCTTCCCGTGTCCTGACTATAAGACACCAATTTGCGGCAACTGCTCTGATCTTACCGTCTGATACGTGGGAATATGTGATGTAAAGTGCTGAATATTGTTTTGTTTACATGGCAACATACGACCTGGAAATACAACTATTTTACTCTTTTCCTGTGCTTTAAAATTGTTTTTTTGACTTTTTCGTATTTTCAGTTAAGATCAGTAGGCTATATAGCTTCATATAATTTTTTTTTTTTAAATTGACAACATTGAAAATGTCTCATTCCAAGGGGTCCCTTTAAAAATACTGAGTATAATTAATCTGTCACCTGTCACTATATTATTCATATTATCATGCCCTCATGATCTGACTTGGGTATTACCACATATATCAGGACGGTTGTTGCTCTCAGATCTTATTATTTGGCTTTTTAGGGCCGGATAGGGACGTTTCTGTCGCCTTTGTTATCAGACGAGGTGGGGCCTTATGGAGGATTTCAGAGTTGCTAAGTCAACAGATTTTCCCTATGAGGTCGGGAATGTTTTTCTTCAATTGTAACTCCGAGTATGTGGTACTAACTAGGTCGTGATTGAAACAGTATGAATTAAGGGTTAGGTTAGGGTTAGTTTAGGGTTAGTCAACCCTAACCCTAACCCTAACCCTAAACAATATAGTGAATTATAAAAAGGCTTAATGTTTTTGTGCGAGGGCCATGTCCTGTGTGAATTGCACAAATAATTTTTAACCATTACTACTGGTATTACGTCGTTAAGTTTGCACCACCAGTTAATCTCAGGGAATCTCCGCGCTCATAGCGACTGTGCTTGCATGGTCACATGACTCGGAGCTACCTGTTTATGCCATATTTATTGAACTTGCATGATATTATATTTAATTTTTAAAACTACCATATAATTTTTACCATTGTCTTATTGCATACTCCAGTTACTGTAGCATAATTGTGCACTTGTATATATTTTAGGTTTCTACGCTTTCCAGAGTGTCTTTTTTGCTACTATATGTAATTAGTATGTCATACATAGTAGCTATTTTATCTCTGGTTTTGGTGCGGGAAACAAAATGATAGACCTCTATGTTATCTTGGCAATGCCTTTTAATTCATTTTCAGTAGTAGTCATTTATATTATCGAAATGCCCAGTTTTTATTCTGGCAATGCCACTTAACATGATTTTAGTTGTGTATGTCATAACATGTATATTATCATAGCATTTTAACAAATTAACAATCTTGTATATACATGTACATATATCTCTTTCATTTCTATGACAAATAAGTCTGTAATGACTTTTCTTTTCTGTCAATAAAATATCTATCTGTTTGTCTGTCTGGTCAACTGTCAAAATTCGCAGGACAAGGGTCCCCCAGAATGCAATAGTACCTGTGGGTAGGCCAAGGCCCTATTCCATAATAAAAATAAATATGCGTTTCATACCCAAAGCCTCATTAAGAGCAAGTTCTCAAATCACAGCAAGTTCATATATACTTGAGTGACATCTATGAGGAAATAATTCAAAGCCCTTGGCACTGGCCCCTACTTGGTCTTTGGTTAAATTATAGCAAATCATGACATCAGTCACAATATCTACGCTGATGACACTCAGATATATATATATATATCATTATCTAGCCCAGTGATCTGCTTACTTTGGAAAAACTTTAAGTCTGTTTACAGTTTGGGTGTCATATTTGATTGTGGTTTAAACTAGGCCTACCATCTAGGCCTACCATCAGCACATCTCTCAGATCTGCAGATCCTGCTTCTATCATATCCGTGGTCTGCGTCACATTTGCAGGCATCTTTCTCGTGATACTGCTGTTGCATCAATTGGAAGTAGACTTAATTATTGTAACTCGTTATCTATAATATTGTTGACAGGGACATTATTTATTGCAGCGTGCACAGTAACAGAATTGTATGGCCAGAGTGGTCAGGAATGGCCCTAGTTTAGTACACAAAGTTCTTTTTTTAATCATTGCACTGACTTCCCACAGGATAAAGTTTAAGTTATTAGATGTGTACCATAGGCTTTCGTGCACTCACAATTTATTCACGAACCATCATACCTTAGTAATTTCTTATTGCTGACAGTCACTTTCAGACAGCTTCTTTCAACTGGTACCAAACAACTGTTTATACCACGTGTAAAGGAATGGATCAATGGCATTCTCTGTTACTACACACACACTATGAAATTATATTCCTTCTGCAATTCGGATTGCTAAAACCATGCTTACTTCCGGAAACTATTAAAACCCCATTTATTCGGTCTGGCTTTTCCACAAAGTCCTCGATGAACCAGTGACTTGTTGACAACTATATGCTCTGGTTAAGAATTGGTCTTGTGCGCCTCTGAGGAGTTCTATAATTGATCGATTGATTGAAGAATATTAACTAATATTGCAAAAAATCATCTTGGCAGCCCAGAATCCAAAATGGCCGCCAAGCGACATAGCTTGACCTCAAAACATCTGGGTCGTTATGCTTCATTGATCCATAATATTTACATTACAGCAGAACCCACTCTTGGGGACGTTGACCATGCTGCACATGCGGGCCATTGCATTGTGCGCCAACAATGTTTTCTTAGCGAATCATGAGAACACACCTACTTTAACTTTTGAACTATTCACAATATGATGTAATACCTCATTTTCAAATAATTTGTACTGATAAATATGATAATGCATTCATTTTCATGTCTTGGTAACCAATGTAGCTGAAAATAGAACGTGTTTTAACAATTATAAAAACACATCCAGCCCGAACATATAAAAATGAAATAATTTCAGTAAAATGATTCAAAACATAATCATGTCTACATGATCTACTTGCCACTGATGAACAGTTTGCTTAAGAATGTCAACATACCTAAATTACATTATTTAACCCTTCCAGCACCGGGATCGACTTTAGACGTCAGATCCTTAACATAGGTATTCAAATGAAGCGGAAAGAGCTGACTAATACATTTATGATGACTTAAAATTGAGAAAACCTTTGGTGTCCATACTTTATAGGACACTATTTCAGCGTTGTAAGGGTTAAAAAGTATGATCACCATTGATACGCCTATTGTGAGAATTGCTGATGTATCTGTTCACTAACTAGGCCCTGTTTGGATTTCAGTGTGAAGAATATATATGTCACATAGCCCCTCTTGCTTGATAATTATGCGATTGTAGCTGTTTCCCTTTTAAAGCTTTAATGTTGAGTAGCGAATGGGGCCTGTCGGCTTGTACTGCTTTAAGCACACGGTACGGCCTACTAGTGTCTTGGAAGTAAATATAATGGATCACTAGTTTATGTATCATTTATTTTCTTTGTAAACATTTACGGATCTAGTTGACAAGTAGTACGTGGGCCTTTGCATGCATCACTAATCTCTCGTTCTTAAATTAATTAATAATTATCATTTGTGACGTGATCTGCAGAATTGCCACGTGTACTCTTGTGTGCCTGTTGATTGGTCTGTGCCCTGATCTGGCATGTGTCCACCCCATTCGAGTGGCCTGTTTCCAGACGAGTTGAGCGTTAGTGCCAGTAGATACCGAAACTTTGTGGGACACAGCCACGTTTTTTACCGCTCTCCTCATGAGGCTTTAGACTGTATGTAATGGGCTTTCTTCCTAACAGCATGATTGGACGTTTAAATATGATTGCATAAGGATTATGATGATTTTTTTATGATTTTATGATGATTTCAAAATAAAACCTCAGTCCCCATGGTTTAAGCAAAAATAATTCAGCGCTGAGTGCATAGATAGACTTTACACATAGACCGTCGTCATTTTTCCCCTCATTTTAAAGATATGACATATGGACACATGGGGCACTGGCGACCAAAGGGAGAACATGGATGGTAGTTTATCTGGTGTGTCGTGTGATAACTAAAACTGCAGACTGTGTTATATCATTCTGGCAGTATGGCATAGGGTGGACGACCACACCATACATGTGGTAACATGGTCATGGACATTTTGTGTTACAGATGGTTGATCACCACATGGCGTAATCATGGCGTTGGACAGTGGTTTATCTGTAACTAATACTGCATGGGCCTATTGTTATTACATTATATGGTACAGCATGACAGAGGGTAGAGCCCCAAACCAGACGGGTTTTACTGATGACCGGATGGAGACAATGAACAGTGGATTCTCCAGCCTGATGCCTCACTCACTGGAATCAGGTAAAACACTACCCAGCAAATACGACACATCGATTAAATGTTGGACAAATGTTGGACCAATGTTGGGCCAACGTCGTAGACGGTGGGCCAACATTGGTCCAACATTGGGTCAATGTGTCGTGTTTGCTCAGTATGTACAGGGACATTTTTTATTTTCAGTGGAAAGACGAGTCTGGCAAAGTGACAAAAGTCAAGTAAACATTATTCAGTTGGTAGGCCATACTGTAATCATTCTAAAATATATCTAGCATGTCATAAGATGTCGGTTTGTAGGAAATGACATGAGAAAAATGATGTAGCCCAGATGAAATAGTAGGCCCCCTATGTCTTTTGTTGATCAGTTTCGGTTCGGGCGTTTTGTAATATTACATGTGTGTAGACAATACCATGATAAACACTGTGGATGATGCTACGACTTGGGGGCAGTAAGACAACCCCTCCATTGGAAAAACATTCCATAAAAAAAACATGTAAAAAAACTTACCCAAACAAAAAAAAGCCATGTTCGTTGATTTTTCGGAATAAAATATAACTGATAATATGTAATTAATAGTTACATGGCAAGTACTAAACAAGACTTCCATCTTTTTAATTAGTTGATGAGCCAACAGTAATCAGTCGTGATGACGATGTACCTCCATGTGAACGTCAAAATGAGAGTGAAGATGCGAGTGGTGTGACTAATCAATCACCCCCTGATCCACAACAATCAGCTTGATCAATTCAAGGTGAGAAACAAAATAAAGATCAAATCTATATATTTATATTCATTCTATAGTTTAATCAGAAATAAAAGATAAATTAAACACAAAATTGAAGCACTATTTTAATTAAATATTTGCATCATATTTCAGATGATGAGGAAGATCATGCAGACAAAAGCATGCTCCCCGTATCATATGTAGAGGCAATGCAGATCAATGAAGGTCGAGATGTCAATGCAGTCAGAGAACGCCAAGTGTACAATAATATATACGTCGGGCCATTTACAAAAGATGGTGAGATCATTAGAGACCGTGAAGTTATGAGGATGCTCGCCTCAGTCGCACAGACGTGTACACTGCATACGCAGGACTTTGAGATCAGAGAGCGTGAAGGTATGAGGATGCTGGCCTCAGTCGTAGAGACATGTACACCATGTACACAGGATGGTGAGATCAGTGGAGACCGTGAAGCCATACAGAATATCAACAGTGGGATGATACCACAAAGACCAGGGATTCGTCCATCACTGAAAAGACAATTCATAGATGCATCTGGCGACCAGGGTGATAACAGTGCAGTGCCACAAAAAAGACGAACGAGCCGTCCATATTATGATCAGGATGATAGCAGAGAGATGTCATTAAAACGACCAGAGATCAGACCATCATGTGATGTTCATTAGTGTGGCAGCAAAGTGACTAAAATTTGAGTCAACCTTCCATCAAAAAACAACATCACCTAGCATATATCGTTGGAAAGCTTGAAATCTCAGGAATATGGCTAGGGGGGATAACAAGAGCAAAATTTTGGACAAATTTGGCAATCTGACCCTTTGTGCACCATGGTATAACATATTATGTGACCTATTATTTGGATATCAGACCTTACAAAACAAACAGAAGATTCATTAGCAGCCTCCTTATTTGTTTTCTTACTTGTTGGGATAATATCCCATATGATTAGAAGCTAATATTAATATTTAAAAATAAAGACCTTTTCTCTTCAAAAGCACCAACATGATTACAGTTTAAAGTGTTCTAAATGTATTTACATCGTAACCATGTGTTTAAATATGTTGTAAGAATCTTCATTGGTGTTATTGTAGATGTCTTCAGATAATCTCACTATAGAAATTATTGAATTGAAAATAAAAAGAATGATCCTTTGTGTACCACAGCACAGCATACTACGCCCATTATTTGCCTCTTCAATTAAATTCTGATTTATTAGACACAATAGGACTATTTTAACGCCTCACCTATAATGTTATCTAATAGCATCATTATTATGTGAATCTGTCTTTAGAAAGATCAGTTTAATTCTAACCACCCTTTGCCTGCAAAAGAACAAAAATTTAAATGTTCATATTTTAACAATTCCGTAATCTATAGAATATTGAAATCTCAAAAAAGTAATACAAAATCCCAATTAGCTTTACAATATGCACATTTAAATTATGTATCTTACATATAAAGTATATGAAAAAATATAAACTAGCCCTTTGTGTACAAAATGCCAACATATATAATTTTTTTTTTTTTGAAAACGTACATAATAAATTTGTTCAGCATTTAGATCTGGTATTAAATTTGCTATGATGTTATTGATATTTTGATTAGACAAAGTACATAAAATAAGATAAAATTGGATAAATTAGATAGGATTAATTAGATAAGATACATCAAAATTAAGATAAACAACCATTTGTATTCAAAACCACAACAAACATGTTGTTCTATTTGTATTAGATCTATTTTTTATACATCGCTTATATAAATATCTAAAAACAAATTTGATATTTGCCAAAAAAAATATCTTACCAAAAATGATTTTTGGGTCATCTAAGCTGTTTTAACAAAATGTGTTCTTTGTCAAAAACAAATTAAAATTAATTGTTAAAAATAGAACTTATGCCTACTAATAGTCAGGAGACTAATGCACATAAACTTGACCGTATCTGCAAATTATGAGAGACATCTTAGGGTATGAAATATGGGTTAACATTTTCTCAACTACTTTTAAGAAGAGCTTAATAATATACCGCCTTATTTGCGCGCTAAGGGCAGAAATGGTGTTATTTGTCATATCTTCTGGTCAATTTTTGGTAGATTTAAACAATATTACATTCAATATTAGGGCATAGACACCAAGGGCTCCATTGGACACTGTTTAAAACGCCACTGTTTAAAACGCAAATTAATCATACATGATCATACTCATACATGATCATACGATTATCCCCGAATCCTATTAAAACTACCAAAATAATATATTCTGTATTTACAATCACTCCTTTCCACCACGTCCGGTTAGAGTGGTGCAAAATGACATAGATGAAGCCATGCGTGTTAGATAGTAATTAGTGATGGAAAATGGTACAAAAGGAACTTTCCATGTTACTTCATCAGATACAGATTATAGTGGTGTAAAATAGCATGAAGGACATTTTCCATGTTCCGCCTACAATAGATAGAGGTTAGAGTGGTGGAAGATAGCAAAGGGAACTTTCCGTGTTCCTCCTATATATATAATAGATAGAGATTAGAGTGGTGTAAGATGACATAAAGGGTACTTTCCGTGCCCCTCCTACGCTAGATATTACAATTTACATGCACACCTAAGCAAGCAATAATGAGAGAAATAGGAAAATACCCTGTAGCATTTTATTATTATTCTCGTTGTATTAAATGTTCGCTTAAAATTATACGTATACCTGATCACATATATCCCAAAGTTTGTTATTCAATGTTGAAAGTTCTGAATGAGAGGTGTAGAATAACCTGGGCGTCTCAAATTAGATGTCTTTTGGAAAGATATGGTTTTAGGTTTGTGTGGATTAGCCAAGGTGTTGGTGATGTAGATATATTTATGGAATTTGATATTTAAAACAAAGCTACATGAACATTTTAAGAATAAGTAGTTTGCCGACCTTAGAAATATAAGTAAATTAGCAACTTATTCAACATTCAATACAGAATTTGAACCATAAGGGTATTTGAATTTCAAAATTATTAAGTCACATAGACAGGCATTATGTTTCAGTCATACGTTACAAATTGAAGCAAGACGACATAAAAACTTATTAATGGTAGATTGTGCATTTTCTGTAGTAAAGTATATTATTGTTTTAGAAGATGAATGTCATTTCTTAATGTTATGTCCTGCTTATACAGAATTGAGATCGAGTTATACATCTTACAGCAGTTTTATAGAAATACCAACAGAAACTGAGGAACATAAAATAAAGAAATTAGCTTTATTTGTATATCATACAGATAATCACATACAGAGAAACTTAACTGGTATGTATTGATATGTACTACACAAATGTGTACTGTATTTATTTGAATCTCTTATGCATTTATGTATGTATATAACATGTGAAATTGTTTTGTACTATGGGCCCAAGGCCTTAAAAAATACTGCCACTACTACTACTACTACTACTACTACTACTACTACTACTACTACTACTACTACTACTACTACTACTACTACTACTACTACTACCACTACTACTACTACATATTAGAGTGATGCAAGATGGTATAAAGAGAACTTTCCTTGTTCCTCCTACATTAGATAGAGATTAGAGTGGGTTGAAGATGGCATGAAGGGAATGAACTTTCCATGTTCCTCCTATATAACCTACACTGGATACAGATTAGAGTGGTGGAAGATGACATAAAGGGAACTTTCCATGTTCCTCCTACTCTATATATAGAGATTGGAGTGGTGGAATATTGGATATTGTACAGAGAACTTTCAATTTTTTTCCTACGCTAGATAGAGATTAGAGTGTTGGAAGCTGGCATAAAGGAAACTTTCCGTGTTCCTCCTACACTAGATAGAGATTAGTGTGGTGTAAGTTGGCACAAAGGGAACTATCCGTGTTTATTCTACACTAGATAAAGATTAGTGTGGTATAAGATGGCACAAAGTTAACTTTTTGTGTTCCTTCTACACTAGATAGAGATTAGTGTGGTTTAAGATGGCACAAAGGGACCTTCCCGTGTTCCTCCTGCACTTAGTCTAGATAGAGAATGGTGGAAGATGGCATATACAGTCCTAGCAGCGCAAGGGTTAATTATATACGTTCCTTACAACAAAAGGGGAAATTAATTACGGTTTTAGAAACACAATGGTCAGTAGTATACGGTCCTAGCAGCACAAGGGTTAATTATATACGATCACGACAGCACATTAGATAATTATATACGGTACCAGCAACACAAGGGTTAATTATATACGGTCCTAGCAGCACAATAGTTAATTATATACGGTCTAGCAACACAAGGGTAAATTAATTTATATTATATATATATATATATTCCGTCTGCTGCGCCTCTGACCATCAGAGATTCGTTGTCTGACGTAAAAAAGACGATGTTACCAGCGACTGTGTGGCACTTACCATTATGATCATACCTGAAAGGGTTAATTAATTAATACCAGCATTGCTAACTTAGACTATCAATAAATTTAAACAGACATAGGTCAGTTTTTGTTATGCATAATTATTTAACCTATATATCTAAATTCGAAGTTTATTTGTTCTCAATAAAATAAAAATAAATCCAGTGCGCAAAGGGTGTGACACACATGCAACATTGAAAATATATTATGTTTTTTTTAGTAATGTTTTTCGAAACATATTCAGAGAAATCTATAGGGCTTCAAGCATTTCTGTTTTCAAACACCACAGACTGTTGTTTCAATAGGCCCACTTTGGGTATCAAAATGTCTGTCTATAAAAATATGTTCACAAGCAAATGTTGTCAAAGGAATGTCAAAGGAATGTAGAAACATTACTTTAAGGTAATTAATAATTATTTACTGCATACTATTGATTGATATGATTACGAAGAAAAGTTTTTCACAATTTCAAGGACATCACATTTTTTGCGTATTTTCTGGCAGTAAAAGGGTGCTTGAAATAATCAAATCATGTATATATATATATATATATATATATATATATATATATATATATATATATATATATATATATATATTAGTCATGGTAGGGTAACTATATGTGCTAGGTGCTGAGTGACGGCTTGCTGCATATTATTTCAGATATATATATATATATATCAATGACCATAGCAGAAAATAAATCTTAACGAAATATGTGATGTTGATTCACAAAGGGTTAATTTGCCAAATTCGTCCAAAACTTCATCCTTGTTATCCCCCCTATCCATTATCTTGAGATATCAAGCTTTCCATCGGTATATTATAACAAATGTTTTTTTTCATGGAAGGTTGCCCTCCAAATAACGCCTTTTTAGTGGATCTGCTGCAGCACTATGTTTTAATTTTGAGTTTGTTCTTAATAAAATATTAGAGTTTTTAGTGCGCAAAAGGTGTACAAATTCATTTTATAATTGTATTCTTTTTCTACACACATGAAATAGTTAATTTTTTTTTGGTAATGTATTTTGCATCATATTCAAATAAATCTATTTGCAGACACTACATAATGATTTTCAATAGGCCTTCTTTGGGTATCAAATTGCCTGTCTATGAGCGTATGCTCACAGACAAATGTTGTCAAAGAGATGTAGAGACATTACTTTATGGTAATTAATAATTATTTACTGCATATTATTAATTGATATCTCTATGAAGAAAACATTTTCACAATTTTAAGGACAATGATTTATTTTTGCGTGTTTTCCAGCAGTGAAAGGGTGCTTGAAATAATAAATTCATATTTATTTATTTTTTAAGGTAATGATCGGTTAAATATATGTGTTGGTGCTGATGGATGTTTGCTGCATATTATTTCAAGTATATATCGATGACCATAACATAAAATAAATATGAACTAAATATGTGATGTTGGTTCACAAAGGGTTAATTTGCCAGATTTGTCCAAAATTTCGTTCTTGTTATCCCCCCTAGGCATAATCTTGAGATTTTAAGCTTTCCAACGGTTTATGATAACTAATGTTGTTTTTTCATGGAAGGTTACTCATTAAATAACGTCTTTTTGGCGGGTCTGCTGCAGCACTACTACGTTTACAGTCGACAATGCCATCAAGTAGCCTATTGAATTGTCTTTTACAATTAGTACGAGTCTTTTATTCAATGATCATTTTGAAGTAGACATATGTAGCCCCTTGACTACTTCTTTTACAGGTCTTTGTGTCAATTAAATCGCATAAATTCTAAGCAAGCAGGCACGCATGCAGACAATCAGGTAGCCATATAGATAGGAAAACATGAAAACAGGCCGGAGGACAGACAGGCAGGTAGGGGGGGGGGTGGGCTGGCTGGTAAGCAGGCAGGCAGGTAGACTGTAAGGCAGGCAGGCATGCATGCAGTCAGACATGTATACCGTTCAACAGGCAGGCAGACATGCAGGCAGACAGACATGATGGCAGCAGACAGGTAGGCAGGCATACAGGCAGACAGACAGGCCAAGCAGGCAGACAGACATATGCTGGTGGGCAAGCAGGCAAGTGGACAGGCAAGCGGGCAGACATGCAGGCTGCAAACAGCCGGGCAGACAAACATTGTGGCAGAAGGCAGACAGACAGTAAGGCACAAAGACAGATAAGCAGGCAAGGTATCTCTAGATATTGATAATATGTGAAACAATTTCTTTCATTTATTTCATTTTGTGTGATGGTACTATTTATGAAACCCCAAACATAACAACTATGATAAATACTGTAGATCTGGTTATACTCGCGAGGTTTTATTTTTTGCGAATTTCACGAGGAGGACAAATTCGCGAATTTAAGAATTTAGGAAAGTCCCAAAATCACAAATTCGCGAAATTCTAAACCCGCCAAAATTACCAGATCGACAGTAATTAAGACATACTTGCATTAAAGTTTGATTAATTGATAAGAAAAATATCAAAGATAAATACATACAAAGTAAATGTGAACAAAAATAAAAAACGTGCCTGACTAAAATTATTCGAGGTATAAAGGCCTATAACTATTTCGTTTATGTACAGGCACGTGTAAAATAATACAATTAGAGTCAGTATATAACTCTTAAATCCACATATAACAAACGGAGCAGGGTCCTAAATCTGCAGTGGATAGTTTGTACAATTTAAGTTGTCCGCAAAGACTAGTAATTTTATAACTTGGCTAGTCAACAAAAACATGATATCACTTAGTCAAAAGCATATAATCTAACAATTCAAGTTAAAAATGTGAACAAATATTGGTACAATAATAAAAAAAAACAGTTTGACAAACAGTTTGTTTTATAGGAGAGGATGTTTATTTACATCTATATTTATATATCCGTATATCCTTAATCTAAAGACAGTGAAGGGCAGCGAAAAAGCCATAAGGCAACGGCAAAGAACGGACGAAGCCTGTCCTACATGGATGACCTGATTAAACCAAGTGGAAAAAATATTCAGATCACCAACGGCTCATATAGCCATCCATGACATAGTCAATACTCAGCGCCTTAACATACATATTCTGAAAGGCCAGAAGAAAGATAAAAAACCTAGAATTGTTTAGCAGAGTTTGATTTTCTGTACAAACGCAACATTGAGCATTAAACTTACTGTAACCAAATGCTGCCACCCAAATCCGCCGATCCTGTGAGCACATGCAGGAAACGTTTAATTAGCATTTTTGAAAAGTGTGTGAATCTGCTATCTTTTTTAAATCGGTACAGTAATAAGAAAGAAAGTGTCAGCAGTCAATTTAGTATTGTTAAAACCCATAGGAGTTTTCTGAAAAAAGGATTAGGCCATTTCCTCATGCAAATAATCAATATATTAGTAATATATATCGGATCGATAGGAAAGGTAACATGCTAATTTTAAGCTAAATTAAATTGATTAAAAAGCTCCCCCATACTTTCCTCTAGTACTCTTACTAATTGAGCTATTAATTAAAACAGCTACTGTAGCACAATGTACTCTGGCAACCACTGCTGCAGAATCGCTGAACCTGCAAACAAGAAATCATATCGGCGAGCACATTGCATTTCAATATTAGGAATGTATGTACCCTAAACTGACATCTATAATGCTGCATGCACAAACCACATTACTGAAAACTGATGTCTAATATAGACTGGGACCTCACTATCAGCATCAAGATAATAAGTAATTTATATAAGTGGAGAGCTCCAGGCTGCAATAGGGTAAAGTTCAAGAAAGGTAATATTGTAGCACCAGGATAGTGGTGACAAACATTTAATAGTCTCATAATAAGACTGAGCTTCAAATTTTAAACGTTTTGAGGCAAAAGGAATTTTTTAAGACTGACATTACGGCTACTTTTATACCAATGACTTCTACTTTTGTACATCCAAATTTTGGACACAGATATATTGTATGCTTCAGAAATTAAATATTTTCAAAACATTTTACTCTTGAAACTTGCACAAATTCCCAACACACCGTGAATTAGCTAAATTCTACAATTTCAACAAGCTTTAGTGTTACTTTCTCTTCTTGTCCAACACTAGCGCAGTGGCAATTTAGCGCTGCTGGACGGTCAGAAATATTTTGTCAGCCATATGACGGAGAACGAGGTCTTACCATATGTACAGTAGATCATATTGACAAATGCAGCAGAGACCTAAGCTCCCTGCCGCTTTGTTATGCAGTATTATTGCGGTTGTACAGGTACAGGGACCTAAGCTTCCCATTTGTCTGTTGAGCATATTCTGCAGACAGAGACCTACGCTCCCTATCTGCAGATCTGCGAACAGAGGCGATCGTGACCTTAGATCATGATCTGGTGACTGCGATATTGCTGAATCCAGCATCATTGACTTTTGTAGCTCCCCACTGCAGTTTTCTTTATTTTCTCTATTGGTTTGAGGAGATATTGCTTCTGGGCCCCTTCAATTTTTCACTGGCTTTTCAGGCATCCTGAAAAATCAAGACTAAGGCGAAGATTTTTTTTAAAGATGACAAAGACTTTGCTATGAATAGATACATAAATCTAAAAGTGTTTTAGCAATCAAATTTGTCAACAAATTACAAAAAAAGACATAAAACTCAGATCCATATAATGAAATAACAAAAAAAGGGGACATTCCCTGATATGCACTGCATCTTTCTATTCCTGGGTATTATGACATCATACCTAGAATAGAATGAAATTTGACTTACATACTATTCTTCCATAAGAAAATATAAGTAATTCCGATATAAAGACTGGTATATGATACATAATTTGTCAACTACTAGTCAACCACTTAATAGTGCAAGAGCTTGTGTAATCCCGTGGGAATTCAGTGGTTAAAATATGCCACCTATATGAAAATTTTCAGAATAGACCACAGAATAAGAAAAAGTTTGATGGAGTTCGCAAATGAGTGTCAAAACCCTCTTATCAGGCAAAATTGAAAATGGCCGCCATGAAATAACTAAAGTTATCATATCTTCATGAAAGATTATTTCACCAAACCATATGGTTTCGGTATCAAGGAATGCAATAAAACAAACGTTACATTTATTTGACACAATTATCATGCAAAATTGAAAATGGCCGCCATGAAATCACTAAAGAGATCATATCGTCGTTAAAAATTTATATAGAGCCAAGATTATTTCACCAAACCATATGTTTTCGCTATCAAGGCATGCAACAAAACAAACGATACATTCATTCGACATCATTATCATGCATAATTCAAAATGGCCGCCATGAAATCACTGAAGTTAGCATGTATTGGTCAATAATTGAGATAGAAACGAGATTATTTCACCAGACCATATGTTTTCGGTATCAAGGGATGAGATAGACACACAATACATATGAAAATGTTCAGAATATACCACAGAATAAGAAAAAAATTGATGGGGTTCGCAAATGGGTGTCAAAACCCTCTTATCAGGCAAAATTCAAAATGGTCGCCATGAAATAACTAAAGTTATCATATCTTCATGAAAGATTATTTCACCAAACCATATGTTTTCGGTATCAAGGAATGCAATAAAACAAATAAAGCAAAATTCAAAATGGCCGCCATGAAATAACTAAAGTTATCATATCTTCATGAAAGATTATTTCACCAAACCATATGTTTTCGGTATCAAGGGATGCGATAGACACACAATACATCTAACGACATCTATCATAAAAAAATCAAAATGGCCGCCATAACATCATCACAAAGGTTATCTTCCTCAATTTTTCAGATGTAGGCTTGATTTTTTGCTACCAGGGGATACAATGGCAACGTTTTTTATTTTTTCTTGCTTTAGAAATCATGATCTTGACTGAAATACTACATCAGATAAAAAGATAATGCTTAATGTTATCTTGTATCCCAAAAAAAGTACATAATTGCATGAAACGGTGGGCCTAGTGTAGAGGTGAATGTTGTTTGACTGTCACATCAAACAATATAATAGGCCCGTCCTCAGCTCTGGTATGGTGGTTTAAAAATTGTTTCCCCTTCACAAACTCAAGAATTCAGTATTGTGGGGAGTATCTGTGAACGAGAAGTAGAGTGCTTGCTTTCAGACTGCCAGGACTCAAATATTAAATCGTAGGTCTAGACGACAGATTCATCAGATTCTTCCCACTATCCTTGGTCCTAATAGTCACTGTTCCGAGGCTCATTCATGCATTCACAGAGCTAAGAATTGCTATATTATCAACACATTTCTGAAAATAAAATGTAATCATCACCAAGACCGAAACAAGTACGTATTTGAAAAAGCTTGGTTTCATTAGTCACGCATGTTTCAGTGGCAGATCTAGGATCTAACAAGAACCCTGCGGTTCTGAACATTATTTTTTTAATCAGACTGAAGTTCATTTTTAAGCAATGTGCCATGTAAAACTGTAATCAGAACAAATATATATTTTCCGCCAATAACTACATTAGATTGCAAAAACTTGCTTAAAAATAATTAGATTCACAAGTGCATAATGTTAGCAGTATGTTCAAGATGTTCACATGCTAGCAGTATATTAAAATAAAGTGTAAGTACTCCCAGACGGATGTAGTGACTTGTTTTAAAATTGTGTAATGAATATTATACCACTAATTTATATGAAGTTTCTTTAAATAAATCGTGTGATAAGATATTATCACTGATATTATATTATTCATAGGATAACTACCAAGCCTCTATAGGCGGGGGTTCAACACGCTCCAATAAACACAGCAACATAATACTTGTATTTTACAATTGTTCTGCAATCACCAAACACCAGACTACATGAAAAAATAAACAGCGCCAATACACAGTGCCGCACTGCAGACCCACACGAGATGTTGACCCAACGCTATCTCAATGCACGCGCTCTTTCAAACAATCCAAACAAAATTGAAATCGGATGAGAACTGAGGGAGGAGAAGCATTTCTTGTGAATTGTGGACAGACAACAGACGCAACACGATGGCATTTAGCTCATCTATAGGCCTAATAAAGGCCGGATGAGCTGATACACAAAATAAAAAGATAGTAACATTAGGTTTTTTTTTTAATCATTGATACTAGTATATCTGTACATATACGTAGTTTGTTATGAAAATGATTTTATTTCAAATTAAAATGTAAAAAACATGATTCTTCATGATTAAGTTGAATATTTAGTACAATGAGCGACCACTAGTTATGAAAAACGTCGTCCCCATGTCTTGAGATAGGCTATGTGGTTGGTCGCTCAGTGATCTGATGCACATTCAGTGCCTATTGCGGACCGTGATAGCGGTAAATATAAAACAAACATCTTTCGGGAACATACTTACGATTTGCTTTACAGTCAGCGTGGTAATATCCTGCAAATAATTTATTTAGACGTTCAACCAACGTTTGCTCATTTTTGTCCACCGTCAGCAAAGACGATGTTTCAAGCATAATAATGATCTGGTAAGTAAACATCCAGGGTACAAATAGTCGCTCAATAGATAATATTAATATGTATATCACTAAAAGTCATTTTGATGTTTTTTTCGTGTTTTTTTTTAGGATTTATGTGAACTTGTGAGACACTGCAATAAAAGACATATTTTTATCGGTTTGTTTGTTTTTTTTTGCTCACTATTACTTGTCATCATTGTAGAATTAAAAACATTTTTTGTTTTAAATGGTACTTTATCACCTTTTCTGGGGGTTCCCATCATAGGATTTCTCTCCTTTAATTTCATAATTGTTGCAACAAATGCTTGAAGAGATAAGTGGAACAGGCATGCTATGGGCCCTTGTGAGAATTTTTTGGCAGTGGCTAATCGTAGGCCTATGTGATTCCTTATAATGTAACTCTATGGGCAGCCTCGTTTTTTTACACAGGTGCCATTTTTTTTATTTTTTGAAAAAAAAGGCAAAAAATAAAAATAGACTATGCCCACTGCCCTATGAGGAAGTTCTGAAGGCCATCTTTAGGCTGTTTGGACAGAACAATGTGGGAATCTCTGAGATTAGTGATGATTAGTTCACTAGTTTGCCCAGGGTGAAACCTGGGTGAAGTTTTGTTTACCTGCTCTACGCTTCCTCATGGGGTCGACGAGGGTAAAAATGAAAGTTTCTTAGCCATAAAGATGAAAATTCACCAATTTGTTTTCTTCAACGACCCCTTCGTGGACTTAAATAAAAACGCAAAGAGAGGCAGGGGATAATGTCATAGGTATGTGCATATATGTGGTATATTTGCCACTGTTATTGTATCGCGGGGCACTCATTGAAATCATTGGGTGCCCTGATGTATCTAAGACCTAAAACTCTCAATAACGTTCATCTCAGCAGTTGGTTGCCAAAATTCAAGTGTCTGGGTGATGTTTTGGATTCTGTATCCCTGCCGTAATTTTCAACATTGAGGTCATAGCACAGCATTTTTCTTGCTGAGTGAAAACTGTGGAATGTGGTCAACTGTTTTTTTTTATAGCATGTCGTCAGTTACGTAAAAAGAGCTCGTCAATGGGTGGGCAAATGTTGCCAACATTTGCCATATATTGAGCCAGCGGCAAAATTTACTGCAAGCCCCATCCAAGGTCGTTGGTGAAGGGATTTGTTAAAATGACTGAAAATAATTACGTCATCAAGGAGGACCCCACAAGCACGAGACATTGAACCAATGCTGGGCTGATGTTGGGCCAGCGTCGCAGACGTTGGGCGGTCACTCATTCGAGGGAGGGCCCCCAGCAAAGACGGGACATTGAGCATGCGTTGGTTCAATGTTGGCCCATCGTCAGCGACGCTGGCCCAACATTGAAACAACACAATGTCACGTGTTTGCTGGGGGGGGGGTGCTTATGGCGCCAATCGCAGTGTTACTATGGGGTGACAGACCTCATTGTGTGTATACACTTACGCCTAACCCTCCCCCTCTCTCAACAACGTGCTATAGTAGTCATCTGCTCTGCTCACGTGACCGCTAACAGCCAATACCAGATGTTATCGGAAATGGGACACAACCGAGCCGTTGGCCCAGCATTGAAACAACACTGGATCAAAGTCACATGTTTACTGGTATGACGTTAGTATACTGGAAGGTCTAGCGATATCAGTGACCCAGATTCTGTGTGTGTTGATTGGTCAGAGAAGACCATCTCGTCCTATGATCTAGGTCAGCCTATCTCCGAATGTTCTTCACCACAATTGGAGCTGTGGCGTCAGAGGCATATAAACCAAGGGTTAGATTTTCAAAAACAATATATATTATTGCAAAATATTGTATCGATATCATGATAGATTTGGTCTCGAGAGTAAAACGTCTGCTAGCTTTCTCCAGTTTCAAACTCTCATTGTGGTGTTTTCTTAAGATTATATTGGCCTAGTTTGATCCCAAGGTAGGCATTGTTCTCAGTAAAATATACTGATTATTTACAGGGTTTAAAACTATAGCCCAACACACAGCTCCAAATTTCAAGACCCCTAACTGTCGTAAAATTGACGACGGGAATTCTAATAACTCAGCAAATACAGATATTTATGCTTATTCAGAAACAACGATTGGTTGGCCTACTGTAGGCTATGGAATGACAGAAAACTGAACCTATGCGTTTTGCCGTATTTGAGAAGATGTGAGTGTTAATCATTTGGGACACACATTATATGGACACAAAAAAACAGTGCCCAAAATCCGTCTTGTGAACCATATTAAAACATTATTGGAATGAGTTCCAATAATGTAAAAAAGGGGAGCTGTTGTTTGTGCATATTAAGGCATTTGGTAAAAGTTAAGAAGGCGCCCGCTGCAATAGGTTATACATGAGTGAGTAGAAATATTTTGAGCCCGCTTTTTTGTGATATCACGAGAGAAGGAAGCCCTCCTCCTATATTTAGAAGAGAATGCCGCCCTGTTATTATCCTGTGGAGTACTTGATGTTTGCTAATTTATAAACAGTGCAAACCACACAAAGATAAAATAATATTTATGATAATTATATTTATATTTAACTTTATATAATTAAATAATATATATATAATTTATATATATACAATTTATATAATTAAATATCTGAAAAATCATAACTTTTACTGACTTTTCATGACCAAAATGTGTTAGGGTCTTACCCCTTTGATTTTTCAGTTAAATTAAATTCTATTCATGGGATCTTGAAAGCAAAATTTTTCATTTTCCCCTGACTTTGCCTAATGTTTTAGCATAAGGTGGTTTCCTGACTTTTCAGGTTATTAAGGTGTCGTGGCAACCTTGAATAAAGTTATTTCATTTTATATCACCTTTATAATTTAAAGTGTATAATGTACTTTATTGCCATATAACTCTACAGTATTTCAATCTAATTAGAGGAAGACAATAACACAATGCAGAATGGATCAATAACCTGTTATTTACACTATACCACCTTCTTATCCAGCTCTAATTTAGTTGTGAACGTATGCATTGTGGAATATAGGTTTATTGCATGACAAGTAAACATGGGTGCAAAATATAGTAATATTTGAGCAATACTTTACATTTGAAAACCCCAAGATCAGATAAGGACAATTACATCTCAACGTCAAACAAGCCCAGATCTGACGTTATGTGTACATTTTTCGGGGTTAGTATCTATTCTACAACCCCTTAGTCATGGCAATGTGAACTCACAAACAAATCATTTCGAATATATTCGCTGGGTTCTGTCAAATATTTGTTGTCACTTAAAAGTTTAATGGCAATTAATTGAAGAACAACTTTGCTATTATTTGACATTGCACTCACCTTAACTTTGCTTTGATATGATATTTGATACACTGTAGTGTAGACGCTAACACTGTAAACATGACATGTACAAATATTGATACTATTTAGGTATGTCCGATTTACTATTTTTTATTAATTTAAAACTAAATTTATAACGTTTCTGTTCAAGTGCTGGAGAACGGATTTAGAAATACAATTATCTTCATAGTATGCTATGACATTGTTGTTGACCTCGTGTAATCATGATGCAGGTGGTTAATAAATATACACACTAAAGTTGCTAACTTATTTAAAATAGGTTAAAATAGGTGTACAATATTATTGATATCTAGAACGTGTAAGGTAGAACAAAAACACAGGTCTACTTCATCTTTGATTTATTATACAACCGGTTTCGGCTATTGCCTTCGTCAGGTACAGAGTGGTTGATCATGTGGATTGTGTCTCTTTATATAGTGGTTTTCCGGTGAGAAAATAGCACAAATGTTTATTATAGAATTGGTAACCAGGTAACATTGATTGTGTGACGTAATAGTCATGTAACATTTTAAAGATAGAGCAGTGACAGTCAGCCAAAGTGATTCGTTCCAAAATTAAAAACATATTTGAGCCGAAAAGAATCTCTCGGGGCTGGGGTGGCTGGACACGTGTGAGTTTTTGTCCGGCCGCACGAGTATATTTTTGTCCGGCCGGAAGGCATTTTATTTGTCCGCCCGGTATGATAGCAAAATCTGCGTGCGGGGATTGGCAGATGGAAGGTTATGTATTATTAGTGCCGAACAGGGTGAAGAAAGGTATGGTATATCTGGGGTGAAAAACAAACATATATATGTGTGGCTCCGTTAGGAGGTATTATGAGAGTGATGAGGATATGGTACCTTAAGAGCTGGAGAGCGGATGGTTATATATGTTTGTGTTTGTTATACAGGGTTGCAGGGTGGCTGAGCTGTGGAAGGACGTCAAAGGAAAAGACAGACATAATGTGGTCGAAAACATAAGTGGCCGAAACGGATGAGGAAGAAAAAAATGAAAGTGGGAAAGAAACGACGACAAGTGGATTGGAAGGGTGGGGGCCGGGTACTTTCTTGAAAAAGCCAAACGGATGAAGTTTAGGTGAACCGGGGGCGGAAAATATCATTACTCTATCCAGAATACTATGAAACATTGCTATTTAGAAATGCATTGAGTGACATATTTTATTGTATATGGCTTTCTCACTCAACATAGCAAAATAAAGTTGTTCTAATATATATATATATATTGTTATAGTGATATATACTACTCTCTGTATCTGTGTAATATAAATTCTAACAATACATATGGTATTTGAAAGCGGCCCAAAGTGCATAAGTCTGCATAATGTTAACATAGATGTATGCATGACTTGGTGAATGTCTGTTCTGTGTCGTTCAGGAATCAGTGTTCGATAAGTGCCGGGGAGAGAAGCCATTAGGGAGTCTCTCTGCACAGTGTAATGACGGAAAATGTATATGTATATATATATATATATATATATATATATATATATATATATATATATATATAAGGAAAAAGGGTTATTATTATTATTAGTGTTAAGTGACAGGCGAAGTAAGGCCGAGGCGAGAGGCCATTCAGACGACGCTCTGCACAGTATTGTTAAACGGATCAATGTTTGATAAATGCCGGGGAGACAGTCCATTAGGGAGTCGCTCTGCATAGGTGTGATTCTCTGATGATTACTCTGGTGCTAGGTGATCCCGTCCGGGGTCTTCACTTGGTGCCTCGTGGATTATTATGACGGGGGCGCTGCTACTGGGATGTCCCTGTTGGTGCGGATGGCGTTAAGTTCGAAGTCTAGACATGGCTGGAGAATGTGGGTTCTGAATGAGGCTGCCACTTGCTCTATCGTGAAGGGGCAGTTCCTGGCAAACATGGACGCGCCGGCGCGGTAGCACCTGTACTCCACGTCCATGCTTGTGGGTGCAGCAGGTAGGCGTGGCTGAGCTCCAAGGAAATGGCCGAGGTTTTGGGGTACCTCCGGGGTTCTCACTGGGTGAAGCATGTCCAGCGTGGCATTGAGGTCGGGACGGTCAGGTGGCATCACCGTTTCTTCTGGGATGTCCTGCTTGGCTGGGCTGGAGGTGGCGGCTGGTTTGTCAAACGTGATGTAAGGGCCGGCATCGGTTAGCTGGTGGTTACCGGGATCGTCTGTAGGTGGATCGTCCGGGCAGAAGACTTTCTCTGCCCAGTCCGGTCCTACGGTTGAGGGGGTTGAGACGTTGGAGAGAGACGGCATCGGGTGTGTCCTTGGATCCTTCCCGAATGTCGACGGGCTCATGAAGGTCACAGGTAGTTCCAGCGGCACAGGATGGTGTTCTGCCTCTGGGATGTCCTTCCTGGGGACTAGCAGGCTCGTCGGTGGTCTTCTCTGACTGATGGCTGCGTGCTGGGTTTCTGTTGATACTTGCAGTATCTCGTCACGGCAACGTGTGTCCGGGTGACGGGATACTCTACAGGACGGCGTAGCTCTCTTTTTCTTTTTGGGGATGGTGTAGTCCCCCAGGCTGCTAGAAGTTGGGTGGTCTCGGTTTCTGGGGATGTCCGATAGCGGTGTGGAGCTCTGTACATGATACTTTGCTTTGTGGCGTATCATGTCTGAAAGGCGCTTAAAGGTTGTGGCGCACTGGCTGCAATTCAGTATAGTCGGGCCGTCGTGGAGGTTGTGACGTGCCACTTCATGCCTATATTTATCGGCCTTGTTGGTGAAGCATTGGCCACACCTGTCGCAGTGGTAGTTCTTGACTTGATCTTTTGGCATCTTGCTGGTGAGTGTGGTCGTGGCTTGAGTGCGCTCTGCTTTTATGTCGTTGAGATGCTGGGCTCTGTGGGAAGATTCTTTCCTTCCATGATTGTTACGTCATAAAGTTATATAACAGTTTGTGGCGAGCTGGGCACGTGTGTTATTTGTCCGGCTGGAAGAAATTTTGTCCGGCCAGGCAAGTCTTTGTCCGGCCGGGCAAGTCATTGTCCGGTGGTGGGAGATATAGCCGATTATGACGTCATAGGGTTATGTAATGTTATGTGATCCACAGGGGGTTCATGCGTCAAGTGTGTCGCTGCTGGTGACATGTGCAGTGAGCGGCGCGGGGGGTGCTCACATCTGGTGGCTTGGCCCTGCTGCCCCGGGTGTCAGGGTGGCCTCAGGTCCTTTAATTGATGTTTGTTTCCTCCTTTTATCTATCGTTGTAATTTAGCTAGGCGGCCGATGTGTATTAGTGGAGTTATGTGGTGTTATCGGGGGAGTGCTGTGAAGATTGGTTGACAAGATGTACTGTGTTGATAGTGGTTGTGCACCTGTAGGCAGGTGGCTGAGAGGGTGAGAGCGAAAATCGAGAAATTTAATGGTGTGGGATGCGTGGTCATGTGTGTTGCAAAATTGCTGGATGTTGATCCCTTTCATTTCTTATGTGTTCATTGATCCTTGTGTGTAGTTGGCGGCCGGTCTGGCCTACGTATATCTTTGAACACCATAGGCATTGTAGGGTGTATATACAGCCTGTGGTGTGACATAAAAACCGGTCTTGTGCGGTAGTTCGTGCCGTAACCGCAGTGTAATAGTCCGTTTTCTACCCGTACACAGACTTGGCATGTTAGGCAGCGGCAGGAAGTGTAGATAAAGTCTTTTGAGAAGATACCAAGTTTGATAGTGGTCACCGATGCTTTGATCTCTTGTTGTATGGTCGTCGGCATACGTGTGATACGTGTGGTGATGCAGAATTTGCACTCTGTGCATCTGATGGTGGCAGTGTGGTATGACCATACAGGGTATATCATGATATCATTTAACGATAATGGGTGTGAGTGTTCGTCCGGGCTGACAGAGAATCCTTGTATGCGTAGATTTTGTATGAGGTCGTGCGGTGTGGTGAGTTCTGTGTGTTGGTCCCAGGTGTCACATATTAGACAGCTTATTATGTAGATATTGTGTAATTGCTTACAGGACGTTATCTGCTTGTTGATGACATGTACTATGCCTCGGTGGAGGATGAACTTTCTGTCAAGGGCGAGCATGTGGCATCTGACACAGGTGCGGTCGTCTACGTCTTTTTTGCAATAGAGATGTGGTTTGGTGTTGTTTATATATCTTAATGTTAGCTGTGTGGTGGGACGGCTCACAGTGGTTTCATCGGCCAGTTTGGCGCGTACTAGTAGGTCTCTTATGTTTTTGTCTTTTCTGTATGTTACCCGGAAGTTGATTACAACATTGTATTTCACACTCAGGGATCTGATGATGTTATGCGTTTTTTGGAGTCCGTGTCTGTAAGTGGTGATGAAGTTTGTTGTATGGTCTTCTTCCGGACTAGTTTGGGTTTTGTTTTTCAGGAGATCTTCTCTAGTGATGGTGTTGGCCTTCTCGATTTGTGACAATATCATTTTTTCTTCGTATCCGCGTTTCATCAGGTTGTTTTTTAGAATGGTGGTTTCTTTGTTGTAGTCTGATGTAGATGAGCAGATTCGTTTTAAGCGTAATGCTTGGCTATACGCTATGCCTGTTTTCTGGTGTGTTGGGGGGCAGGAGTCTTTTCTGATATAGAATTTGCGGTCTGTTGGTTTGGTGTATGGGTTAGAAGTGATGCGGCCATCCCTTATAGTCAGGATCATGTCCAGAAAGGGATCCCCTCTGTATTCGCTTCTATTGTGAATTTGATTGTTGGGTGTAGTTGGTTTGCATCTAACAGCAGTTTATCTACGGTGTCTGTGTCGTTCGTTTCGACAATGCAGATGATGTCATCTATGTATCTTCTCCAAAAGGTGATGTTGGGGTGGTCGGCTAAGATTTCTTTTTCGATAGAATGCATGAAAATGTTTGCGTAGGCTGGGGCCATCCTAGTTCCCATTGCTGTGCCCTGGGTTTGGATGTAGTGGTTGCCTTCGAATTTGAAAATATTGGTCTTTAGGACTAGTTTGGCTATATCTCTCACCGGTTTATAGTTTGTGTGTGGGTCCAGTTCTTTGCCGACATCTATAATTGCTTTTAAACCGTCCTCATGGGGTATATTGGTGTAGAGCGAGCAGACATCTAATGACACTAAGCGGCCATTTGGTGATGTGGTCTTGTCTTTAAGTAGGTTTAGCAGGTGGCTAGAGTCCTTCAGGTATGATGGCAGGCTCTTCATTAGTTTTTGTAGTTTAGTGTCCGCCCAGGCGGAGATCCACTCCGTTGGGTGCCCATTGCCACTCATAATTGGTCTACCCGGTGGCGATGTTAGATTTTTGTGAATTTTTGGCAGCATGTACAATTCTGCTTCTCTACCATCTATTTGTGTCATGGCTGATTTTTCTGCCTTTGATATTGTTCCCACGTCCGCCAGGTGTTGTAGATGGTTGTTTATCTTTGTTTCTGTGTTTGCTAGTATCGATGTAGGTAGTAGTTGGTAGTTGTCCGATTCTAGTTGGGAATAGGCCTCTTTTTTGTAATCTTCTATAGACCAGATTACAGTGCCGGAGCCCTTATCGGCTGGTTTAATCACGTGCTCCTTTTTGTTTTTTAAGGATTTGATTGCCATTCTTTCGCCTATTTTCAGGTTGTCTCGCTGGCTCAGAGGTTTTAAGGTGGTGAGGGTCCGCGTCAATTCTTTTATTAGGTCCTGTTGTGCGGGTGCCTGTTGGTTCAGAGGAGGTTGCCATTTGGATGAGTGTGGTCTTCTTAATGTGTCGAATTCCATTTTGGTTTGGTTTTTTGCCTTCGTTTGTCCTTCGTATATCCATTTTATTTTTAGTTTTCTTGTGAAATTACCTATATCCGTACACCATTGTGAATGATTCCATTTAGGGTTGGTAGGGATGAATTTCATCCCCTTTTCCAGGAGCGCCATTTCGTCTTCTGTTAATGGTTGGTTTGTGAGGTTGTACACTGACCTTTCTTGTGGGGCAGGCATTGTGTATATTTAGATCCGTTGCTGGTTGGCGGTGTTATTGACGCTCTTCTTCCTCTTATTGGTCTGCGTTGTTCTTTCGGCTGGTCTGTTTTATCGACTGGTTGATCGTTGCTGTCGTCTTCCGTATTTATATTTAATTTGGTTTGTTTTTTTCGAACGTTTTTGTTTTAATTCGAACGCTAGGGCTTCAGACATCAGGATTAGTTTCGAGCGAATTTGTATTCTTTCTTCCGGGAGTAGTCTGTAATATAGTTTATCTAAGTTTCTGCAGGATGACAGGTTTTCTATTTGAGTTTCTTTGTAATGGGATAAGAGTCTTACCAGTGTGTCTATCTCCGCTCGGTATTGGATTCTTCTAATGTCGATGTCCAGCTCGGGTTTCGAGCTTATGACGTTTTTATTTTCTGAGATTTTATTTTGGCTTTTAAAAATGCCCTTACGATGTAAACATGTCTATAGACTAGAACTGCAACCAGTTATGCTAGATATAAAGACGAAATTCCCAAATTCTTATTTCGGACAACCAGCACAAAAAAATATAATATCTTTTTTTATGTATTGTAGTCTAAATATTATTTTATTAAATTAAAACACAAATAGATTAAAACACAAAATTTGATATTTTCTAGATAATAAGGCTACGACTCATGTTAAGAGTATAATTTGTGTCTCAAAATATATTTTAACAACGTTTGTTATGTATATACAATGCATATTATGAGATTATGCATTGCAATTTTATTAAATATTTCCTAACAATAAATATTTTTATAAATAAGCAAAAGTTTTTCTACCATTCTGTGCCATCGTAAGCTAGTCAGTGTTTTGCCACCTAGCGAATGCTCCCGCAACTGACGCGGAAGTATAACACTAACAGACGGCCTCAATATGAATTACAAAATGGCTGAACAGCAATCTACAATCTACCATGATCCTTGACTAAAACATTATTTTTCATCCAATAAATTGTAAATTAAATACACAGTTTTTACGTATTATGTTAAATAAGTAGTGGTAGTAAATCATTGTTTTACGTCACTTTTCGGCACAAAGGTCTTTCAAGTGACATTGTAACACAAAAAAAACGTTTTAGTCAATCGATGAGATGAATGATGTACAGATGATGATGTGAGGGAGGGGGTGATAGGGCATGGTGGGTTATTGTTAAATTGTTATGTTAAATAATAAATAGTAAACTAAATAATATTCTTGAATGTTTTTAATACTGAAATATAATGGCCTCAACATGCTCGAACAATATCATGTTACCAGTTCATTATATGTGACTGACTTGCAGCGGCAGAGTGTAGACCACTCGCTATTTTTTTTTATTTAGAGGATCCTCACTCAATTTCAAAAACCTTACATATGTCGCACCGGAGGATAGGACGCACTAGCCTTCAAAAGTGTTTTTTGAACAAAAAAAGTTGTGTCTTATAGGCCGGAAAATATGGTACCCCCAGACATGCCCATGAAATTTAATGCTGAAACTCCGTGGCATTTTGCACAGCTCCGCTATCCTCGGGCCGGATAGTCCCCAGAGTAACAATAGCTAAGGGTAACTCCATTTATCCCAAGTGAGAGACCTAATGTCAAACACTCTATTGCCGGTTATTTAAGGCTACCACAGCCTACATCAGTACCTACACTGATGTGGGAGCTGCATTGGCACCGTTATCGGTATAGAATGTATCGGTATTGTGGTAAAGACTAGTACACGTATTTTGATCATTAAAATAAGATTGTTTCGACATAATTCTGTTAATACACTGACCCTGCTTATCATGTTAGATTGGCTAAGCATAAGTCCAGTAAATAGTCTAGCCCTATATCCATAATATTAGTAGTAGTAAATTATTGCTTTACGTCACTTTTTGGCAAAAATGTTCATATAAGTGACATTGTAATATATTAAAAAACGTTGTAGTCAAATGATGAGATGAATGATGTACAGATGATGATGTGAGGGTGGGGGTGATAGGGCATGGTGGATTATTGAGAGCGTTTTCCTTTGCTTGCCCGGTAAGGGGTTTTGGGCATGTCTAGGGGATTCACCCCATGACATGCCCAGACGGCCGGAGACTTGGGTTTCGCTATGCAATTTAATGCTAAAACTCTGTGGCATTTTGCACAGCTCTGCTATCCTCGGGTCGGATAGTCCCCAGAGTAACAATATGAAGAGTAACTCCATTCATCCCACGTGAGAGACCAAATGTCAAACACTATATTGTAATTTATTTAAGGCTCCCACGGCCTACACCAGCGCCTGCACTGATGCGAGAGCTGCATTAGCACTGCTGTTGAGCAGAATAACCATGGTTCGCCACTGGCAATCCTCCCGAAGATTATGGCCAGATACGAGGAGGCTGCAGCTTCCCTTGGATGATTGCTGTAGACTAGTGCTTCAGTACCATGTCGTACAGCATGCAACAGATGGAATATATCCCTAATGACCCTTCCCGGATGGGGACAAAAAGTACTACTACTAGCAATCATCCCAGTACCCCTCTAGGTCTTCAATAATCTGCCTGTGCCTGTGATATGCACTGCACCAAAATCAAATAATGATCGAACTTAGGAACTAAACAAACTTAGGGCACCTTACTCTACTATTATTTAGTGTATAGGCCTAGCGGTAACCATCACATAGTTAAACCACATTAGCAACAACGGCTGGAGCTCCTTATTCACATGTTATCGCCCACACTGACTGACTGATACTCAAGTCTCAACCCTGGCTGAGCAGCATTTTCCTCAATATTATTATTATTAAGCAATTTTAAAAAGTAAATGAGGAAATATGATGGAAAATTGTGATCAAATAACTATTCCAGCGTGCCTCTTAGCCAAAATGAGCGGTAATATAAAAGTTCACTAGGCCACAAGTGTACCTAGCTTGGGCAAGGTGAAGGCTGACCGGGTGCCTGAGACCAGTGAGAGTGTGAAAAAATATTTTTTGCTGATTAGACAGACACTTGACTAGACTACAAATTGAAGGTGTAAACCGACACCTAGAACTTCCATCAATGAACATTTTTTTTGGAAATTCATTCTCCCATATTTTTCTCATATGTAAAAAACAATTTTCATAATGTAGGCCTAGTCTAAAAGTAATAAAAAAGAGTTAATGTCATATAAATAGTACACATCTGTTCGAGTCGGCAGCGGCCTGAAAAGGACAGCCACCTGTTGGGCCTAACTGATCATTACTAACACAAAAGTAGAAATTTCGTTAGGTAACCAATACTAATTATAACGTGCTATTAAACAATACAATTAGAGTTGCTTGACGTTCCATAAAGTAAATCATGTGCTTACACATGAATATGTATATGTGTTATTATTATAAAGTGAAGTCATCATCATCAACTTAACGATATTGTTATCATCTGTGTAATCATTTTAATTTTGCAGCTATCATTGAGGAGGTTGCTTTTATTATCATTATTGTGAGTCTTCATCATTTTGTGACAATGTGTGTCATAACAGGTTGGTAAGGGTTTAGGTTTTCTGAGTGTGCACTGCTGCCTGAGTGTGACGTCACTCCTCACCCTGTGCCGTGATGTGAGACATGTGAAGGAGCTGGTCTTGTGGCCCGATTGTGAACTGGTGGATGAAAGCCAACAGTCATCATCATCTGATCTCACACACCCAGATAAAAATGTATATTATACCTCAGCGACTTAGTATGGTTTTGGCATTAATTAAATCAATAATCCTGGTTGATTGTTACATAGCTTTATTTACATGAAGACACCGACAGACATACAAAACACCAAACTGCCCCAGATTTCTCTCTAGCTAGCGCGCTAAACCTCATCTAAAACAGAGCACCTGCGCAAAATCTAGATCAAAAATGGATTGCAACATGATTTGCAACATGATTTGCTGAGATTTTCAACGGTAAGCGGGCGGAGTCTGCCTCATCAATTAGATCATTGTTAAATTCCTCTTCAATGTGAGGGTCTAAAGTTACTTTCCGTATGTGGCAGGTTGAGTAGTGACGGCAGATTAACACATGTTTGCCTGTGGTGCGTATGTTTGTGTATGTTTGTGTATGTTCGTGTATGTTCGGGATTTGTTGAGAGTGATTTTCCGTCTGTTTCCGCCGTCGTTTAAATAAGTTTGGCGCGTCATTTTTCGTCATTCTATATTTTGTTCTGTGCAGTTGAGACGTCAATTCTCAACTGCGTTTATTTCAATGTTTCACTCGTCAACCCGACGTTTGATGTTTTCAGGTCAGTGGATAGTTTACATTTGGGCATTGTAATGTAGTTACGATTAATTAAATGTGTAGCTATGAATTCACGTTTAACAGAACGTGCTTTAAATGTAATGTAATATTTAATCTTGTAAAACTATTTCTAGTCATTTCATATTGTATCGTTTTATTAATTTAACTAAGTGATTCTATATTTTGTTCTGTGCAGTTGATTCTCAATTCTCAATTCTCAATTCTCAACTGCGTTTATTCCAATGTTTCACTCGTCAGCACGACGTTTGATGTCTTCAGAGAATAAAGAGTGCAGTTTTTACTTCGGTGGTTGGTGTTGTACATGTTTCAAAAGTCAGAGCATTAAGATCTCGAAACCACGTTAAAGAATTGACAACGACCGGTGGAGAGTCACTCCAATAAAGATAACCCTCCAAGCCCAGACGGCCACACGTATCTTCGTTTTGAGGGACTGAGGTTGTGTCATCATTGTTTAACTCGTATGTCCTGGCCTCTGGGTTCACAGACACGACCGAATTTACCTCGATACTGCCAGCTGCAGGTAAATTTTCCTGCTTGTTCCAGTCAGCGTTTGTAACCTCTTTTTTGACAGCAGCTCCGTCGTTTCGACCAGGCAACTGCAATAACCTGTGGTTGACTGGCCCAAATCACAGACCTCTAATTCCTAGAGCCGTTGAATAGGCCGATCATACATTCTTGAGCTTACCTTGACCGTGACAGACTTTACAATTCCATCCTGCGATGGACAGACTCCCACTACGAGCCCCAGGGGCCAGGATATACGTTTATCGAAATATTTGCGCACCAGCACCACTTGACTCATTTTAATGTTTTGATAAGAGGGAGTTTTGGAAAGTTTGCTTAGTATAGTAACGAGGTAATTCCCCTTCCACAACTGCCAAAGTAATCAAGCATTGTATTCTGTGCTTGAGACAAGGAATGATACGGGTGAAACTGAGATGCTTGATTAACCATAACGGACACCTTAGAAAATCCCTGCAGGGTAATTACTTGGTTTTTGCTAGCGTAAGTGAGAGGACGACTGTTGATGCAGTGGTCAATCCTCAACTGCCGTCACCGAATGAGAACCTAGCGTCTTCTTAAACACTTGTTTTGCTACCTGAATGAGTCATTCCCACCACCGTCCTACTCACGGAGCTCTAGGCGTTATGAATTTCCATATTGGCAAAAGAGCATTCGTCTGACAAAAAACTACTTAATGCGTGAAACGTCTTCGAGTTGTCTGAGTAGGAAATTTCCGGAGTGCATCGACGTCCCACAAACCATCTAAAAGCAAAAGCTGCCGACAGAGACTCTACTAGTTCTAGGTGTAGGCATACAGCTCTTGTCACAGCACAGGTAAAAAGTAAAATGTAAAATTTACTCCTTCCTCTGTCGCTCAAGTAGAAGCGTACCACGTAATCGATTCCGACGACGATTAACGGTGCAGTCAACTTAACCTTGTCTGCTGGAAGCGGGGGGTTCAGAAGTATCATGAGCTATCGAGTCGAGCCGTTGACAACTTATGCATAAGTTTCCCGCTCGAGCCCGGGGATCCAAACGTGTTCGCAAAGGATCATCAGTGTTTATCCTGCTCCCGAATGATGATTGGTAAGATGGACCTCAAGGCTACTACATGAGGGCACCTAGGAAGTATGATGGGGTATTGTTGATTGTATGGTTAAATCTGAAAGACCTAAATGGCTAGACATTCGTGGGACCCCCTTCTGATTATCTATAAAAGGATGCAGCCTGTTCAGGGACGTGTCCCGAGACAGACTGACACCTTCATGCGCACATTTAATTTCTTCTCAGAAATACAGGCATATAAATGGAGTCTGGCTTCGCACCAGCTCCTGAAAGGTAATAATGGGTTGGTCGAACACATAACCCTTGAATATGCTAACTGCTCTTAGAACCTAGGCCATACCCCTAATCATCTTCCTGAAGAAACTTATTTTAGCCAATTAATCCAGAAACTTTACTCATCAGGTTTGGGATCAATACAACATAGTTCTTGTTTACCAATTACGTAATTATCGTTTGAGTGCGTAGGTTCTACACACGCTGTTACATTCATACAAGAAACGTAGGTTCGGTCAGCTCGTTCTACTGTGTTTGTCACTAATACGCTCACTCCTTCACCAGGATCACCAAAGGTGACCCGCACCCCTGCTAATTCTTCAGGCCTCTGTATCCATTATCGTTCCCGTAAAAACTTTAGTACTGACAAGCCCCTAGTTACTAGGTCTGCTGGATTCCTGTACGGACAGTACTGCCACGGACACGAAGGAGGAAATTTCTTTCACTCTTTTGCTAACATATGTTTTGCACTTATGTGCTCTCTGCTTTATCCTACCCAAAACAAATCTTGGAATCTGTCCATAAATAGGTCTTAATCTGTCTCTCTAGAAAATTGTAGCATCAATTCCTATACGCTCCAGCGACCAGAAGTCATGCACATTGTTTTGTGCATCCCTTCCAATCACTTGGGGAGAAGAGGAGAAGCAGCATAATACATACAGTAGGTAAGTTCTGAGACTCGCTCAACTCACTTACACATACCATTGACCAAGCTCCAGATATAATATACCCAAGTTTAGATTTCTGCGCTACAAACCTGCACTGTAATTTATTACATTCAGGTTGAATAATGTTCCAATAACAATTGAGCCCGGTGAACATATGTATCTCAATTCCCTCGCCTGCATTGTGGTACTCGACATATAACCCATTTAGCTCTTTACCTCTTCTGATAATTTAGGCTTGAAAATTTGTGAGCTAATTGTGTCCAGCCCAAAAATTTCACTGACATTGATGACAAAAACTTCACTTTATTGTGAATACTACTCTGCATTACATGATATTTACCGAACTAATCATTCTCAACGTTTATGAGCTTCACATCCAATTTCTGGAGTGTTGAATTCAATATGAAGCTGCGGTCACTGCCAATGTTGGAGAGAATGTTGAATCGTTCCACAGTACCATACTTAGTTTCTAATGGAATCGAAATAGTCTGTGATAGTATGATGTTCCGGCTTTGTGTAGTCAAGCCGACAAAAAGACTGAGGTATGTGATTTTTCTGTTAATATGACGCTGATATTTTTTTCCGCAGTAAATGGTGACACGGCGACATAAATGTAGGAGTCCACGAAGGATGTCGGGTCGAGTTTTACTTGTTCACTGGGGGTGAGAGCTGAGTAGGGAAGTGAATTGGTGATGGTGTGTATCATGGCTGATCCAAGGGTCATGTTATTTAGCTGACTGTTGGATGGATGGTGTGCGAGATTAGTTCAACGACCTGTGAACCCTGCGATGAGCAATACCCAGATTCTTAGAAATGTTGGACGAGGGGTTGCCAATGTGTTAAGCTTCTGTAAAATCAAATACATTTGTTCTTCATTACCATGCTCCTTACCACCAGCTTTACATAGCAAGGGGTGATGGGGGGCATTGCAATAATGACATTTAATTCTTGTAAAAAATATTTTGACTAAATGGTTAGAACCGAAATATTGTAACAGGCTCCATAGTTGTAAATAACCTGTCTTCTCTTGGCTGTAGATTTCAAACAATGCTATGAGTTTGTGGTACATGAGACAGTGATCCAAACTAGCAGAACCTGAATGTTCCTGTTTACTCATGCTTAATGCACTGGCCGTTGATAACTTGGAGCACAGACTTGGGCTAGTAGCACAACTGCTCGAACCACCAGTCACTGAACTACCCCGCTGTTAGAATTTCGCACATAATCTATCAGATGTTCCAGGTAGAGTGTGTGAGGCGTGGCTCCACGGTTGTCTTGGTGTTGGGCAGGCATCGTTTATAATGGCCGACGCCGGGACGATGGCTGAACGACGGCTTGCAGGGCTTATTTAATGTTTGATTGCTAGCAAAATGGCTGTCACTGGTCACACTCGCCCCATGTTGCGAGGTGCGGTTGCAGGATCGCCTCAATGTCTGGCCAATGTTTAAGTTATTGCCCGACATCTTGCCTATCCCGCGGCTGTGCCTCACGAGACACGACCTACACTTGGTCCACCATCATAACGGGGGATCTCGTGTACACAGATGGCCTCGGATATTGTTTTCTTGGTTCAGGGTTGGACCGGCATCGTAAATGGCATTCCAAGGTTGTACCATGATTTAAGTTGGTTACATTTTCTATGTGATTCTTGACAAATCATTCTGCTGCGTCTTCGATTTACCTGGTGGTCGGGTGTACTGGCATAGACCAGTCAAGGTGCACGAGCTGGTTAGAAATATGGGGCAATGTGGTGAAAGCTTTGACTGCATGAACAAGTAGGCTCAGTATTTTTTTTATGTGTCTGTGGTGTCTTGATGTAAATATAGCAATCAAGTCATCACAAGGGAGTGGCACGGGTGATTTGTAAATATTTTGTAGTGATTATATGTAATTCAAGTGACAATCATGGGAAGAAAAGTAGAATTGTTGGGCAGGCATTTCGCATTCAAACTTCGCAAATGCAGACATGCTCACGAGACGTTGTCAGTGGCCGTTGGTGAGTTTGGATCCCAAACACCTGCCCAACTTGGAAAGGTGTATTTACCATCCCATATTGAGGCAAATGAAGTAGGCCTATGTCATTCAACGGCTGACAAAATGTTTTACATGTTTTCACATGTTAAACATAAAACCTGTAAAATATTTATGTTACTATTATTTGACATGTTATTATTGGTTATGTTATTAGTATAATATTGATTAGTTTTTGGGAATGTAAAAAATGTATGCACAGGAAATGATAACTTATATATAACATAGCGTTGTACATCATAGCAATTAGTTTAGTTCATACAATTACATTATACAATCATTTTCATAATTAAATATATACTGCCTCAGTATCACCATTGTATTTATTGTTGTTGTTATCATTATTGTGATGTTAGTATGATTCTTCATCATTTTGTGACAATGTGTGTCATAACAGGTTGGTCAGGGTGTAGATGAGATACGTGTGTTGTGCCCCCTTAGTGTGACATCACTCATCACCATGTGCCGTGGTGGACATGTGAAGAAAATTATCCTGTGTAACGCGTGTAAACTGGTGGATGACACCCAAAAGTCATCATCATCTGATATCACATACCCGGTGAGTGACGCATGGTATTAATAACTACAAATTTAAAATTGTTATAAAGTAACAAAGATGACAACTTTTTTAAAAACAAACTTATTTAAAATAACAACGTACATGTATTGGGCATTGTTTATAATGATTAGGCATGTGACATATCACATGCAATATATCACCAGGAAAAACTGTTTCAATTAGGAAGCCATTGGACCAAAATGTCACTCAATTTATTTTCCATTCAGGGAATAACAGTGCAGAGAAGCAGTTAGCTGCACATTTGGTGGCACATGCTACACAATAATTTATTGGTGTAGCACTTTCCCATGGACAATAGTACATATGGCATATGTACACGTACACAATTATTCTGGAACAAGTTATTCCATGCCAGTACCTAAAATTTCCCGAGGTGCACTACCGCATATCACACTACCTCAGAGCATAGGACGTTATGTTATGTTTTTAACCGTGTAGGGTTTATCAATCTGAAGAAATACAGATACATAGGTGTGTGGTGTATATAAGCTGAAAGTGAACATTATTATATTACTGTGAAACAATAACTTACTATGTTATGCATCGGATGAGCGTAGCTGATTGTGAGGACCAGGCTGAATCTAGTCTTCCTGTGCTCACCACTCAGGCTTGTACATGTGGACAAACAGTAGCTGGATGACCCCCATCATTACAATAGTGTGCGTTGTTACAGGTATGTCATGTAGAGCAGCTGAAAGTGAGGACCAGGCTGAGTCTAGTCATTCTAGTCCTCCTGGACTCAGTACTCAGGCTGATACATGTGGACACGCTGTGTCTGGGTCACCCGGACTACGACTATGACTATGGCTGTGAGGTGACATATGAGGCAGATGACATCACATCTCTACCTGGGATCAAAACACTGGTCAGTTGTACATCATAATATTTATTGTAGCCTAGTTATACTTCATGCGTCATTGACTTTTTCTTTCTATGCGGATTGATCTAATATTATTAATGCACATTTATAAATATACTTTTTAGAGGTCTACCTGATTTAATGCGCCCTTTATTTTTCAAAAATGCTACAATGAATGTCAATGTAAGGTGAGTATAATTGTGCAACAGAATATATGGTGCTATAGACATGTTCTTTTATTATGTATTATTATTATCTTGCGACAGCTTGCCGACACGGTGTTTATGTATTATTGTTATCATGTGACAGCTTACAGACACTGTGTTTGTGTATTATAGTTATCATGTGACAGCTTGAAGACACGGTGTTTGTGTATTATTGTTATCATGTGACAGCTTACAGACACTGTGTTTGTGTATTATAGTTATCATGTGACAGCTTGAAGACACGGTGTTTGTGTATTATTGTTATCATGTGACAGCTTACAGACACTGTGTTTGTGTATTATAGTTATCATGTGACAGCTTGAAGACACGGTGTTTGTGTATTATTAATATTATCATGTGACAGCTTGAAGACACGGTGTTTGTGTAACCTACCATGGTTCATGAGGCAAAGATTGTGTAACCTATCATGGTTTCCGGTTTTTGCATGGCGTAACAGCTTGATGAAGTGAAGATTGTGTAACCTCTCGTATACTAGCTATGGCTTTAAATGGTGCAGCACTGTAACCTGTCATATTTTGATGACGCCATAATTGTGTAACCTCCTGTGGTTATGGCTTTATATGTTATGACAGCAGAGATTGTGGACGCCAGGATTGCTTAACCTCCTATATAACCACTGATAACAGCCATGGCTTTAACTGTGGCAGTTATCAAGGTTATGTCTTGATATAGAATCAATAGTTAGATTATTTACACAGCAGTGGAGAAAAGATATTGAGAGCTCGAGTAAGCTGCGCACATATGCATTAGTAGAAAAATATTTCTGTGTTGAACCATATATCTTGCACATAAGGGGGAACCACCTCATAACAGCAATGGCGAGATATCGAATGAGCTCACATGATCTAAATATAGAAAGAGGACGATTCAATATGCACAAGGTGTGAATTAAACGAAATTGACGATGAAATACATCTTCTTCTCCACTGTAGCGCTATGAATAATGAACGCGAAATCTTGTATGATTCTGTAACCGACAAATGAAATGTTTCTTCTCCACTGTAGCGCTATGAATAATGAGCGCGAAATCTTGTATGATTCTGTAACCGACAAATGAAATGTTTCTAGGAATTATGACATCTAGAGACATAACAGTGGTGAAGTCACTAGCGCAATTTATTTATGGTTGCTTTAAACAAATTAAGGGTTAAAACTACTGAGTATAATAAATCTGTCACCTGTCGCTATATTAGTCATATTATCATGCCCTCATGATCTGACTTGGGTATTACCACATATCAAGACGGTTGTTGCTCTCGGATCTTATTATTTGGCTTTTTTGGGGCCGGTTAGGTACGTTTCTGTCGCCTTTGTTATCAGACGAGGTGGGGCCTTATGGAGGATTTCAGAGTTGCTAAGTCAACTGATTTTCTCTATGAGGTCGGGAATGTTTTTCTTCGATTGTAACTCCGAGTATGTGGTACTAACTAGGTCGTGATTGAAACAGTATGAATTAAACAATGTAGTGAATTATAAAAAGGCTTAATGTTTTTGTGCTAGGGCCATGTCCTGTGTGAATTGCACAAATAATTTTTAACCGCCATCACTACTGTTATTACGTCGTTGTGTTTGCACCACTAGTCAATCTCCGGGAATCTCCGCGCTCATAGCGACTGTGCTTGCATGGTCACATGACTCGGAGCTACCTGTTTATGCCATATTTATTGTACTTGCATGATATTATATTTAATTTTAAAAAATACCATATAATTTTTACCATTGTCTTATTGCATACCCCAGTTACTGTAGCATAATTATGCACTTGTATATATTTAAGGTTTCTACGCTTTCCAGAGTGTCTTTTTTGCTACTATATATAATTAGTATGTCATACGTAGTAGCTATTTTATCTCTGGTTTTGGTGCGGGAAACAAAATGATAGACGCCTATGTTATCTTGGCAATGCCTTTTAATTCATTTTTAGTAGTAGTCATTTATATTATCGAAATACCCAGTTTTTATTTTGGCAATGCCACTTAACATGATTTTAGTTGTGTATGTCATACCATGTATATTATCATATGATTTTAACAAACTAACAATCTTGTATATACATGTACATATATCTCTTTCATTTCTATGACAAATAAGTCTGTAATGACTTTTCTTTTCTGTCAATAAAATATATGTCTGTCTGTCTGTCTGATATTAAGTGACAGTTTGACGACGTGATCACGTAATCTGTTTACAGGACCTGTACAGCTGACTTGTGAATTATTAAGTCATGTGACTTATATCTATTTTATTTTAAAGTTTTTGGTTTTACTACAGAAAAACAGCACTATGACATAATGGGCTGTAAGGAGAACGTAAGGAATCTTTTCAGAGATTCTACAAATACTTGAAAATGTGACATGTCGTTATATGCATAAATAAGGACAATTCACTACATCTCCATCATGGTTTATCAATGGCAAACCAGAAGATTGCGGTGTTTATTTGTAATAATGACAGATAGAAATAAGCTACACATATGTTATGATTTCGTTTTTAGAACATTTGCTAGTTCTCAGGTGACAGAAGCATAGACAGACAGAGCAGACATTAAGTCATTGATAAGCTGCAGCATTAGCTGTTTGCGTTATTTGCGTGCTTGTCATATAATGACACCTGCCATGAGGCGCGTTGAGGTGGAACAATTGTACATTTTGTAGTGACGTCATATGTGTTTGTGTTACAGGTGTTGTTTGGTGTTCGTGGAGCTCGTGCCTTATTTGATCACATAATGGCACCTAGTGTGAGGCGGTTGGAGGTGTTTTTCTGGAGGAGTAATCACCAGGAGGACACAGGGGGACACAGTCCCACACACAACACTGTCCTAATGCTGAGGTGGTTTACCCTGACAGTGACGCGTACAGGGGAGCACGACGTGTGGATAAGTGAACAAGGTGAGAGTGATGACGTCATCCACAGGCATCAAGCCCTCTGTAATGACTAAATCTTTTGACTCAGTTATAATTGTCACATTTAAACCTACATTTAGTATGATTTATAATAAAGAAAATGGCAGATCTGTATCTCATTAGGTATATACTAAATCAATATAATTATATCACCCCTTGAGCTCAAACAGTCATGGATGTCACCTGTAAACCAACATTTTCAATTAAATGGCACAGATATTGTAAATATTTATCACTGCTTAGCCACCTCGCGTCCCGGACCACTTTTGTCCAGTCCCAAAGTTTTTCTCATCGACGTAATGCCTAAGGATTAACCCTTAGCGGACCACCCCAGCTATTCGGGACCCGAACCACTTTTTTTACACAAAAATAGTCTACAACCTCGCTAGGCGGACCACCTGGGACATCAAGCGTCAAGTTTTCAAGCCTTTTGGATCACTGACTGAGCCAGAGCATTCACACCTACGGTGAAAGTTGCGCCTCCACGCTTGGATGCTAACAAACGACAAACAATGATTATCTTGATAAGACCTTGTAACCACTGTGGTCCTTTTGAGCTGAACGCCCTGCACCGTGATATTTAACTGGCAGTCTTGGTGAGGCATTAAAATGCCATGGGCCCTTTTTTGTGGACGTCGCGCCTTCACGCTTGCTTGAACACAAGCGACAACCATCTTATTGCTCAGAGTGAATCTCATTTCATGTTAATTTTAATTTATTTGTAGCTTTTAATAACGTAAGGCTTTAAAATTGCCATGGGCCCTACATGGTGGATGTCGCGCCTTCACGCTTGCAAGCGACAACCGTCTGATTGCTCATAATGGATCTTATTTCATGTTAATTTTAATCTATTGATAGCTTTTAATAAAGTAAGGCTGATAACGATACTGTATTCATTATCTTTGTAAGATAATTTATTGTATACCGTTCTTCTTGTAACTATTTTAGAAAATTGAATCACAATTAGCTACTAAGTAATATTATAATATGATTATCGTGATTAATCGGAAGTAGCAATACTATTGTCTCTTCCCCCGGGAATTTGACCCTCAGAGCTCAACATATCAACGTTTGTTTTTTTGTGCACTCGATAGTCCCACATGTAATTATATTTCTGTATCTGTACTAGCTATTAAGCCTCGGGGTTGTAATGATCATTTTATATTAATTGTATTACTGATCTGTACATGACCTATAACAAATAGACTGATTCGTATTCGTAACTTAGAGATGGCAATTATGCGTGTGATTTATCATGTATTACGCCACATCAACCAGGCCATAGCGTTCGCAGGGTCTGCTCTGATCAATTAAAGGGATAACCCAGCAAATACGAGACATTGAACCAGTATTGGTTTAATGTTCGGCCGGCATACCAGACGGTTGGCCAGCAATAAACCAACATTGGGTCAACATCACACGTCATAGTACAGTGTTGAACTGCTCCCAGTCACATTTAGCTTGTTTAGCGACATCACAGAAGCGTCAAGAATCACCTCTTTTATCAGTAGAACTGTCGGCCTTCATTTAATGATCGCCTCTGGTATAGTATTTTTAATGCTCTTTTCTGTTTGATGTCTAGCAGAATAAATAGAATAAACAGCTTACGAGATATAAAAAGGGGATCTGAATTTAGTAAGTCAACGCTTGTGCATCAATATGGCAAAAGCTAGACGTAATAAGCTCACGCGCAAAGAAAAAGTCGCACTCACAGTAAGCGACAATTAGCAGATTAGACGAAGAATACGATGACCAACGAGATCTGTCTTCTACTCCTAAGCCATTTTTAGATGCTCTAGAATGGATTGATTCTATTCTAGAGTTATGTTGTGAAAAAAGACTGATACCGTTGAGAAGTTGATGACTGCTCAAGATAGTTTGCGTGTTACTGCTGTATTAGAGGCAACATACAAACTGCGGCAAGCTTCAATGAATATAAAAATAATGTTTTCATTCTATTAATAATTTTTATTGCTAACTGAATATTGAAGTTATTTATTATTGTATGTGTTTGTTTTGTGTTTGTTTAATCTCTTATACACATAGGTAATGATACATATATACTGTATTTAGAGCATGGACATTTTCATATAATATAATGTATAATTTCACTTAGGCGACCACCTCGCTAATGGGACCACTTTTGCTAAGTCCCTTGGGTGGTCCGTTTAGCGAGGTTCTACTGTATTTATAATTTCACAGAATTTAACTACCCACAGATATGACCACGTTTCCATTCACTGTGAACTCAAAATGAATGGCAATTGCTTGATTTTATTACATAGGGGCCTACACATGTTTGATACATCCAATTAATTAATATACTTCGATTCCAAATATAATACTTCTGTCAGTCCACATTTTTGACGGTTTAGCCTTAATTAATCATAGTTACATTTAATAATAAATCCGTCAACTACACATGTATACATTTCTTCATTCATCTTAACTTTTAAATTTCTGGAGCAATTCCCACCCAATATAAATAAAATATACCTAATTTACAAAATCTAATCAAAGCTCAAATCATCCACATATTAATCCTCAGATTACTCACATTTGTTAAGCCCTTTAAACCCTCAAGATGCATCATAGCATCATTTTGCATCTCTGAAGAATTACTTAATTTCCCGAAGACTAGGGGTCGCATTCGCAAAGTAAGTTTAAGGCTGGTTTAACCAAACTGCTGGTGTAAACAGGAGTTAAGCATTAAACCGTAGGCCTTTGCACAAAAGCAGTCTAGACCAACAACTGGTTTAAACCGGGCAGTTTATTGACCAAAAGTTAAACTTGCTCAGAGTGGTTTAAGCACTGCTTCAACATGATTAAGTGGAATGAGCATTATTAGGATAATAAACGCAAATATACGAAATAAAAAAGAATGTGATAAAAAAACACAGAAAAATTATTTATTAGAAATATACGTTTCTTAAATTGATGAGCATTTATTTTATTATGTAGCATACTCATCAATAATTGCAGATTTTGACGATGATCCAATGTTTGCACATAAATAATTAAGACCATAACATAGGTTTTTTCCATCAGGCTCGCCCATTACACTAAACTTTGTGGCAACTGCAACTGCAGAACCGAATGCATTCGTGGCTGATTTCGGGCTGGACGGAATCTGATACTGATGAGTCATCAGCTTCCGTCTAGCCTCTCGCCACTTGCGAGCGTGTTGCGTCGTGCTCGCTCACTTCGACTTACTTTACTGCCTCCTCAAGGCGGACGTGTGAATTCGTTCTCCGCTTGCCGGCCGTAAGGCTGGGTCGCCGCTCTCTGCCGCACGACTAAAATAGCACGCCATCTGACACTGCCGACAACATCATGAAAAAAGAAACGAATCATCTTTGTGTTTGTTTAATCATTCCCATTTTAATCATTCCCTGCTGACCGAGCAGGACACTGACAATTTGGTTTGAGTGTGGTGGTCACGCCTACAAACCACGCACCCAATAGCCTAACGTGATATTATGCGACGAAGTAGCAACGGATTTAGATAAATCAGGAGGTTCTGGCTCAGTTTAGCCTATATGTGCACAAAGGTTTCCTAGAACCCCATTCGTTCATTTTTTTTCACAAAAAAATGCAATCATATCATTTAAATTGTTATTCTTGTTATATTGTTATTCTTTTATTGGCATATATTATGTAAGTATTATTCTGCGATTCACTCTTATCATTATACTTGTCTTGCTAGGTTGGTGTTTGAACATGTGGTAAAAGCTAGACGTAGTAAACACAACAGATAGTTTGCTGGAATGCTGAAACTATAGAGCTAGATTGCTGATATATACATAGACACGTGGCGCAAGCATTCCGAAGCAGCAGAGAAACATGTGGTGCTAGAATTCTGAAACCTGAGGCAACGATCGATCGATGTTAGAGTACTGAAACGTGGTACTTATTTGCCGACATAATGCTGAAATGAAGGGCAAAATGGTGAACTAAGCTTTTCACTACCAATACGCAAAATATGCCTTATAATCTGACACGTGGGGGCGTGGGCCTCGAGATGATTTCATTCATAAAAAATAATCATGATGCTGACTACATTGCCAACATAAACATATGACGCTAGAATGCGGGCACATAAAGCTACATTGATTTTAAAGTTTTGAAACTTAGCATAACCTCTCCTCACAAACAAGACAGCCAGTAGAGCATTGATCTTTATTCATGTCCATATTTAATCAGTTGTCAGGGTGTCATCCGAATAGTGCTGTGCTTAAACATTCATATCGTGCAGTGCTTCATACATGGCAAGTGAAACAAGTGCAATGACCATGCAAGCGTTCACCTAGCCTACCCCATCGCGAGTGTTGTGGTCAGAACCGTCAGCTCACTCTGACCACGACCATTCATCGCTGAGAATCCAAACAACAATACAACTCCAGCCTATCAAACTGCGCCACCAGCGGACCAAGAACCAGCGCTGTTCCAACGCTGGTTGAAGGTCCTCCAGTCCGCATGACAGCGAGACCAGGCTGGTCAGACAGAGAGGTGTGCTGAACACGCCGCAGTGCTGGCACAATATCCAACATTGATTATGCAAACATACATAGCATATGTGGCGCTAGAAACATGGGGCTTAAAGACTCCACACAAATAAACATGTGGCGCTAGAAAGCTGGGACGTGGGTTGGGATTTCACACTTTTTTTCCCAGCTGCTTACTAATCCACAAGAAGATGTAGACTGTGAATTTTGTAAGATCATTAAGCTTGACTAATTTGCTAGCTGCCGTAGATCAGCTTGAGGCAATATAAACTCAGTAATAAGAATAGTCTTACAAAAGAAAATGGCGTTAATAGGAGCAATTACGGCCGGTACAAGAGAAATTTTTTAGTGAAATGATATTGAAAAATAGTATTGATAAAATTATTCAGAGGTAAATTATTCTGGGGTAAATCCCCTAGACATGCCCAGAATCCCTTTTCGGGTGAGCGAAGGAAAACGCATCAGTGCAGGCGCTGGTGTAGGCCGTGGTGGCCTCAAATAGCCGGCAATAGTGTTTGACATTAAAGGTGCAGGTGCAGCTTTTTTATAATCTGATATCAAGTCTGAAAACCTATCATCGGATTTTACATTTCCCCCCTGATCACTGGACCTGTTCATTCATGTGCCATTTCAACTCGCCGAGAAGCATACAGTCCTGCAGCCGTTTCGGCGCATTGAACTTATCGAACACATTGCCATCTCTGTCCTACTAGGTACTCATTTTCACTTGAGTTAAGTGAAGCATTTGAGGTGAAGTGTTTTGCCCAAGGACAAACCATCTAAACAATGTCCCAAGAGTGAGAGGGGAAAAGCATGATATTTCTCTGAAAATCCTGCACCAAGCGGGATTCGAAACCACACGACAGGCAGCGACATCGGCAGAGCTCCACTGTGGCATCAGTTATATTATCATTTGACATTATGCTATGGGCTGTTCCATGCTCTGTCTGTGTGCTATTCGGCTGTTGGAATAGTATGCAGATTGATTTGGCCAATTACATTGTATATTACTAATCTGCTCCACCTACCACGAGAGACGACTCTCCAGTGGTAGGTGGAGTGGATATTCATTATTGAATCATTCTGTCATTCTGCTGAATAAACTACCAGTGAACTGACGTTGACTCCCTTCATTATTATAGTAATAAATAATTCCATACCACGATCTAACCGATGCGCCATGTCCCTTTCTAGGTCTCTCACGGGGGATGAATAGAGTTACCCTTCCTATTGGTCCTCTGGGGACTATTCGACCCGAGGATAGCGGAGCTGCCCAAATGCTACAGCGTTTTGGCGCTAGAATGCTGAAATGTGGGTCTGATAACAAAATACACAATACAAATGGTGCTATAAGCGATAAAAGGTATCATCAACAAATGTTAACCCTTTACTTTTTAGCAATTCTATTTATCGATCAATCGAAGGCCTTTGATCGTGTCAGTCATGAATGGGTTCAATGATACTATCGAAGTAAGGGTTTGGTAACAAATTTAATATAATTACTGCATTTTTACTGTTGTATTTTTCATATATCAAATCATCAATTGACAAGTGTCTTTTTTTATGTGTTATGTGTGTGATAATGATTAAGTGGGACGTGAAACCTTCACAGACTGTCAGCATGTAAATGACAGTGCCAGTATTACTATGTCAGTATGAGTTTAGACAACCCTGTTCTAAACACGAACTTTGACTACTTATCTTATTTTCTTCACTCTAAAAGTGATACCCTAATGTGCTATTGTTTTCATATTTTCAATCCCGATAATTTACTTATGTTGACGATGTTTATTTATGCTGTAGTAATTAAAAGTTTGTATTGAGTGCTATGGCGCCGATGTCGTGCAGGGTGAGCGATAATAGAAGGAGCTACGATTAGTCATGTTTTAATACTTCATAAGTGTTGTAAACGAGGTGATTTTTATTGTGAAAGGTACAGCGTCATATTAGATTATTTTAGGTATATATTTAAGCATGTTTTAGTGATTGATACAGCGAGGGAGGACTTGGAATAATTGGAGTTATTTTAGTGAAATTGGTAGTGATAGCCATTGTTGGCGTAGGCAGGTCACGATTTTCCGGAAATTTGACATTGTTTCCATTATTTCCGTGGGCTGTATCTTTAGTTTTATGTGCGATATTCCGATGAGCTTTGTGGCAAAATAATCTATGTTTATTCTGCTGTTTTATGATATAATTATGTAATTTAACTGAGTGTGAAGTTATTTTGATAACGAAGGGTCATTTTTCGGTTGTGAATACGTTTTGGGGTGTTTTATATGGGTCTGTTCACACTAACTGGGGCCAATGCGTCACATGGAAAGTGAATTGTCAAATGCATTTTATCATGACAAGTATCACTTGTTATGGCAGTACATTATTTCTACTTTATTTTTACAAACTCTGATACAATTTGGTTCACAGTAAACCTCATAATATTGCTTTTTAATGACGGAGGGGCCATGGGGTCATGCACGTGACATAAATATTCTTATTCATGAAAAATGACCAAACATAGTATATCATCTAAAATGGACTATATAGTACTTTACTTTATCTCAAAGTTAACGAAATAGAATACGATACAGATTTATAAGTTGGTCATGGAGAGGTAGAAACAAGTTTGACGACTTGGAAAATGGGACATGCTAAATTGCTTTGAAAAAGTTTTCTGAGCAGAACATTAATTGGTCTTAAGCTCATCAATTGTTTTTTACAAAGGAAAAGTGGTGCTTATTTATTGTGTTCTTATTTTACAAAAAAGGCAATTTGTTTTAAATCTATTAATTCAAGAGAGCGTTTTGCATGTACGTGACTGTTGACATAGTAATGTACGTGATGTATTTCAGTACATGTACATGATTATTGACATCATGATCATTTTCAATTTCTATCCTCTAAACATATGGGAAATGTGAACATTCTTCCAACTAATTCCATTTGAACTGCAATTGAAGAGATATTAGTCACCAGAAAGAAGCGCTGTTGGTCTACCTATGGTAACTATGGAAATAAGAGTGTTTTTGTTCCTGGTGATCAGTGTTGTGTCCCTGATTATGTACCATGGGTATTGCATTGTTTTCTAAATAAACCAACAACAACAAAAGTGACCAGGAACACTTTCAAAGATGTAGCTAACCTTGATTGGAGATAGTCGCTATGTATGCAGGTTTTTTAAAAAAAAAAACTACTTAGTTACATTGGAGATGTGACTACTTATCAGTGTAGATGGTTTGTTTGCTAAACATTTGGCATGGGTCATCCTTGACCATACCAACATGTTATGCTGTAGTAATGGCACAACTATCTGGTACCGTTTCTATGTTATTGGGCAAAAAAAATTATTGGGGAATATGGCTGCCATTTTGAATTTGAATTTTGTAAAATTGGTTCATTTTTATCATTGCCCCATGACACTACATACTTGAGCAAAATATGAAACAAATTGGTCCAGCATGTCTTTCATACCAGCTGTGAACAGACTGACGGACGAAACATGTAAAGGAATGGAAACAAACAGTGGAAGTACCTGAACATTTCGTTTTATTTAAAACAAATTAAAAACTTTCTAATGTTCATAAAAAGACACAATTTAAAATAGCCTGCAGCATATGAATTACATCTGAAGAGAATCACTGTAACTAATCTTTCAGATGTAAAGTAGTGTTCGTAGTCTCTGTAAAAAACAAAACACACACATATATCAGTTTTGATAACTGCAGCCTGCTTCAAAATTATTATGCCAACATTTATAACGTATTAATTGTGTATTTGACTGAAAATACATCTTTACTGCAACCATTGAATTCTTAGTATTATTGATTATTATGTTTACATTGCTCACCAACAATTAAATGTAGAAAAGGATCTCCTCCATATGCATCAAAGTAATCTTCACATTCTTGAATAAAATTCATCTGGAATCCAACACTTTGTGGGTGATAAATTTCTACAATGATCCAAACAGTAAAGACTTTGGTGACAAAAGAAAAAATAAACACAAAGGGAATGCTGATATCAAATAATTAAAAGTAATATAATTTCGGCACAGAAGCGTGAATAAAAAACAAAATAAAACTTAAACACAATCAAACCTTCATAATACTTGTAAGTATGGTGTGTTCACCATACTTGTAGTCAGTTTAATGTAGTCACTTAAAAATCTAGTCGCTTACAAGCGCTGGTATCTCTTTTTAACCAAGCTGCCTGCAAAGTATGACCTGCAATCCGTACAATATTAAAATTTAATGTACTTGAGTGTGACGTATGAATTTGGGATGGCCTTAATTTGTTTTATTTGTTTACAAATATGAGGATGCAAAATTCAGAACAAGCCTGAAGCCCTATAGCATCCCTGTTATAGATTAGAGACAACTTGATATGCATGCAATGAGAATCTAATCAAAATGGATGTAGCAGTCATTGATGAAAATCAAGATTGAAAAGTGTCCAAACTGGCAAGTTATCTACAAAGCACAGACATTTAGTGTATCTGATTTTTCACCAACATTGTGAAATCTATTATGTATTAAAATCGGCCTGTGGCGGCTATTTTGAATTTTGGTAGAATATTGATATAATTTGCACATCTCCGTTTTGTGGAAAAAATTATTTAAAAAATTGAATCATTTCTCATTGTTTGTGCCCATAAAAATATGAAGTCAACCCATTGTGTCCACTTTTTGTGATTTTTAAAAGTTTGAATTTTTACTACAATTTTGTGAGTGTTTGTGCCCACAAAAAGTTACAAAGCCGGCCCGTGGCGGCTATTTTTAATTTCAGTAAATCTTGAAAAAATCGCTTATTATATCTCCAAAGGGTGGGGTGAGTGATTTTTAATAATAGAATTATGTTTTACTAGCATTTTTTGTAACAAAAAGTTACAAAGCCGAGGGCCATCCTGAATTTCGGTAAAACCTTGAAAAAATCACTCCACGCTGTGGAATATGTTTTAAAAATGTGACTAATTTGCTATTACAAGTTTTTGCGCCCACAAACATAAAGAAAATTGATATAAAATAAACAGATATACAATTTCAATAGCAAGTTAAAAAAAACTGCATATCTCCATCTATGCACGGGAATGTGATTTTAAAATTTAGATAATTTTTGATAAATTTTTGGTCCCACAAAAAATATGACGTTGACCAGTGTTGAAAGTTGGTAGCATCACTAGCACATCTCCGTGTTGTTGGGAAAGTAATTTAGACATTTTAATAATTCCTCTCTGATAGCTTTTGAGCTTTTGTGCACACTGGAGAACATGAACAAGCGATGTTTTGTTTGACTTGGCTTCATGACTAATAAATGTCAACAGTCATGTACATTACTTGATTAGTGATTTATCTAATTTATGCTTACATGGCGATTCTGAGTTCTTAACTTGTCATGCAATGGCATAAATTAAATGTTCAAAGAACATAAGTAAACAAACGTTGGACCAAGGGCACATGAAGCTGGGTGAGAACGAAAAGACCAGCGTAGGTGATGCTTGACATAGCGTCATGACTAATAAATGTCAACAGTCATGTACATTACTGCTTTGTCTCACTTATGCCTGCATTGCGGTTCTGAGTTCTTAACATTGCATGAAATGGCATAGACTAACTTTTCAGAATAAAAGCAAACATAGGCCTACGTTTGACCAAAGGCAGGTGAACATACCAGTGTAAGTGATGCTTGACATATCTTCATGACTGATAAATGTCGACAGTCATGTACATTACTACTTCATCCATTAATGCTTTCGGGATTCACTGGATAGGGCTTTCCAAAATGCTGCATGATTACTTCAGCATCTTTTTTATATTGACCAAGGCGATGATTTCACTAACATATGAAATTCAAACAGCAGCATCATGTGGTCATGGTAAGTGATATTTGACTAATTGGCGTTCTTAAATAATTGTCAACAATCATGTACTTTACTGACATTGTTTACAATCATGCACCCAACTCTTATGTAAATTGCTGTTAATGTTAGGCAAAAACAATATTTATGAAGATTTTATATTCGTGTTGACAACTTGCAAAAAAGTCCGATAAAGGAACAAGCTCCGCGTGAGCACTGGTAAGTGATGTTTGACCATGCTATTAGGCAGTGTTAAAAAACGTGTAATTTATGTAAGTTATGTTTGACAATCCCTTCTGTCAACAGTCATGTACAAGTAGTACACTATTTAAAAAAGGTGTGTTCCACTCAATTGAGCAATGCCAAATCCCCTTTTGACAGGCTTGTTCAGTTTCTTCAAACATAACATAAAATAAGCATGCTATCATTCTGGTTTCCTTTCTTTCTTGGCACAGGCGTGATGAACGTGACGCTTGAGAATGAATTCTCATCAAAAGTCACTTACATGACCAGGGATAATTAATCAAAAATCACGTACTTTACTGTTGAATTCGACTTAAACATCCACAAATGACTTAACTTATTGCCCACATGCATTTGCTTTCAACATTTCCATCTAGAAACTGACGTTGATGATGCCACTTATTTCCATACACATATGCAGTAAAACCCAGGAATTTATTTGAATAAAAAGGTCATGTACGTACTTTGGGTAATGTACGTTACGAAGTAATGATTCTTTGACATCCAACACTTACTAAAATCTCCCTCCTTCTGTAAGCGTTGCAGTCTCAAAGTGAGGCTGTCCAATCAGGTTGACAAATTGTATGTTTCGTTCCAAGCTTCCCTGAACTGCGCATTCAATTCTAACCTGAAATTCCAACCTCTGGTAATGTACGTGAAGTCAAAAAATGTAGACAGCCATGATCAACATGGACTTCTTTAAAAACGTTAAGCGTGACATGTCGTACTAATATCTTGCTGTCAATGTACAGTCAAACTGCACGATCAAAATCTCACACGTTTTGCTGAACAGGGGCAGACCTTAGACTAAATATTTGCCAGCTTCTTGTTGAGGAAAACTAATTGACCAAACGTAACGTACTATTACCCATCTTTAAACAGGAGAATTAATGAAATAATAGTCATTTATTAACGCTTCTGACTGCAGATAATGATTTAATCTTTATTTTCTTATAATCAAACGAAGACATCAACATGACTGATACAAAAGCATGTTTTTTCATCACTGACAAAATGATATGAAAAAAACACTACATTTTTTCGGTTTGAACATTGATAAAAACACTACAGATGAATATATAATTAAAATTGTATGTGGAAAATAACCTTTATTATGCCAACACTTGACCAGTATAATATCAACATGTTCAAACAAATATTAAATGCAGAAAAATGAATTCACATGTAGCAACCCCCACTGGCCCCAGTTAGTGTGAACAGACCCATATGATAACAAACAATACTAGATTGTAGAATATTATTAGTTCTCAGTATTTAGCAAGTTAGGGTGAATATTTTGGTGATGACGTCACGTCCTGTGAGTCAGTGTATAAATATGAGCAAGCCAGGCCCCACCATGAAGACCTCTCTACCTCTCTCAATATGAAGACGCCAGCTGTTAGGTTGGACAATGATGATATATCTCCAAATGAAGAGGCCAGCAGCGGTTGGCAATGATGAAATAAGAGAAGTAAGGAATTAGGGAGCATGAAGTGAAAGCATGAAGTTGTGATGTTCAATATTATATTCCCCTATGAAGTCGAAGATACAAGTGCACTAGCTGCTTGTTTGTGAAGTTGAAGATAAAAGGGTACTGCTTGTTTATTAGGTCGAAGATACAAGTGTACTGCTTGTTTATGATGTTACCTGCCGTATATTTCTCAGTCAGTGGCCAGTTTTGCGCCTTTTACTGTCACCTTTGTTGACCTTGAATTTTTTTTTGGGCCATGGCTATTTACTATGCTATTTACTATGCAAGTAATTAAGTGGACCCGGTCAACAAACTGTGGTGGGTTGTGAAGTTAAGGTACAGGGTATAGAAACCCTGGGACAGATAGATTAATTTTACCCTGTAGTTATATTATTAAGTTTGGTGTGTGATGCCATACACTGTAGCATGTGATGCCATTCCTGTGATGTGTTATCCCGGTGATGTTTATATTTTGGTTACTTTTGAGGTCTTCACTACTAAATTCCTATGATGTATAAATTGGCAGTTTTACGTGGGGTGGTATCAAATATTAGGCATATTTAATATATCGTTTCACATTTATTTTCATATGTAGTCAGTGGGACTGGGCTTGGTTGTCAGCTATGTATTAGTCGGTAAATTATCTCTGCTTTAGGACTAAATGGAATCTAGTCCTTTGCTAATCTTTTATTATATTGTTTGACAGCAGGATTCGCCATGTTGCGAATGGGTTAGGAGAATCAGTGTTAGTACTTCCTCCCGGTTAGATTGGGCTTTTTGCTAGATCAGTTGAAGCCATAGTTTTTACAGACCCGTACCTTTAGATATTTCACATAACATATTTTATCGGTGTGAATAGTAAAGAGTTTATATCTCATTCCGTTTTAAAGGTTGGACGTAAAGTTACAGTCAGTGTGCTGTATAACTATTTAGTGATAGATTGAGTCAATGTCAATATAAGGTATATTATAAGTCTGATATACCTATGTTTTTATAACTATTTTTCTCATGTGTGAGAACCCTGTTTTATATTCTATTATGTTGTCTGTCTGTGTATAATAAAGTATTACCTGAGAAGTAGTTTTTATTCTTGTATACGTACTTTCAATATATATGGATCATTTTCGCTGATTATTTTTAAAGCGTTTTCGGAGCCGGATTGAAGCGTTTTCCTATAATTATTTGGCGTATTTTGAACATATTTTAAGTTACGTATTTTTTAATTGATGTGAAATGACATCTGGTGTCAGAACCTGATTTTCACTCTCAGTAAACTATTCCTTGTTTATTCGAGAGTGATTTCCACTTATTTTATTTGGATGAGAGTTTAGAGGAGAGTAGTTGACCAAGGATCAATTATGACTAATTATGTGACCGTTCGACACCCATCCTTTTGCCGCTCTGGAACTGTGCGAATGGGTTAATTGGCATCCGATAGATAGAATGGAGTGGGTGAGTGCCGCCACAATATATATACATGTGCTACAAGTACTATTTTTTAGTGTAGCAACAAATAATAAAAGGGGAGTAAGACAGGGCTCTCCACTCGGCTCGAATCTATATATTTTATCTTTAGCAAACAAAGTGAGAGAAGACGAAAATATTAAAAGGATTACAATTTGTGATAATAATAGAATGAAAATAGGCGAAGTAAAAATAGCACTGCTTGCAGATGATACGCAATGTTATATACATGACCTAAATTGAGATATGGTTTCAACATTTACACACGTACGAGCGTGCATCAGGCCCAGTCGTTATTTAAAAAAATCATACAGCCTCTTACTTGGTATCTTAAAAAGCCATGAACATTTATGTCACAAAATAAAGTGGACTGAAGGAACGATTGCAGATCTTGGGGTAAATCATGACATAATAATTGAAGATAATTTTTTTTGGGGATAAAAAAATTGCTAAAGTCAAAAATATACTATCTCTGTGGAAAAAAACTTTTTTAACATTATATGGGAAATCTTTGTGCAAAATATTTGGTTTTAGTACATTGCTATGGGCTTTTAATGTATTACATGTACCTGAACATGTAATCACTAATGAAGATGAAGTTATATGGGATTTTATATGGAATGCTAAACCTGAAGAGGTGTGTGTAGGAGACAAAAAAATACCGGACGGATAGGAGTGCAGAATATTAAACACATACTATGTGCTGATCAAAGATTGTTATTGTTAGCAAATTTGTTTGCCCCATGGCGACGAGAATTGGAAGCTCCTCCCACGATGTTTTCTCAGTAAAGTAAGTAAGTAAAATGTTTTTTTTGGCCAGTATGGCTGTGGGGATAGCGTCTCATTCACCTTCGCCGTTGAGACGTTTCGGGTTTCCGAAACTTCCCGAGCAGTCTCGTCCACACTGTTTTTTTGCCGCCAAATCGCGGGCCGGCCCCACTCTCAGCTTAGACGTCCTGGAGGACAGTCGCATCGTCTGATCCATGCATCCACCGCCTCGTGGCCTAGGGCCGTTGTGTCTCGTATGAATCTGTGCACAGCGCTAGTTGATAAGATGGATCATAATTAATAAAGAGAATCAAGACATCATTGAGTCAGATTATTTGTCGCCCCGACGGGGATCTAGTGAAAAAGTAAATCAGCAGCAGGGTAGAGCGATCCGCTGACCAGGTCATCGTGTACCACCCCGTGGCCCGATATGGCCATTTAGGTGAAAAGTATTACAATATCCTATATTGTATAGTAAAAGTTGTAAAGAAAAGACAAAGCTAATACCAGCATGTTCGCACTAAAATATTCAGTTTAAAAAGTTTGATATGAAAATATGACGATGCTCCTGGAGTATAAAGATATCATCATAAATAATGTAAAATATGAAATGATTATAAAATGAACGACTTATCAGGTCACTATATCTCCATGAAATTAGAGTGATTGTGTAAAAACTACAAGTCTAAGTCTAATAATTAAAACATATAATAGAGGTTACATTCCCGTAGCACATAGGTCGCAATTCTCCTCTCAGTAAATATCCGTTTGTGAAATAGGCTTGGCTAATTCTGGCCCTGCATGAGACAACGTCATCTCTTCAGCATTCCATTGGTGTAAAAGATTGCTTAATGATTGATTGTACCTCGAACAATTTGCTGGTGACATTGATGTTCCAATCACCTTGCAAAATGTCATCAAGGTAGACAGAGATGTTGTACTTCAGTATATGGTATATAATAAAACTGTTTTGCCCTATCCAGGGCAGCCTTGGCCAAAATATCAGCCCGCTCACTGCCCTCTATTTCACTATGGCTGGGTACCCAGCAAAAAACAATGTCCTTGTGCCCAGACAAGTAATGACACATATGTAAAATATTGGAAACAATTGGGTTGTTGAGCGTTTGACTCTTAAGATTCTGCAATGATAATAACGAGTCTGTGATGACCATGAATTCCTCGTCACTACTTTCCCAGATGTATTCAATTGCAGCCAATAGCTCTGCCGTGCAAATTTAAGCCTCATCGTTGATACGACAGCTCAATTAATGATCATCACAGACAAAGGACATAGCTGTCCTCTTTTCTTTCTTTGATCCGTCAGTATACACCTTCCGGTGCCTCGGAAATCCTCAAAATAACTCCAGCAACATGCTCTGGAAGACAAGGGGACAGGTGTCTCCCTTCTTGAAATCTGAGAGGCTAAAAAGTATATTAGGCTGTTGAAGAAGCCAAGGTGGACATTCTGGTGGACGCACAACACTAATTGCGTCGAGATCCACCTGCATGTCCTCCAGATGGGGTTGAGGTTTTTTACCCAAAGTAGGTATAGTCCCTGGCTTACTAAACAGCCTCTTGAACTCGGGGTTCACAACACACGAGTATGCTGGGTTCTCAGGATTTGCTTTCATCTTCATATAGTATTGCAAGCTCACCTTCAACCCGCGAGTCTCTAAAGAGGGCTCACAAGTCTCCACCTGAAGACTTTCAATAGGCGATGTTCCAAATGCCCCTGAGCATAGTCTCAAACCATGGTTCGCGTTTGGATAAAGTACTGCTAGGTACGACCGTCTCGCTGACCCATAAACAATACAACCATAATCCATTTTGGATCTGATGTGAGACCAGTAAATCCTCAGTAAGATTGTCCGGTCACCACCCCAAGCCTTGCTGGATATCACTCGTAGTAATTGTAATGCTTTCCTACACTTATCTTTCATGTATATGATATATTTTTTCTTAATTTGAGTGATAATAACAAAGCAGGTATAATAACATGTGACAAGCCCATTAATGAGCACTGTATCCCACATTTTTATAAATCATGTGGAAGGGTTTACCACATGAAAAATTCCCAACTGTCAGTATAAACACAATTTAAATTATTTCCAGCCTGTCACACAGAATGAAGCTAAACATTCACGTAGATCCGAAAACAATTTAATTTAGAAAATAGTTTATTTATCGAAGATACAACTGAAACGTCGGTGGACTCAGATGTCTGTAAACAAAAGGATGTGGTTAATCTAATTGAAAGCTCTGTATCAAAATCTAACAAGGGCCAAAGGCTTCATGTGTTTGGGGCTGAGGGATTGGTCTATGTAACCATTTCAATACAAAGACGACGGATTGAGCCAATGTTGCTTCAATAAAGGGCCAGCGTCGTACACAGTGGACCAATATTGAAATGACATTGGATCAATAGTCTCATTCGACTGGTCGTTTTTCGTCGGTTGGGCAGTGAGCTATAGTTTTATAAAAAAAGTACCGGAGCAAGTTTATCTGGTCTGCAAACCATGTGAGAATTTAGCTCGCCAAGTACTTTGACATGCCAAATAATGTGGTTAAAAATATAGAGTAGCCAGAGTGGTTGATCAAAACAGATCAGGGAATGTGGTGTTATCTTCTTATGCAAAGATAGATTCAAATTCACTGATGAGAATGTTTGCTGTATCTGTCTTCAGTGAACATAATATCTTCTTATGTAAAGATAGAGCTCAATCTCAAGCTCTCTCATAGAATGTCTGCTGTATTTGAACAGTGAACATAATCCCATCTTTATAATGTGTTATTACATAAGCTCTTTTAAGAGATATGTGCTTTACTTCAATAGTAAATTCCACTTTTTGTGACAGATGTTGAAAGTCTGTTTCAATCCAGGCTAATATGCTGTGATCATTTCAATGATATTTTAATGTCAAATCTGCCACTAAAAAAACTGAACCAACTAATTTCACCCGCTTCAATGTGGTGGTGAATGCCTTGTTAACATGCCGCTGGAAAGTATGGGAAATGACTGTAAATAACAGAAATGTAATGGATTATTTATTTAAAACATTTTTTTGACTTAGCTTAAGTAGGTGGGTTGGCATATTATTCGCTGGACGACGTCAACGGGACTGGGGTCTGCCATATTATGGTTCAGTGAAGCATAACGACCCAGTTGCTTTGAATTAAATGTGCTTACGTTGTTACCTCTGCCAATTAGTGAGGTTATGTTTTTGGTCAGGTTGCATGTTTGCTCACCTGTCTGTCTGTCTGTCTGTCTGTCTGTCTGTCTGTCTGTCTGTCTGTCTGTCTGTCTGTCTGTCTGTCTGTCTGTCTGTCTGTCTGTCTGTCTGTCTGTCTGTCTGTCTGTCTGTCTGTCTGTCTGTCTGTCTGTCTGTCTGTCTGTCTGTCTGTCTGTCTGTCTGTCTGTCTGTCTGTCTGTCTGTCTGTCTGTCTGTCTGTCTGTCTGTCTGTCTGTCTGTCTGTCTGTCTGTCTGTCTGTCTGTCTGTCTGTCTGTCTGTCTGTCTGTCTGTCTGTCTGTCTGTCTGTCTGTCTGTCTGTCTGTCTGTCTGTCTGTCTGTCTGTCTGTCTGTCTGTCTTTCAGCAGGATTACTTACAAAGTAGGCCTAATGAGTGGATTTGCATGTTTAGGTGGTCATACATGCCTGATTTAATAATACATTGATAATGTGTTAACAAATAAAAAACTACAAGGATATTTTTGAAATGTGGTAAACATTACAGTATATTCCAGATTGTGGATATTTCTCATATAAAATTACCCCATCAATGTGAATGTTTAGGAAATCAGTTTGCTATTAACTCTTTTAGTGCTGTAGATATTTTAAGCCTTTCAGTGCTGGAGAATCTTCAAAGCGTATTTTCAAATGTGCGGATTAGGGTTTCAAATAAAACACACATCGTAAGTTAACCCTTTCAGTGCGGTGACGGACATTAGATTGTCAGATTCTGACATCTAAAGACGATCCCCGCACTGAAAAAAAATAAAAATTAAAATGGCTGTAGACCCATAATATAGGTATTCAAATGATGATTTTAAATTGAAAAAATGCATCCAATTCAATGCAGCACTTACAAAGAATTAAAATCTCGCTGTGATAATTAAAAAAATTCTTTGTTGATGGTCTTATTTATCATCCATGAATAAACGAAACTATGTGAATACATATAACACCATTTATATGAATACAATGTTGCAAACTCTTTTTATCAAATCTAATTTGTGTTTATTTAGCTGTGAATGAATAAAATATTACCAGAGGTTTTCATTAAGTTTTAAATGTGTGTTTTTTAGCTAGATAAAGTAATAAAATGTGACGTCAAAACATCCTGTCTACAAGTCTACAATTTCTTACTAGAGGTTGCCTCAGAGCCCATGCATATTGTGTATATCGTGTATATTTTATGTCTAAGGCCCGCTTTCCATGTGAGCAGAAACGCGTGCGTGTCTGCCTACTGAAAAGTCACTTTAATACAAGCTATGTGTACCGTTTGCATGAACGCGTTTCAGCGCGCGTGCTGAACGCGCGCGGGAAAAAGTCAATTCGGGATCGATTGAAACGCGCTTGTCACTCGATCAAAGAGTAATCTAGCCAGTGTGACGTCACGCAGTGGGGTATTTTCCGTGTATTGTGCTCCGTGGAACCACTCCATGTGTAGTGAACAGATTGAAGTGCGACATTACAACGGAATGTCAGTTGGAAAGGATCTACATCGACCCTGTGCACGCTATGGGATCACACAAGGCGTAATTAGAGTAGTAGTATAGACATTTTAATAGCAGTGTGTAGGCCTATTCTTTAAACTGATTGACAGTTATAATGAGAGGGTGGGATTTGTATTGTATATTGAGCCTTTATTCACGAGGCTTTGAGAATCGACGAGATTTGCTAGAATTATTCATCCTGACAGCAGACTTATAGTTGTTGAGTGAGGAATAATATTTCTGAAGACTGCAGGATGGATTTATCTCGCTTCCCAGAATGTATGATTCAAAAAGTCACAATATATGTAGACCTGTGCATTTTTGCGTGCTTGCGCCAGTATATAGCTCAACACTGTTTCAATGCTGGATCAACATCGTGGCAGTGCCCATTGCAAATTACTGATGTATAGCGCCAGATGGTAGCTATACCTTCTCGAAATAAAGTTGATTTTTTGTTTGTATTTGTGAGATGCCCGGCATTGTGCCGTAATAACCGGCATTGTGTTTACAGATTAGAGTGGGCACGATATGTGGCATATCTCGCCGTCACAATGGAACCGCACAAAAAGGCATGAGTTTTTTTTACATGGATGGAAAATCCTTCTCCCACAGTCGATAAATATCCCCTCAAAATACTTTCAGCAGCGTTTAGATTGCAGGGTAACAAACACTTTTCTTTGATCAGGGAGGGAGGGGGATGGGTATGCAGAAGAACCACCGTGGAATACCTTACGTCCACGAATTCAAATTATCCTGACACACCACTGGATGATTTAGGGTTAGGATTAATTTGAATTCATTTTATATTAAAAAAAAAATAGAATAGGCACCATCCATGCATGTGTGGGCCTATCTGTCTATCCATTAATGAATTGCTTTATATGTAGTGCCTATTGGGACTTTTTGCTAGCCTTCGCTTTAGTCACAACTTCAGTGGAATACCCTACACATTATCCTGGAACACGACTAGATGATTCCTTTATTTTGAATTCACCAGATATTTTTTTAAAAATGGACCAAGCATTATCCATGCATGTGTATCTGTCTATCCATTAATGCATTTTATTATCTGTGTTGCCTATTCGGAGTTTTTTTGCTCGCCTTCCTTAAGTCACAACTCGCACTCACCCTTATGTTTACTCACGTCTGGCATCATTTATATCTGAACATTCACTCACTCTTTCCTTGATCACCGCACGACGGCGATCTAATTAACTAACACAGTTTTCGATTGAACTCTAACTTGCCCTTCTTCACCGTCAATCTTATAGATCACACACATTTGTCAATAGCTAATAAGTCATACAGTTCAACAATAAACATCATTGGGTGCAACATTAAAAAAACATCTGATTCATTTTCTGGTGCTTGAAGTGATCCCCAGATTCAAATTAAGAAGCCGATTTCTGAATAATATAATATGCTGCAATATCTTTTTAATTGGTGAAGACCTGGTAAATAAACGAAAGACATAAACACTTAACATAATAATTTATTGAATTTCATTGACGTTTTAAAAAATAAATGCTACAATCTGATAAAACAGTGGCATGCGTTGTGTACTACTGGCAGTCCAGGTGTAGGATTGTCGCATGGTGGATACAGCAGTGTAATGGGTAACCATGGTGAACATTGGCCATGTCACTGGCTGGCAATTCCCATCCTGTGGCAACTCTCATCATGTGACTGGCTGGTTTATAATTGTTATTCACACTGGACCACAATCTGCACCGTGCGCACAGGGGGTTAACATGGAGGCAACACGTGTTCGAACATGCCATAATTCAGCATCTCTCTGTATTTGTCATCATCACACTGTTGCGATCATGTCAGTAGGTTTTACTTGTAATCATCACTCGGCTGCAATCAGAAAATACAGAAGGATTAGAAAAATATCAATTTCAAATGAAATAATTCATATTTATCAGTTGAATTTAGTGTTGACATGGACGGCGCCTCATTTCTAGCTGAAACAGATATAGATATACAAATATCACACAGCCGGACAATCATTGATGCATCAGGAAATATTAAACTAAATAAGACATATTCCAATTGAAATTAAAACAAGCTAATTTACCAAGTCAACTTCCATATTGTTTACGAAACTACTGTCAATGGCGTTATAAGCACCAGGTTTTGCACTGTAGGGGCGTATATATTTTCTGAATCAAGCTAACAATATAGATTTATAGTAGTAGTAGTAAAATAATGCCCAACGTCACTTTTTGGCATTATTGGTCATTCAAGTAACATTGTAATACAATATACACTGCTGTTCTTTGATGCGATAAATGATGTACAGATCATCCACCAAGCGCTGACCCGGGTTAGCGTGGTAGCCCGGTTACGTCACGATGCCGCGATATTGATTGACCAACATTACGTGGTGACAGCAGAATTAATCAAGAAATCAGAATATAACTTTTATTATCGTGGACAATTTTTTTTAGTTTATAAGGTTTTTTCTACCACGCAGACCCGGGTCACAGGACCTCAAGTAGAAATAAATAAATTGTGAAAAATGGAGGAAAATCAGAGGGCGACCCAGGTCAGCGCATGATGGATCAGATGATGATGAGATGGTGGCATTGGCGGATCCAGGAATTGCCAGACGGGGGGGGGGAAGTCATTTGTTAGAAGAATTTATACACATCACAGTTGAGGTAGGCTGCCTCTGGAGGTGTCCGGGGGCATGATTTTGAAATTGAAAGCTTCAAATGGTGCGTTTTAGAGCATATTTCGACCCAAATATGGTCGTTTTTTGGGGGTTTTCGCAGCCTGAAGGGGGCGCACGCCGGTGGCGCCCCCCTCTGGATCCGCCACTAGGTGGGGTCATATGGCATGATGGGTTAGTTAGTCTTTTTGTTATTTTCCTCGATAAGGGGTTCCAGGCATGTCTAGTGCTTTTACCTCCCGACGGCGGGAGAGTTAGGTTTCGCTATACAATTTAATGCTAAAACACTATGGCCTATTGTACAGCTCCTCTACCCTCCGGTGGAATAATCCCCAGGATAAAAATAAATTGAAATTAACTTATCCCATGCGAGCGATGACATAAGGAAATGAAAATGAATGAGGCTTTATGACACTGTCCTCCAGACACATGAATCGAAGTTCAAACCCTGGCGGTCTAAGGCCGAGGACGCTACCTCTCAGTCACGGTGGCTCCCCACAATATTGAATATAGAAAGACCTAAGGGGCCAACGCAAAAATTCAGAATGTTCCAAGATACGAACATGGTTTGTATTGGTAGGTGGGACTGCGCTTCTGTATTGACGCTTGGCTATTTTTAAATTAACTTTTCGTGTTTTGATATATAAAAATGCAGATTTTTTATTTTTGCATACAGCGATTAAATATATGTACAGTAATACTACCTCATCTGTTAAACTGAATAAAATATTTAGAAAACGGTTTGATACAACCACAGGTGTAGGGTAAGGAGATATTTTATCTCCTACCTTATTTAACATCTTCCTGAATGACTTGATTACAGATTTAGAACAATTTTCTGTTATATAGACAATTTTTCGCTATCTGTTTTATGTGATAGTGAAGAAAAATTACAATTAATGGTAAATCATGTAGCTGAATGGTGTTCGAAGTGGTGTTTGATCATTCTCAGCTTTGTTCTGAGAGTCACCCCACCTAGACCTTTCTAGGCTTTTATTTTGCCACTGCAAAAATTACTATTTTGATTATATTTATTAGACTACTGTTATATTCCAATTTTTGAGGTACATGTTACAACAATTACCGTATCTATGAAATTATATTAAATTGAAAATCTGAAAATCCAATTTAGGCCTATCCTAAATTTTGCTCTGATGTATGATGAACAGTCTATTTTTCAAAACTATATTGCTATGTATGATACCCTTGAATTTAATGATATTGAACAAATAAGACACAAATATCCAAAAACGGATTAAATATCCGAAAATATTGCGGATTGATTATCCGAACTTTTTGCTGATAACCGAACCTTTTGTATATTATCCTACATTACATGAAAATCCTTGTCTACAGTCATGATGCCAATATCACATAGACCTAGACTTATCAATTGAACTAAAGAAATCCTAAAATAGACTATCTGAAAATTTATCGGATTGAATATCCGAGAAAATCACAGATTGCTTATCCGAAATTATTTCGGATTGATTATCCGAACTTTTTACGGATAACCAAACCTTTTGAATATTATCCTCCATCACATGAAAACATTGTGTCCAGTCATGATGCCAATATCACATGGGCCTAGACTATCTACTAAATGAACTAAAGAGATCCTCAAAAAAAGACTATCCGAAAAATTTATCGGATTGAATATCCGAGAAAATCACGGATTGTTTATCCGAAATTATTGCAGATTGATTATCCGAACTTTTTACGGATAAACCAAACCTTTTGAAAATCATCCTCCATTACATGAGAACATTGTCTCCAGTCATGATGCAGATATCATATAAAGCCTAGATTATCTACTTATCACATGAACTAAAGAAATACTGAGATAGACTATCTGAAAATATATCGCATTGAATATCCGAGAAAATCACGAATTGCTTATCCGAAATTATTTCGGATTGATTATCCGAACTTTTTGCGGATAACCAAACCTTGTGAAAATATTCTTCTACCACATTTAATACATTGTCTCCAGTTTTGATGAAAATATTACATAGACTATTTATTACAAAAGAATAAAGAAAAACCCAGATAGACTATCCAAGAAAATCTCGGATTGCTTATCCGAGATTATTGCGGATTGATTATCCGAACTTTTTACGGATTATCCAACTATTTTTCGGATTATCCAAAGTGATGTAAAAACATCATTATCTGAAAAGAAACTTCGTCTCCCGTCATATTGGAACATTTTTATGATTTATTGACAATTCTATGGATGAAATAAAAAGACATGGTACTCTAGTAGCCGATTTCATGTTGTAAATAAAAACAGTTTGTCACTGACTGACGGTGACGTTACATTTGGCGCAGTTGACAGGATTTGTTTAAAAAAAAATCAAAAAAATCAGTGATACGAACTTGAAATTATAAGAAAAAAAACCACTAGACTATACGAAATGGCTACTAGAGACATTGTTACACGAAGTAGATCTAAAGATTGTGATAGTTATTCTGAAGAAAATAGCCAAAGTGTGCCTATAACTTATCAAAATGACCCTATAGAGAAAAATCCAAACATCATGGTTGTGACATGTTCTGCTCAAATTGAACAATCTAGTCGCACTCCAAATTCAACATCAAGTGCAATTCCCAGCCCATTAGTTAAAGATCAAGCTAGTCAAAGAACTACTGAATTACTCAATATGCAAAGGAATTCCAGCTATCAAAATCCGCCGACCTTTTCTTCTGTCAGCATACCAGTTTCAGATATGATGTCTTCTGGAGATTACATAACCACGTCAGCTCGAATGTATCCATATGAAGAAAATCAAATACATGCAGATATGACAAGACCAAAACGTCCATATATGACAGACAATATCCAATCCTCCCAAACACAGAATCAACGATGTTCTGCTGATTCATTGTTTGAAAGAGGCAATTCAAAACACCATGCTGAAACACCAGTTACCCAAAGCAGACACTGTAATACAGCACATGATACCATGATTAGTGGTGGTGAACATTACAATTATCCACCATCTGAGAGATCAAGACCTATTCCAGATGCGACTCCAGTCTGGAATAATAGAAGGTCAATGCATTCTGGCCCATTCACCAAGACACCTCGGTTCAGTGGTAAAGAGAAATGGGACACATATATCAGACAGTTTTTAGCTATTGCACACAACAATAGATGGACAAAGCAGCAGAAATTAGGCCAGCTTTTAGGAGCCTTGTTTGACGAAGCAGCTGATTTCACATTTGATTTATCACCTGATATTCTTGAAAATTATGAACATCTTGTGTATAGTTTGGAACAACGTTTCAGAGTTGTTGAAACCAGAGATTCTTTGCAACATCAATTTCATTCAAGAAAGCTTAAATTAGATGAAAACGTGAAGTAATATGCTGCCAGTTTGAAACCATTGATTATTAAAGCATTCTCATCAGGTTTATCAAACCAAATTAGAGAAGAAATGTTGATGAAACAATTCTTTGATGGACTATGTGATGACGAAGTAAACTTTCATGTGAAATATTTGAAACATCCACAGACACTTGATGAAGCAGTAGCTCAAGTAGAAGAATACTATTTCTACAGAAAGAAAAATCAATTTCAGAAGAAATCACATGTCAGAAATATAACAGAAATTCACGATGGAAATTTAGAAGAAAAAATCCAAGCAGTAAAACAGAAAGAATCACCGGAAAGTGAGCAGATCAAGAAATTGGCAAAAAATGTAGAAGAACTCACTAATATTGTTTCTCAGTTAGTAAAATATGAACAATCCAGGCAAAAGAAGCGAGATGAAAATAAATCAAACCGAAATATGAATGATGTCAAATGTTATGCATGTAACGAGAATGGACACTATGCCAATTCCTGTCCAAACCGGAAGCTGCAGGATAAAGAAAGAAGTAGAAGTGAGAGAAACCAAACCCAACAAAAGCAGGGAAACTAGAACGGGTCGATACTGACGGCCAAGTGTCGACCCATGATAATGAAGAAAAGATTATTATAAATCAGTCAAGTTATCTTCAAGGAGGGATATATGTCAATGGCGAAATTGATGAAGTAGTCATCCCATTTTTAATTGACACTGGAGCAAGCAGAACCATACTGTCCAAGAAACTGTTTGACTCACTCCCAAGGGACAGGTAAATTATTGTCAAAGAAGATGCCTTGAAATTGCAACTCGCTGATGGTACTCCATTACCATTAAAAGGAACTGTTGTTTTGCCATTTAAGATCGAAAATATCCAGACAGAACAGAAGTTTATAGTAGCTGATATATCTGATGATGGAATTTTGGGACTTGATTTTCTTCAGAGAAAGAACTGTGAAATTAGAGTGAAAGATAAGAAGCTGAAAATATGTGACAAAAACATTGAAGCTGAAAAAATATCTATTAACAGACATATAGATATTTCTCAAATTTCTGAGAATGATGGTGAGATGCCTTCATTAGAAAGTGATACTCTAGAAGATGGAGATGACAGTAAGGAATTGTCAGATATCCCCGAGGAACAGCGGTCACCAGATAACAGTGAGAAGCTGCTGATTGGTAATGAGGTACAACAAGATTTTGATGATATGGAGAAATCATGCCAGGATGAAGATTGTAAAATTACTACAGAAAATGATGTCAAGTCACATATTGAAGAAAAACGAACAAGAGTAGAAAGTGTCAGATTGTTAAAAGATTGCACTATTCCAACTTGTTCAGAAATAATAATAGAAGGATCTCTAAGAAGTATTCACAGTTTTGAAACGAATTTACTGATTGAAAGTAACCCAGCGTTTGAAAAACGATATAACCTGAAGACAGCTGCTTGTGTTGTCTCGAGTGGAAAAAGTTGCATTCCTATAAGAATCTTGAATCCTAACAGATATGATGTAAAGCTACGGAAGAACACTTATGTTGGTAACATAGTGGAAATAGCTGAGATAAACGATTTTATGAAAGAAGATGAAAACAATTCTACTGATTGTATTCGTAGAATTGGAACTGTGAAAAGCAATGACCTTGATATATCTTCACGGCCGAAGGATATATCTACAGGCATTCCAGAGATTATAACTGAGTTGAAAGAGAATAGTTATGAAAATTTGAACAACAATGAGAAATTGTTAGCAGACAAACTTTTTGAAGATATGGCAAGTGTGTTTGCCAAAGATGATATGGACTTAGGAAGAACCAATGTAGCAGAGCACATTATTGATACTGGTGAAGCACAACCTATAAAACAGAGACCTCATAGAGTGCCAGTAGCATTTAAAGGAGAAGAAAATAAATAAATAAAGAAAATGCTAAAAAAAGATGTAATCCAAGAATCCAATTCGCCATGGGGGTCACCTATTGTACTTGTAAAAAAGAAAGATGGTACAACTAGGTTCTGTATTGACTACAGAAAACTGAACTTAGTGACAAAAGGTGATTGTTATCCATTACCAAGAATGGATGACTGTTTTGACTCTCTATCAGGTGCAAAGTGGTTCTCAACTTTGGACTTGGCTAGTGGTTACTGGCAGATACCAGTACATCCTAAAGATAGAGAGAAAACTGCATTTATCAGCAAATCAGGCTTATATGAATTTAAAGTCTTACCTTTTGGATTGTCCAATGCTCCAAGTACATTTGAAAGGTGTATGGAATCCGTCCGTCGCAATCTGCAATGGCAGACATGTCTCATATACCTGGATGACATTATTGTATTTGGTAAAACTTTTGAGGAACATATCGAGAGGCTGAGAGAAGTCTTATGTCGACTTCAGCAAGCAGGACTTAAATTAAAGCCTTCAAAATGTAGATTATTCAAAAAATCCGTCTTATTCCTAGGACATACTATTTCTGAAGAAGGACTTTCTACTGATCCTAAGAAAACCGAAGCATTACGCTCATGGCCTGAGCCTACTTCTGTCACAGAAATTAGATCATTTCTGGGATTTTGCTCCTACTACAGACGCTTTGTGAGAAATTTCTCTCACATTGCACGTCCACTGTCAAACTTAACAAGTAAAAATGTAAAGTTTTCTTGGTCTGAGGAGTGTCAAAAAGCATTTGATGAACTAAAAAGCAAGTTACTTCAATCTCCAGTTATGGCTTATCCAAAAGATTTTATCCTAGATACAGATGCTTCAGATCAAGGTATTGGTGCTGTACTCAGTCAAATACAAGATGGTCAGGAAAAAGTAATTGCCTATGGAAGCCGAACTTTGAATAAATCAGAGCAACGATACTGTGTTACAAGGAAAGAACTTTTAGCAGTAGTATTTTTCGTGAACTACTACCGTCACTATTTGATCGGTAGACATTTTCTGGTAAGATCTGATCACAAACCTCTTCAGTGGATTCTTAAATTAAAAGATCCAACTGGTCAGATTGCAAGATGGTTAGAAACATTAGCATCCTTTGATTTCACAATGGGATACAGAATGGGAAAAGCTCACAATAATGCCGATGGTATGTCCAGACATCCATGTCCACCCTATGCATGTACATGCTATGAATTTGAAGAATCATTAGATTGTGGACCATGTAAAAAGTGTGAGAAAAAGATGACAATCACCATAAACAGTGTAACCACAAGGTCTACAAATACTACAGAAAATGATACTGATAGTTCATGGATTCAGAAGTATTCAAATCGTAAAATACGGGCTCATCAGCTAAATGACCCAGAAATAGCACCAATTATCTACTGAGAGAAGAGTCTGAAACCAGACCAGAGTCAAGGACAATAATAAGTAAAAATTCCTCCACAAGACATCTTTGGTTGTGCTGGGATTCTCTCGAAATACAAAATGGAGTTCTTGTTAAAACTGACTCAGATTATCCAAGAGTAAAGACATTGATAGCACCACAATCCCTACATAAAGAAATCTTAGCTCTGTGTCATAATTGTATTATATCTGGTCACTTAGGATATAAGAAAACACGTGGTAAAATTCAACAGAATTTTTACTGGTTCAAACAAAAAGAGAGTGTTCTTGAATGGGTTCAAAAATGTGATATTTGTGCTATAAATCGACGAGCCCATAGAACAGCCAAAGCTCCTATGGGAGACATGAGAGTAGGAAATGTGCTGGACAGAATAGGAACTGATTTTGTCGGACCTCTACCGAAAACACAGCGAGGGAACACGTATCTTCTAGTCATACAAGACTACTTCACCAAGTGCGTTGAAATATTTGCAGTGCCTGATGCTACAGCAGAAACTACAGCCCGTGTAATCCTCAATGAATTTATTTCAAGATATGGAACACCATTACAAATAATGAGTGACCAAGGAAGGAACTATGAATCCACAGAGTTCAAAGAGTTGTGTAAACTGTTAGAAATTGACAAAATTCGCACATCACCCAGACATCCCTGTAGTAATGGGATGGTAGAACGTTTTAATGCAACCCTAGTGAAAATGATAAAATCATATCTGAAAAAGGAAGAAAATTGGGATCTGAATCTTGGATGCCTAGGTGCTGCATACAGATCATCTATTCATGAGAGCACACATTTTACTCCCAATATGATGATGTTTGGGCGTGAAATCAGTCTACCAGTAAATCTCATGTTTGGAGATCCACCTGAAGAACAAAATTCATATGTTGAGCAGGTAGAGAAGATTAAAACCACTATACAAATGACTCACAGATTAGCACGAGAAAATCTAAAGCAGAGTCAGTTACGACAAAGTCATAACCATGATGTAAAAATTGCCCTTAACAGTTATCATCCAGGTTCTATTGTTTGGTATTTAAACGAAACCCGTAAGCCAAAACAATGTGCCAAACTTCAGTCCATTTGGAAAGGTCCATTTGTAGTCACGCGCAAGATCTCTGATCTAGACTATGAAATTCAACTATCTGCAAAAAAGAAAAAAGTTATAGTACATCATGATAAGTTAAAGGCACACAGTGGTGACAAATTACCCAATTGGGTGAAAAATTTACTAAAAAGTATTTAAGAACAATTAAAAATAAATACTAAGACATTTTTTCAAAAACACTATGTTTCGGAAATGAAAGTCTATGCTTGTAAGAAATGTGGGTTCAGGAATGAAGCCAAGCAGCCAGTATTTAAACATATATATAAACATGTGGGAAAGAAGAATTGGCCATTTCGCTGCCCCCTGCCATGTTGCGACTGGACAGGCCGATTCCCTTGTGATTATAAATTGCATCAAAAGTTGAAGAGTCATATGGTGGGACTCGCTGTCTGGAACGAGGACAAAGAAGATGTTGTGGTAATAAATGAAGCCAGAATTGCAATAAAAGAAAATGAGTGGATCTCTTTTGAAGAGGAAATTAATGAAGAAAACAAAGAAAAGAAAGATGATCAAGATGATGAGGAAGTAAGAAAATTAACTTCAACAAAACCAAAACTGAAGAGGACAGTTCCTACCACTGAAGAAATATTAAAATCCCCTCTAATAAACCTTTCCACCCCTATAAGTTCTGTCTCCACCCCTTGTCAAGATGAGAATCCGCTCAATTTTATGGAAAACCCAATACAGAAGAAGAAAAAGAGAACATCTTCAGATGATACTACATACCCATTAATGAATCTCTCCACTCCAGTGAGTGCCTTCTCCACTCAAAGCCAAAAGAAACATTCTGATAAACACCAAGAAAAACCAAAAACAAAGAAGACAAAAAAGACATCTTCCTGTACCATTACGTCTGATATACTTACCCCAATCCCTTCACCTATTTGTGAGTCAGAACAATATGTGCCAAACCAGATTGTGCCATCTAATGATGAAGTCCTACCATACGAACCCACTCCTATTGTGAAACAGCCAAAAATGGAGGAAGAGCTTATCAAAACTCGCAAGGACATGTCACGTCATTTTCTCGACATGAATGGTACATTAGAGAGAAATGACAGGGGAGCCGATGCTCGACATAGTGAACTAATGATGCAGATGAAGGAATCGAATGATTTAAGCAGGCAGATGGTAGTGTTGGCGGGAACTTCAGCCACATGTGATGTCAAATCCCAAGTTTCTACAAGATTAAAGCTGGGAGCAGCTATCGACCAATTCTTCGAAGTTCTGAGTCCTTTGCATAAACATCCGGACGGTAATTTGTTCTACAGCCCGCTTTGTGAAAAATGCACTAAGATGGAGAAAATTATCTACCAAGCAGTTTCAATTACTGATGAGAGACTTTTATTACCAATGATTAATGATATCACCATCAGCGATCTGTTTTAATTTATACAAACCCGTGTTACCGCTATCCAGATCTAGATTTATAGATTTATACAGTATTAAAGTTTAGTAAGTTTTACCTTGATATAAAAGGATCTTATAGACATTATTTGCTAAAAGCAGAAACATTATACAAGTACATATGTTTGTTTGACAAATCTACTGAGAAAAGAATGAAGAAAGAAAACATCGAAATGAACTATATATCCTAAATTTGAAGATTTAAAATAATACTATGGATAATCAAATGAGGAAGGATTGACATTAGAAAAAAAAATTGAAACGAAACTCAAAAAAAAAACATTATTGTTGTTCTTTGTGTTATTATATATTATAATAAGTTGTACCTGCACTAAAAAAAATATATATACAAACACACCCCATATTCTATGAGGACATAGAAGTTGTTTAAGCAGAGGGCAATGTAAAGTCCTAGCTTGAGACGCCAGACAACTATACTTCATAAGCTATGTAGCTTCAGACAGTCAGATGCTGAACATACCAAATACTAGAGACTAACGACGCATGCGATGTGCCAACTTGCCCCAGTCTAACATTGCAAGATAAACTAGACTTGTCAAAAACTGAAAAATAATTTGATGTCCAAAAACACGCTAAATTACAGTTGAATAGGCCTCTATTGACTAGACCATTATTTTCATTTGTTTATGATTAACAAAGCCACGCTAAAACTTGCCAAAAGTGTCAGTAATCTACTGACAAATGCGAGAGAACAAGTGATTGCCGGTGGGCGATATTGAGGTCTCCGACGGCTATTTCCATGACAGACTTTGCGAGTCTGTGATAAAATACACCAGAATTAATTGAAATGATTTCAACTGTTAAATATTAAATATAAGAGGTTTTAATATGTCCGTGTTTTTGGATGAAATGTAAAGTATTGGTGGAATTTTCGCCACTTTTTGACGATTTAATAAGTACATAACATGGGCCAGATTTTGACTGACTGTTTTGCTATACAAAATTATTTTGACAGTCAGAAGGCCAAAAGTTTATGTCAATGAACTTTAGAAAATAGTATTCTGCATATTATGACGAATTATTAAATTTTATTGTTGACATTATATTTAAAAAAACATTCCTTTGGAAGTTTAGGCCTAGGCTATAGTCTAGTCTAGTCTAGTTTGTTATTAAATAATAATAGTTGCTATGTAAATATAACAATGAACTGTGACGTCATAAATCAAAAGCTTCCATAGGGCTCATGCATTTCCCTATAAAAGGAGTTGGGTCAGGGCTGCAGATCATTCTCAGCTTTGTTCTGAGAGTCACCACACCTAGACCTTTCTAGGCTTTTATTTTGCCACTGCAAAAATTACTATTTTGATTATATTTATTAGACTACTGTTATATTCCAATTTTTGAGGTACATGTTACAACAATTACCGTATCTATGAAATTATATTGAATTGAAAATCTGAAAATCCAATTTAGGCCTATCCTAAATTTTGCTCTGATGTATGATGAACAGTCTATTTTTCAAATAGGCCATTAGGACCAAAACTATATTGCTATGTATGATACCCTTGAATTTAATGATATTGAACAAATAAGACACAAATATCCAAAAACGGATTAAATATCCGAAAATATTGCGGATTGAATATCCGAACTTTTTGCTGATAACCGAACCTTTTGTATATTATCCTACATTACATGAAAATCCTTGTCTACAGTCATGATGCCAATATCACATAGACCTAGACTTATCAATTGAACTAAAGAAATCCTAAAATAGACTATCTGAAAATTTATCGGATTGAATATCCGAGAAAATCACAGATTGCTTATCCGAAATTATTTCGGATTGATTATCCGAACTTTTTACGGATAACCAAACCTTTTGAATATTATCCTCCATCACATGAAAACATTGTGTCCAGTCATGATGCCAATATCACATGGGCCTAGACTATCTACTAAATGAACTAAAGAAATCCTCAAAAAAAGACTATCCGAAAAATTTATCGGATTGAATATCCGAGAAAATCACGGATTGTTTATCCGAAATTATTGCAGATTGATTATCCGAACTTTTTACGGATAAACCAAACCTTTTGAAAATCATCCTCCATTACACGAGAACATTGTCTCCAGTCATGATGCAGATATTATATAAAGCCTAGACTATCTACTTATCACATGAACTAAAGAAATACTGAGATAGACTATCTGAAAATATATCGGATTGAATATCCGAGAAAATCACGGATTGCTTATCCGAAATTATTTCGGATTGATTATCCGAACTTTTTGCGGATAACCAAACCTTGTGAAAATATTCTTCTACCACATTTAATACATTGTCTCCAGTTTTGATGAAAATATTACATAGACTATTTATTACAAAAGAATAAAGAAAAACCCAGATAGACTATCCAAGAAAATCTCGGATTGCTTATCCGAGATTATTGCTGATTGATTATCCGAACTTTTTACGGATTATCCAACTATTTTTCGGATTATCCAAAATGATGTAAAAACATCATTATCTGAAAAGAAACTTCGTCTCCCGTCATATTGGAACATTTTTATGATTTATTGACAATTCTATGGATGAAATAAAAAGACATGGTACTCTAGTAGCCGATTTCATGTTGTAAATAAAAACAGTTTGTCACTGACTGACGGTGACGTTACACATGTTCGCCCTAAACGTCTGGTACGTACAGAAAAAGACTTTGTACTGGGAAATGAGCTTTTGAATGTTAAAAACGATTATAAGTGTCTTGGGTTTTATTTTGATGAATTTATGGATTTAACAAAGGTATAAATATTTTATCCGATGCAGGTGGAAGAAGCCTAGGTGCAGTGATATCAAAATTTAAATCTTTAAGAGATGCAGGTTTTTATACATATACCAAGTTATTTGACAGCTGTGTGGTTCCGATCAGTGATTATTTTTCTGAAATCTGGGGTTTCACAAAAAAATCAGCGATAAATAAAGTTCAGAATAGGGTATGCAGATTTTATTTGGGACTCCACGCTAAAGCCCCAATACTTGGTTTTCAAGGGGAGGTAGGTTGGATGCTTCCAAAATATAGACACTTTTTCTCAATGTTTAAACTTTGGAATATTTATTGTATGTCCTCGAATAATCGAATAACTCGAATAAAGTTTTGTTATGGGACTTTAAGCAAAATATCAATAGCTGGAGTCACGAGCTAAAGCTTATTTGTCAACACATAAGATGTAGCGAACAAATATTTGGTGAAGGGTTGTGAAAAATCGTAAAAATTGTGAAAAATCATATTCTTGCGAAGCAAGAAAATGAATGGAGTGATGCTTTACTAAATAAACCAAAATTAAGAACTTACATCACTTTCAAAACCAATTTTTATAGTGAGAAATATGTTAAAAAGTATACATGTCAACGTGTGAGATCTCTGTTCGCCCAGTTACGTGTTACTAAAATTGAGACTGGAAGATACCGAGGTATTGCAATTGATGAGAGGCTATGTCAATTTTGTAAATCTTTGGTAGAAAACGAAGTTCATTTTCTGTGTATTTGTCCATTGTATGCTGCAGAAAGATTTATATTGTACACCAGCATCATTGAAAGAAACAAACGTTTTGCACCAATGAAAATTAATACAACATTCCAGTATATAATGCAACTAAATTCAACAGATGTTCTTCACTTTGTAGATAAATCATGGAATATTCATGAATAATCATGGAAGAGTTTATGTATAATTAATGAATATAATATAAAGATGTATTGCTACAATGTTATTGTAATTTAAAACATGTTATTGTTTAATACAACTTTCTCGCATCACTATTTGAACTCATCTATAAGCCCATGTCGGGGCTGGGTGTGCTTTTTTTATGTTTGTTATGAGTCAACGAAGTTTTGTAAACTGTGTTTGCATTATGGAATATCGCAAACTTTCGCCAGAGTCCCTAATGACATTGAACACTTTATTGCTGGTACTCTAAGGCCCTACCACAGCCACGTATGTATTGATATGTAGCGGCACCTGGTGACTGGTGGCTTAGGCCTAGCTGGGTCAGCCTGTGACACAAGGCCTAGTCCGACCAGTCACAGGGCTGCGTCTCAGTCACATGCTTAATAAACATTTGCACTGACCAAGCACCAAATATTTTGTATTTCTGTCATTCAAATTAAAATGTGTGAAGAAGCAACATCAAATATATGACTTGTTCATTTTCTATCAGCGAACACGCTTCAGATAGATAATACATATAGTTATGATCGCAGTGTAATCTCTGTATAACCCTCTTATTCTTAGGACCGGGGGATCATTTCCTCTGTTTACGCTGGGATCAACAATTCAGTGACGGCTAGAGATCCCTGTAGTCTGTTTACCTTGTTTTATGACAAGCTAAAAACACTGGCTATGTTAAGACTAATGGACGATTGTCATCAAGTTCTGACGGATTTTGCCGTACCTGGGACTGCGGCCGTTTTAGAGCTCGTCTGAGTTCAGACGGACATCTAAGTGTCCGTTTGAGGTCACCCCGGGCTCTCATTCGGGTTGTTGTTATAGGTATATTATAGAAACGAAAGACAAGTTAGTAAACGTTGACCCAGTGTTGGGCCAGAGATCCCATTGCAGGACAGAGGAGGTCAGTCAACAGGCTGAGAGAAGCAGGCCACGTGAATATAGCATAATTATTGTACCAATACTGTCTCATGTATGATTAGTTGGCTCGACATCTGAAGATGATGGACCGGCATTGTGTCAACATATGTTGTAAGATGCACATGGTATAATTATTGGACCAACACTGTGTCTTGTATGATTAGTTGGCTCGATGCCGGCCCAACATCTCAGATAATGGACCGGCATTGTGTCAATGTATGTTTTCAATAATAATGTTTATCCCTAGTCAGAGGCTGGGTTCTGCGTGCTACCGTGTGATAAAACAGCTAAATAATTCTGTTATTTTAACTTCAGTGATTGCTTGTGTCAGTTAGATTTTAAACAAAAAAATATTATGGACATAATCTGTACATTAGATTATAAATTGAATTAAAAAATATATATATAGTTTACATACCATGTGTGATTCTCAAGTATGGTTTAACTTTTCAGGTAGGGCTATTATGTCATACGCTATTGTTTGGCAGCCAGCCGATCTATCATGGCTCTGATTCTTCTATTGGCTCTACTTTCTCTTTTTTCTGTATTATTGGTTAACTTTCTCAGTCTCTCATTTTCTTCCTGTAGGACAGCGTATCTTTGTCTCATTTCATTCTCTGAGAGTACGTTTGCATCTTCCTGGTAAGGTAATGGAAACAAACAAAAAAAATGTGCTCAGATTGATTTATCTCAAAATATACAAATATTGTGTGAAAAACACAATAGTTTGTAAAATAAATATTGCTATTTTAAAATTGTTGCTAAATCCACATAATCGAACAAACACAAAGTATTTCGCTTCAGCTTATCTTGTTTTGCTTGAAATCAATTAGGTAAAAACATGTTTTACTTTGAGCAAAATTATACTTGATTTGCATAATTATACTTGATTTGCATAAGTTGGCGTTATATCATTTGTTGTTTAGTAGTGTAGGTATTTAGCAGTTATAGACGAAATATATAAATGTTGAAAAGTGGTGATTATACATACTTTTGCATGTTTCGCCTTCGTACGTATCCTTTTTTGCTGAAAATCAATCAGGTAAAAAAATTCTTCACTTTGAGCAGCTTCATATATTTGATTTGCATAATTTGCCTTTATATCATTCGGGTGCATTTGCTCTTTATTAGTTTATGTATTTGACAGTTATAGACAAAATATGTAAATGTTGAGAAGTAGTGATCATACATACTTTTGCATGTTTCGCCTTCTCTGTACTGCATGCTTTTTTATCTTCAGAGACCTCCATCACATTCACAGTCATCGACGACTTTCTGGCGGGGCTTTTATGCTTAAAACAATTACCACATAACCATTTTTTAATAAATGAATTTATGAACTTTGCATACATCTTAAAATGCAATTATTTGTTGCAACCTTAACATTACATTCTGAAAACTTACTCTGACATGTTCAAATACTGTAGGTATGGCATTTTCACGAAGTTGTGTTTTTCGAAGTGTTCTATTTATTGCTTCTGGGTTGAAATGTTTACTACACAGTCTCGAGGCTTGGGTTGGATGCCCTTCTCGTCCACAGTTAGACACCCACTTGTCATAGATAACCTTATGTTTATCTTTGTGTGGAAATCTGTCAAATGGACAATGTTTGACAGTATTGTTACAGCTATCAACAAAACCAAAATACTTTGCAATCCATAGAAACTAAAGTATCAAGCGTGCAGTTGTTATTATATTTTATTTGTATGCATGCATGAAAACCATCTAAATTACAGCAGGCCTACCATACTACAAGTCGTTATTAAATGTACTTTTCCAAATAAATTATTGTAGAAAACCCCCGGATTTTCTGAAATATTTAAGTGGTGTCCTTATCATTCTTCAACTGTAATGCTCTCATATTGGAAATATCAACTATTTCGGTGTTTTTTGATGAACCAAACCCCGATCTATTTTCATTTCCGACATTTATTTTATGACTCCGAATTTGATATTTTTTTAGTTTAACAAAAGTTGCAAGATTGTCTGCATTATAAGCTTAATTGTCCCAGACAAACGGAAAAAGTTTAATGTCAAGACCAATAACTGTTTACTGTAACTTACTTGTGGAAGGTAATTCCATTCGCTGAGCTGATCCTGTTACGGTATGTGTAACAATTCATGGCATAACACTCCAATCCTTTCTTGCTCTCTGATTGCGAGTGTCTTTTGACAAGTTTGTTAACAGCCATATTCTTTGAAGATAAAATGTACATATATGTTATGTTCTTTCTTACAATCTATCCTAAATATAAATCAACCCTTTTATCGCCGGTCCTCAATATACTCGGGATCCACAGTCCTACCCTATACTGCCAGTCCAGAGTATATAGTGTGACTGCTAATGACCACATATCAATGGAATTGTTCAAATGGTTACAAAAGCAACAGACTTGGTACATGCTGGAAGCTGCCATTTTAAATTTCAAAATGACCATCATCAAAATCTCAACTTGATGACTATTCATAAAATATTTCTCTCTATTACTAAACACCATATTTAAAAATCACGCTTTCTAAATACACATATGTCGTGTTGATAATTTATTATATTTGGCAAAACTTAGCGTAAATATTGTTAAAGCATGTTGTATATTTTGTCCCTCTGGTGCAAAAAGGTGCCAAGTTACTTTAGCACATTGTTGATGGAAGGCTTAAAAAAGTAGCCAAGAAAAGGTGCTAACGTGGGTTTGGACCTTCTTGTGCAACTTATTTTTAATTCAAACATGTCCAAATCACATGTGACAGAAAGTCCTAAAACAAGATGGCACCTTGTTGCACTGATAACATATTTGACTTGGCCCCCTTGTTGCAGTTAAGTGACACATGAAAAATGACCACCATATCGCCCAGGCATACAGACCAGGTGGTACTGCCTACACAGACAATATATACAACTGAGAGACAACTAAGTTATCACAGCCTACACAGACAAGCTGGTATCACTACACAGAGGAAATATATACTTTTATGAGATTTGGAAAAAAGTCCCTTGGCACCTTGTTACATTTGACCTAGCCCGGGTCATTGTGGCACAAGAGTTTAGTTAATTTAATTATTCGGGGCCTAGGGGACAAGTCAATATTTGATTACTGCAACAAGGTGCCATCTTGTTTTAGGATTTACTTTCAAATGTCACCAAACCTGTTAAAATGAAAGTCAATTCGCACAAGAAGGTCCAAACTTACAATGGCACCTTTTTATTTTGTATTTTTAAACCCTTACGTTTGATCAAAAATATGCCAACGTAACATAGCTAATTGTTGCTCAAAAATGGACTTGACACATTGTTGCTCCAGAGGGACGATTTGCTATAATTGCTGATGCAGTTCTTGCAGAGTTTATTTCCAGGTTCATTTCCAAACATGGAGCCATTTGAACTTGGTCTCTGATGACCCCTATAGGTCAATAAGATCGAAAATGCATCAGGTGCCACTTTAGGACGATATCTTATTTTTTAAATGTCCTATATCCATGGAAAAAACATATTACACATGTAGCTATATGCATTTCAGTTTTTCTGTATTTGGCGTCCGTATTGTGTCATAATTTATTCTCATATTATTTGTTATGGTGATATTTTATTATGTGATGACAATTGATTTTAAGTAGCGTGGTAGTCTGGAGGGAATCAACACAACCTTACAGGAAATGACCCCAATGAGATTTCGTTTGAGAAAGCAATTAGTAGCGGTGAAAAAACAAGTATTAATAATGGCCGTCATAAAAGCGATGATTTGCTAAATTTTTGATAATTGTCAAAAATACCTTATTTTAGGCAATGAATAAATCAAGTAGAATTTATTTTTAACTTCTCAAAGTCAAGGTCACAATTAAGATATCTTGAGGTTCGATGTCTCCCCATTTCTACATTTTTGCTCCCCCAGGAACATCTTAATGTCCTGGAACAATTTGATGCTGGAAACTTCGTGCTTATTTTCTGCCATGGCTATTGATTAATGTCATAAGCAGAATCTTCAAGGGATACAGCGGTGACAGACAATTCGCCAACTCTGAGGCACTTGATGGTAGATGTGGCAAGGATGATAACCGATTTGAAGGTTGATGCCTTGAGATCACTCAAAATGACAGCGAACACCAGCAGATCGCTAAGCGCAGTGACTGAAGAGATGGGCAGCATATATTTCTAGAGAAAAGTGGACACCAGGTATATCATGAACGCCACCATTAAGGAGACAGAGGGTATTGTTGAAGCAGTATTTGGGAAACATACATCAAGATGTTTGTCGAAGAAAAACGTGTCTTATCTGTAAAAACCAATGCCTTAAAGGGACTGGCCCAGACTAAATCATAAAAAAATCGGTGATTTTATTTTGGCTTCTTAATATGACCATGTGATGTAAACATGTCCATAGACTAGAAATTCCCATATTTCTAATTTTTGACATGGTTATCAATAATTAGAAATCAGGAATCTCGTCTCTATATCTAGTCTAACTGTTGAATGCGCAGCAGAAAAAAAAACTTTTGCAGTTCTAGTCTATGAACTGGGCATGTCCCTTCAATGCTAATCAACTGCTAATGGTCATACAAAATGTTTAATATAAGAAGAAAAGTTGAAGCATCGCATTTTCATGCTCATTTGCATAAATCAAATATGGCGGCCATTTGACCCTACTTGGAACCATATTTTATGATTTCTCGGCATGTAACGAGTTAATTTTAACATTTTTGGCTCCAATTATGCGCTGTAAATGCTAATCATAAATGGTCATACAAAAGGTTTAGTATGAGAAGAAAACTTAAAGATTCCCATTTTCTGCTCATTTGCATAAATACAAGATGGCCGCCGTTTCACCTTTTTTGGCAACATATTTCATCATGTGTTGGTATGCAGTGAGTTCGTTTTAACATATTTTGCACCAATTATACTCTGTAATTTTGCAAGGTCATACAGAATGTTTAATATAATAATAAAAGTTGAAGTTACACATGTTACCATCATTTGCATCAATCCAAGATGGCTGCCATTTGACCTTATTTAGTACCATATTCCATTATTTTTCGGGATGTAGTGAGCTTATTTTAACATGTTTGGTTCCAATTATGCGTTGTAGTTGGTAGTGATCACACAAAAGGTTTAATATAAGAACAAACATTGAAACTACATATTTTTATCCTTATTTGCATATCCTCATGACAGCACATAGCATATTTGATCAGTTTGTGACATGCAGTGAGTTCATTTTAACATGCTTGACGCCAATTATAATCTGTTTATAGTTTGTAATGGTCAAACAAAACGTTCAATATAATAACAAACGTTGAAAATACGCATTTTTATCCCCATCTGCAGAAATCCAAGATGTTTGGCCCCAATTATGTGATGTAGTTGCTAATGGTCATATAAAAGGTTTAATATACAGAGTAAGAACAAAAGTAGAAGCTTCCCATTGTTATCCTCATCTGCGTACATCAAAGATAATCACATTTGACCTTATTTGGCACCATATTTCATCATTTTTCGGCATGTATTCAACTCATTTTAACATGTTTGTACATTGTAGTCTGTAGTATGGTCATTGAGAACGCTTAATATAAGAATAGAAGTTACGCAAATGTTCACCAGAATACACCATTTAATATCTTGTGTTTTTTAGATTTTCTAGGGGGCATGCGTCCCCCCCCCCCCCCCCCCAACCCCATGACGCCGGCAAGTGCGATCTCGACCCAATACGATCACACGATCACTCTTGCCGTTATAACCTACCTTAGGTAACACCTAAGCTCAGGAGAATGTGCCGTAAAAAGCAGAGACTATATAACAAGGCTAGAAAAAGTGGCAAAAGTCAGGACTGGAGTGCTTTTAGAGAAGTAAAGAAGTCGATAAAAAAATCCCTGAACACAGCACACTGGGACTACATCAATAATATTTTATCTGATAGTTTGAACAACAACGATTCCAAGCCATTCTGGAACTACAATAAAGCTAAGAAACAAGATAATGTAGGAATATCACCACTCAAACGTGATGCCGTGTTGTTCAACGATAAAATCGACACAGCAAAAATCCTAAACGACCAGTTCACATCCGTCTTCACCCAGGAGGACGGGAACGCTATCCCTACTCTAAAGTGCGACAAATTCCCATACATAGATGAACTGACAATAACATCCGAAGGAATCGAAAAACTGCTACATGACTTGAAACCTAACAAAGCATCCGGCCCTGACTGTGTTCCAGCAAGGTTTTTAAAAGAGACGGCCACAGAGCTTGCACCTGCGCTCGGGGCCTTTTTTACACAGTCCTTGAATAAATCAACACTACCCAAAGACTGGACACAGGCAAATATTACACCCGTATACAAAAAAGGCAGTCGATACCAGCCAGAAAACTATAGGCCTGTGTCTCTGACATGTATTTGCTGTAAGGTAATGGAGCACGTCATATGTAAACATATCATCAAACACACAGAAAAGCACAGCATACTTACAGTGCTGCAGCATGGTTTCAGACGTGCGAGATCATGTGAATCACAACTACTGGTCACCATCCACGATATGCTCAACTACTGGAACAAGAACACTCAGTTAGATGTAATTGTGCTGGACTTCAGCAAAGCATTTGATACCGTACCCCATGATAGACTCTTGGGCAAAGTAGATCATTACGGTATCAACGGGCATATCCACAGCTGGATCTCAAACTTCCTGAAACACAGGAGCCAGTGTGTACTTGTGGAAGGGGCGAAGTCAGACCCTGCGCATGTGGTCTCAGATGTACCACAGGGGACAGTCATGGGACCACTCTTGTTTCTCCTGCATATTACCGACCTACCTGAAAATGTCACATCTAAGGTCCGGTTGTTTGCAAATGACTGTCTCTTGTACCGACCTATCAACAATGCTAGTGATCAACTTGCACTGCAGCGTGATCTGGACTCTCTTGTCGAGTGGAGTAACAAATGGGGAATGAAGTTTAACGCCAAGAAGTGTGAATCCATCAGAATGTATCGGAAACGGAATCCACTCACAAGAATGTACACCATCAGTGGCCAGATCCTGCAGGAGGTATCCAGTGCTCGGTACCTAGGTGTGAACATCACAAACAAACTTGACTGGTCCAAACATGTTGCTTTTACCACCAAAAAATCAAATGGCACCCTCACTTTCTTCCGTAGGAACTGAAAAACCTGCCCTAAAAAGATCAAGGAAAATGCCTACACAAGTCTAGTACGTCCTGTTCTTGAGTATGGTGCCGCAATATGGGACCCATTCCTAGGCAAGGACATCTCATCCATAGAGATGGTCCAACGTCGAGCAGCTCGATTCGTCACCAATGACTACGCCTATACCAGTAGTGTGTCTGATATGATAGCAGAACTCGGTTGGCACAGCCTTGCTGATCGGCGTAGTGACATCAGACTGATAACCCTCTTCAGAACCATCCATAAACTGATGGAAGTACCAACATCAGACATTCTGACTACAGCAGATCCTCGAACTCGCTCCAACCACAAACTAAAATACAAGACCATCAATGCAAGCACGTCAGCATACAAGAACTCTTTCTTTGTGAAGACCATACCTTTGTGGAATCAGCTACCCTCTGAGATAGCAGAATGCTTCACCATCGAAGCCTTCAAAAACAATTAAAACATTTTAGAGATTAAATCTTTAATCATTTATCCCCCTTACAATTCATCAGCGTGATACTCCTTAAAGGAGGTTTTCTGATTAAGCTTCAGATACAGATAATACAGATACAGATACCTACTGAGGAAATGCGAGACTCTGGTAATACCGACACTCACTGATATAGTAAACAAGTCCCTTACCTGTGGTATGCCATCTAAGATGAAGCAGGCAATAGTAACACCGTTACTAAAAAAACCTTCCTTTAACAGTGATGGGTTGAAAAACTACTGACCTGTACCAAACCTCTCTTTTGTGTCCAAGTTGACTGAGAAAGTGGTGGCTGCCCGTCTGATTGCCCATCTTCAACGTAACAACCTTCAAGAGTCTTTGCAATCAGCTTACAGGCAGTACTGTAGCATCGAAACAGCCTTGCTAAAAGTTCAGAACAACATCCTGCACATTCTCGACAAACCCAATGGCCCAGCACTCCTTCTCTCCGACCTGAGCGCTGCGTTTGACACTATCAGGGTTGACACTATCACGGCATCCTGCTGCACACACTCTAACACGAAGTCGACTTTACAGGAGAGTGTCTGAGGTGGATAAAGAGCTATCTCAGAGACAGGAGTCAAGCTGTTCGCATTCAGGAAAGCAGTCGGAAGACACTCCACTGACATGTGGGGTCCCTCAAGGCTCGGTACTGGGACCTCTCCTGTTTTCAATCTACACTATTCCACTGGCTCGTATCATCAGAAGTCACGGTCTGTCGTACCATCTGTATGCTGATGATACACAACTCTACATAGAGCTGTGTCGTGACAACAACTCTTCACAGACAGCGGACATTGGGCGAGTGGAGCCTTGTGTGGCTGACATTAGGGAGTGGATGCGGTATAACATGCTGATGCTAAACGAGGACAAAACAGAACTGATTGTATTTCATCCTAAAAGTACTGACTCTGTTGAACTCCCTCAAGGTGTGACAGTAGGAAACAGCAGCATATCACCATCTAAGACTGCAAGGAATCTGGGTGTGATTTTCGATTCCACCATGTCACTCAGCAAGCACATCACAGGCATGACACGAGCTGCTTACTACCAACTTCGTGACATTGGTCGTATTGGAAAATACCTTGATCGTCAGAGCACCAAGCAGCTTGTTCATGCACTTGTTATATCGCGTCTGGATAATTGTAACAGCCTTCTTTACGGTCTGCCAGATACATTACTAAAGCAGCTGCAGCGTGTACAGAATGCATGTGCCAGGATTGTCATGAAGTGCTCCAAACGTGACCATATAACACCACTACTGATGGAGCTCCACTGGCTACCTGTACACGCTCGCATAGAGTATAAGATCATCTTTCTCACTTTTAAATGCCTCAACAACTTGGCTCCTGCTTATCTGGAAGACCTAATAACACTTTATCATCCAGCACGATCACTCCGTTCAGCTGACAAAAGACTGCTTGTGGTACATCCTTCCGCCAAGAAACATTACAAGAACAGGTCGTTTTCTTATGCCGCTCCTCTTTTGTGGAACCAGCTTCCGGAACACATGCGACTGATAGACAGCACTGCACATTTCAAAACAGTTTTAAAAACATTTTTCTTCACTAGATAATTTTATTAACTTATTAATATTTGCAATTTTATTAACTTATTACCTGTACAATTGAATTTTACATGGCGTATGCAGCTTTTGTAATTCGCTGTCTTTTATTTATTCTAACTTTACAATCAGTACTATAAGTTTTAGTTATAGCTTTAAAAATGTTAAATGTTCTTTGATTTAACTTTTACATAGCTTCGTCCACTACGAATTTTATCCTGTTTTTAGTATGTACAGCGATCCAGAACATTTTTTTGGATGGACCGCTTTATAAATGCTTATGTAATAATAATAATAATAATAATAAGAGGTGGTTATCCTGCCCCCCCCCCGTTTTCTTAGTCTTGATACGGTCCTTATACTAATCATTATCAAACACAATTCATTTATCATAAGTCCAACATCGGAGCAGTTGTGTAGTGAATGTATCTATTGACAAATTTTAAATTACTTATGCTTTAGATTTTAATATTTGATATTATGTGTTAAAAAATGCTGGTTTTATGTGCTATTTTAGTCATCTTTATATTGGAAACACCATCCAGAGGCGTATCCAGGGGGGGGGGGGGATCTCGAAAACCCCTTAATGTTCAGAGTGATGATTTGCCATTTTATTAATTTCACCTACGACCATTGTCATATCTTCACTTTACGTCAAATGTTTCATTAAATCGCACCGTTGTTTTTCAAAATTAGCAAGTCCCTATTAAATTACGCCACTGACCCCAATCAGTCAGGGATAAATGAATGGGGTTTTATGCCACATGTGTGCACATATAGGTTAAACTGGGCCAAGAGAACCTCTTGAGGATGGTGACATGACACTGCCCTCCAGACACAGGATTCGAAATTCGACGGATCAGCATTGAACCGGCATTGGTTTAGTGTCGTACTGATTTGTAGGGGATTCAGACATGAGCCAGAAATAGAGATGAACATAGAACAAAAGCCAAATTACAACAAAAAAAAATATTCTAAGAATTTTTATACGCATTACAACCATCCCTGAATGTCAAAGCTTTGTGTGAGGTATATAGTGGGTGGCGGGAAAAAGCAATATCGTTCAACGACCCACAAAGCCTAAAATCCCTCTATTATAGTATAGATATCTGGTGACCTTCACTTTCAGAATTCTGTCAACTACCACAAGATGGGAAATCTGATTTGGTGCAGATACTAGATAAATATATTGCATACACACCACAGGCACCTGATGTAGATGCTAAGATTTTGATGGAGCTGTATTGAAACTATTAGACACTTAGGTGCGGACCATTTAATACCAGGTGGGGGGGGGGGGGGGATGTTTTTCCTTCCTAACCAAACTTTTTTTTTCTCCCCAATCAAAAACAAACATTTTTTTTCCTAAGATGTCAGAGACAAACTATTTCTCACAAAATATTGAGAAAAGCTCATGTGTTTGAGTTAAGCCTTAAAACATTTGATCAAGCATAGTGTCATTCTTTGGCAGTTTCCGATATATTTGGAACGATCTGCTGGCTGTCAAAAATCTATTTTTTTCTTACACATACATTTTTTTGTGCCAACTTTGTGAACAAATTATTTTTTTTACGAAAAAAAAAAACCCCGCACCTGGTATTAAATGGCTGGCCCCTTAGTGCCAATGTATTTATTAAAAAAAACTCAGTACGTAGGTATGTTATGTAACACAGGCATGTAGGGCCTACATGCAATGTCCTCCCGTCTCTCCTTACAGCCATTCTTCCCTCACCTGTTACTGTAAATGCCTGTGTTAACAGCACAGTATGTCGAATCCCAAAGTACAACAACATAATAAAACCTTCATTGGTGGATTGACGGTGAAGATAATGGAAAGCAAAATATAGATATATATAGATTCTGCAGAAATTTCAGTCCTAACTTATTTAATTATTTATTAAACACTAAATGTAAAAGGTCTTATAGTTGCTGAACATTGGGCCAGACACTGCGTTTAAATGGAAATTATTTATCTAGCTGTTGCCACAGTATACCATACTCATAGACCTCCAACTTCATAACTATATTAAGCAGTACTAATATTTAACCAGCCTAGGTTGGCATGGCTCCAATACTCTGCCAGTAGATCTATTTTGAAGCTCTTTGAATAAGTTTTACATGCATAGACAAGTAGCAGACCAAAATAACTTACTAGTAAGTATACAACTATGTCACTTTACACAATATCAAACAGAAATAACAGACATGTCACCATATCCAGTGAACACAGTTTGTACGTGTGGAACAAAATGAGCTTTTGGGCTCATCAAATTCCTTGACTTTTCCCTGATTTGAGGCATTTTTCTCAAATTCTCTGATGTTTCCCTGACTGGAAAAAAGTGAAACTCATTTTCTAGGTTTTCCATGATTTCCAGGAAGAGTGGGAACCCTGAAATAGTGTTTATGCGAAGACGACTACTAGATGACACATGTATATCACTAACTGGGAGTTTTGTCGATGCTAACAAAAACGACCCATTGAGGTCTGCTGCTACATATTCACGAGGGATGGATACTGACAAGAATGTCAGTACCCTGAGTAATTGCAATTATTGATCTATGTGTGATGGTTTGTGTTAAGAGAGTCACTACAACAAGAAATTGACACAAATATTTATTATAACCACATTATTCGACAAAATTACTCTTGAAGAAATAAGGATTGCTTTCGACACCAATAAACAGTACTGTTGCATCCTAGTTCATGATATTGTTAAATAAATGTAATCTCTGCCGCCTCGAAATATTAGGCAGTGACATTTCATTATTAATGTTTGCATGAAGTCGGCGTGGAAAGTTTAGGGAATCTACTCAGCAGCCACCTAAGTTTATTCTGACAATGCACAATCCCTGAATAAATAAATGATTGTGTATTGGTGAACCGTTAACGATTTGTATTATTATTACAACATGGACTTATTATACCAAGCCAGAACCTGTTATATTACTTTAATCGTGTATTTATCGGCAATCTGAAGATATGTTCCTCTGACGTTCGTCAGTCTTTAAATTATTGTAAAACTACTAAGGTATAATTTCTATGGACGTACAGTAGTATTATATTTAGATTGTTTATTTGCAATTATTGTCATTTTTTACTGTTCGAAAAATACAAATTGTATCATTCTTACTTTTTACGGTAATATTTCATGTGTGTATAGAACTTCATGATTTCAGCATCGAAATCATTATAACAGGGTTACCACGAGAGGGGACAGGGGGATCTGGACCCCTCTACTAGGTACAAAATGGAAACCCCCCCCCCCCCTTGTTGAAGAAAAAAAAATAGTTTGCATATATTTTGTAATTAAAATAACTAATTCTAATCGCTAAACTACAAAACTTGGAAAAAGTCTAGAAGAGGAACCCCCCCCCCCCACATCACAAGCTCACCTAACATCCCAACCCTTTTGTACCCCCAACTTAAACATTGCTGGTGAAATTTTGCTATAAATTATTTCATGGAGTGGATTGGTGTGATTAGAACATACATTTATCATGTATGCTGAAGTGATGGGATCGATATGGCTTTTAATAGCGGCTCCATATATTTATCAGTGATTTATACTAAATACATAAGCCTGCCATTTAAAAATATGACAAAAATATGTAATTGAACAAACATTCGACTTTAAAGATTGATAATACCGTGGGGAATTGATCTTAAAAATGGTGCGCAATAACATCTCCCACATAATACTCTCATAGACTTGCTATATCCCATCATGGAGATAGTAAAGGAGGAGTTGCAGCTTGCCCAAAATGCTTTCGCCGAGCGCGTCTTTGCCTGGGTCATAAAAAAATCGCATTACAATGATAGAGGGTAGGAGGGTGGGACGCCACGATCCAGAATTTGTCACAGTTGTAGCGAGATCCAACATTAAACCAGCATTGGGTAGTATATCGTGCTGACTGGGATTGTTGTTGTATTATTCCTTACAACTTCTGCCGATTTTCAACCTTTACTGTCTTAATGATCAAACCTGATATATTGAGACAACCTTGATTTAATTATAGAGGTAGAAACATCACGGGATGTGAATGCGCTCATGATTACTTCAAACTTTTTTATTTTAGTTATGATGCATGTTTTAAATATCCTGTGCCCGTTTTAGTATACAATGCAAGTTTGATTGTAATTTATTATTATTATTATTATTTTTATTGTTTTTCTTCTTATTATTATTATTATTTTTATTATTATACCAGCAATAATCTAATTATAAAAAAAACAACTGGCGCTAACAGTTATATCATGTATACACCACCAACAGACGTGATTCGGGCCGGAAGGCTTGACCAAGGGGGGTGGGTATAAACATATGCTCAGACAGACAACGGTTGAGCTTAGCTGTCAACATCATCGGCACGTGTAAATATTAAGCTATCTTACTATAATTTCAGCTAAGCTCAACCATGTGCTCGCTATAAGTTATAATCGTATGTAATAGATGAGTATAAAACAAAATGCAACAGAATCGCGAAAAATCTACCGATTTTGTCACTTCAAAAACTGAGTTGAAGCTGCGGCCATTTTCTCCCACATGGTGTCAATTAATCATGTCAACAGCCATGCTTTGTATGTCTAAATCACGTGATACATATATCCGGTCAAACATGTAGGTCAGGTTAGTCACATCAGAATCTGGATTCAGCACAGACTTGCTAGTCGAAAGCATCTCCCCACTCCTATTATCATTAAGGCCGCGACCATGAAACTCCCACCACTAAGACAAAGAAAACCACAGTGCATATGAGGGAGGGGAATCGGCGGTATACACACTGCATCCTTTGGATTTTCAAGTTGCAACTCCTCCTTTACTATCTCCATGATCCCATCTATACGCTCGGCCCTCCCAACATCCTTAAGTGAAGAAATGCAAATTGGACAATAATTAAGCATCAGGCGCCGTGTTCTGTGGCGAGCTTAAGAGGTAGGTTTATAATTAGACAAACAAAACCAGTATGCCTCCATTCATGTGGTGAAATAACACCTTAGCTCATAAGTTTTAAGATCGTCTCCGAATACAACCACTAGAACATACTACATGTATATCAATATAAAATCTAAACATCATTCTTAACCTTTTTTCTTTGTGAACAAATAGACACTCCCCTAAACACATCAACTTATGTGACACATATGCCTTGTTACTGCTAGCGTACATATTACACGTTATTTATACTTCATCAAATGTGTTTTGTAAAAAACATGATATTAAACATTCCTAAGTAATGTTCATATCAAAATGATATCTGTAACGTTATTATGTATCTCAGAGGTTACTGTAAATAGCCACATTTTTTTTAAATGTTGTGTCGCGTATGAATTTGTGTGGTGAAACCATAAAATCGATTGGCGGCCATCTTGGATTTATGCAAATTAATGTAAAATGATAGCTTCTGCTTCAGTTATTATCTTGGGTTTGATAAAAAATCTTATTAAAGGAAATGTATAATGGTATCCCAAGGTTTTGAAAGAGTACACTGTCATGGTTCAAGGTGATGACACAGGGCTGTATTGGCTCTATTGGTTGCTATGCAGATGGGGGTGAAATGGAAGCGTTGCTATGTTGATGGGGGTATTATTGCAGCTCTTGCAGCTCATATATATTTCTCAACCTGTTCTATTACCATTATCACATTACGATGTTTAAATATGTATGCCAGAGCTCGAAATATGATGATATATTGGGGTTATGACTATATATAGACCCTATTGGCGGCCATATTTAATTTATGCATATTAGGTTGCAAATGGGTAGCTTCATCTAAGGTTCTTCTTTCAATATTTTATATTACCATTATCAACTAAAATGTAAAATTTGCACATAATATGCTGAAAATATGTCCTCTAGAGCCCGGTATGTGATAAAATATGAGGAGATATATATTTTTTGGCGGCCATCTTGGATTCATGCAAACGAGGGCAAAATAAGGCCGCCTCAGCTTCTGTTCTTATCTTAAAAGTTGCAGAAATTTTTTAAAGAACATATATGCCAAAGGAAACATTTGTACTAAAAAATGCAGGTCTTGTCATTTTGAGCTCTTAGCAAGCCTACCAATTGTGCTCATGCAGGACATGTCTCATTATTATAGTTATACACTCAATGATGCTGGGGGATACATGTGCTCTCAGGGTTCCAGGATAATACACCTCCAACCGTAGATGCTTTAAACTAGTACATTCGGAGAGCCACATATCAAGCATACAGTAACCTGGTAACCATCATTGGTGCCAAATCTGTTGCTCTTGTGACAACTATAGCAGTCCCACCAATAGGACCGGCTGGAAAATGTTGCCAGCGTATATGAATGAGGTGGCGCACATGACATTATATATCCTTCGGGTGAGGTGGGATAGGGTTGGTGAGGCACTGAGCCCACTATAGTTTTTACATTTTGAGCCTGGGATGACCCTAACAATGCTATCGGTAATTATCGTTTTATAAACGGTAAAATAGATAAAAATATATTATTTTCAGCTTTTTAAGTTGGCTAGTTCAGACGAAATTGACGGCACAAAATTATTATCCTGTATTTTTTGTAACCATCCAGGAATTTGGCGGTTGGAGTGGGGCTAGTAGTTTAGTGAGTTTGGCAAAACAAATGTTCCAGCCTTCAGTTTAACCCTAATTGGTATGCCAGAAGCTGGGTTAGGCTTCACATCATTTGTGTACATGTATTGTTTAATAGTGAGAGTATCTGACAAATTATGTAAATGTTGAAAAGTAGCAATTTTACATACTGTTGTATGTCTCGCGTTGTCTTTACTGCATGCTTCTTTATCTTCAGTGACCTGCATCACATTCACATTTGTCATCGACGATTTCTTGTTGGAGTTTTTATGCTTAAAAAAAATACCACATCACCATGTACACATATTGCATGACGGTTAACATATCACCATTCAATAAATTATTATTTCCATTAAATACATTAATGACTTGCACACATCTTAAAATACAATAAGTTTCTGAATTTTTAGTTGCTTACAATTTGTGAGATCTTATTGTGATTTGTCAAGTTACACCAAATGTTTCTCATGTCAAAGCTTGCGCATGCGTTCTCTGCTCTGACATTGAGGTCACATATAGGTCTCTCATTTTCTTCCTGATGGGTAGAGTATCGTTGTCTCAAATCATTCTCTGATAGTGTGTATGCGTGATCCTGATTTGGTAAAGTAATGGAGACAAAAAAAAAATGGAAAGATTGAATTATCTCAACCATATATTTTGATATAAGAATATCGTGTGAAAACACACAATAGTTTGTAAACTAAACACTCTTATTTTAACATTGAAGCGAAATCCAAATAATCCAGTAAGCACAAAGAATTTCTAAATATTACCTCTCAGATGACGGCCAAACATTATAATAACATCGACTCAACATATCGTGTTTTCTGGAAATCAATCAGTTAAAATAATGTTTTACTTTGAGCAGAATTAAACATTTGACTTACATTGCTTGTGTCCATTTATTGTTTAGTTGTGTATGTATTTGCCAACTATGAACTAAATATGTAAATGTTGAAAAGTAGTGATTGTACATACTATTGTATGTCTCGCGTTGTCTGCACTGCATGCTTCTTTATCTTCAGTCACCTCCATCACATTCACATTTGTCATCGACGACTTTCTGGTAGAGCTTTTATGCTTAGAACAATTACCACATCACCATGTACACACATTGCATGCTAGTTGATATATGACCATTTCATAATTTAATGTCTTTTAATAAATAAATAAATATTAAAATCCAGTTATGTGTTGTAACATTGTAACGTGAATACTTACTCTGACATTTTCAAATAGCGTAGGTATGGCATTTTCACGAACTTGTGTTTTCTGTAGTGTTCTATTTATTGCTTCTGGGTTGAAATGTTTACTGCACAGTCTCGAGGCTTGGGTCGGATGCCCTTCCCGTCCACAGTTAGACACCCACTTGTCATAGATAGCCTTATGTTTTCTTTTATCTGGAAATCTGTCAAATGTACAATGTTTGACATTATTGTTACAGTTATCAACACAAACGATACTGTGTGGAAATCATTTAAATTACAGTAATATACTACAAGTCACTAATAAATGTACTTGTCCTAATTGTCATTATGAAATGGTGTCCATATATTTGTTCAATTAGCAACTTAGCAGTAATGCTCAAATATTAGTGTATTTTTACGAAGCAACCCCTTATTTATTTTCATTATGGACATTTATTTATTGACTCAGAATTTGATATTATTTACTTCTCCAAAAGTGACTAGATTGTCAACAAGCGAAAAAGCAATAATGTCAAGTCTGATTAGGGGTTTTGTCTAGTTAAAAAAATAAAAAATACGAGAAAAACTCGGAAGTGGGTGGGTGGGTGAAACCCCAACTCGGACTTTTATTTTTTTTGGAAATGTTGTGTTTTTTGTGTAGTTTTCATGTTTTCAAATGTTTCCTAAAAAAAAATAGGATAGGGGGGTGGGTGGCTGGTGTCTGACCAATCCGAGTTTTTCTCGGATTGTTTTGCAATTGACAAGACCCCTTACTGTAACTTACTTGTGGAAGGTAATTCCATTCGCTGAGCTGATCTTGTTACGGTATGTGTAACAATTCATGGCATAACACTCCAATCCTTTCTTGCTCTCTGATTTTGGCCGTCTTTTGACACTTTTGCAATCAGCCATGGTCTAAAAATGTATATATATATATATTATATTACATTCCTTGTTAAAATGTATCCCGAAAATACATTGAGGGCTAGTAGATTAGTGAGTTTGCCAAAACTAATGTTGTAGTTTTCAGTTCCACGCTAACTGGTACACCAGAGCTGGGTTAGGCTTAACTTGGATATAGTATGCTATTTTGCCAAAAGTTAACCTTGCCCAGAGTGTAGCTTTAACCATGTTAAAGCTGGTATTAGCTGTGGAACTAGAATATGCAGGCCTGTGTCCATCAGTTGTCTATAAATGGCCACGTCAAGGGACTCCACCACAACGCCATGTCAACGATACAGGTGTACATGCATAGATAGTACAACCTGATGACTTCAAAGAGACTATAAGTAACAGCAATATCATCGGATTCTAGCTGATTGTTTTTGTTTAATTATTACCCATAGATGTCTCTCAGGTATATAGTCTCACCATGATTTAAGAGGCAGCTGTCGATGCCTGATTTTAAAGTGTTCTCAACATGATTAATAACATACTCCACTTGTTGTTTCTTGTCAGGGCTGGGACTTAATTTTGGAATTCCCATGAGTCACTTTGAATTGTGGGACCCAAGTGTCCCACAAATAATCATCAGTTGATTTAAGTGTCAGCTCACGGAATGATCTGGCTGTACATACAGGCTAAACTAGGTCAAGAGAATATCCAGGTTAGGATAGATGTTTATAATAGCCAATTGTTTGGTACTTTACAATCTTTTAAATCTGATTGTCTCGTTGTGTCGCTGGTACACCAAATGCGTATCATGTCCGAGCATGTAGATGTGTTTACTGCTCCGGCATTGAGGTTAAAAGATGCATGATCTCAGACTGCCAGGGCTCGTTTTTTTTCTAATCCTGTATCTGCTGAAAAGTATCATCTGACTCATCTCACCCTTTGTAAGCGGTTCACATGGCCCAGTTTAGCCTGTATGTGCACATATATAACCGAAAATAACATTCATTCATCATTAATTCATTGTCTCTCATGCTAAAGTAGAGAGGCTTCCTGGGTTAGGACCCTGGAAGGTCCTAAGACAATTTAATTAAAGTGAGAGAGTATCAGGCCCGCTTGCAATTTATAATTTTGCTTACCATCAGGGAAAGCTATTTTCTACATTGAGATCCTGTTTAAGGTAAAAATACTATACACAAATTTATATCCGATGACCACATATATCAATAAAACGTCATATGTCGCATGATTTTCCGTATATATTTTCATTCGGCCTCAGTATTATCCTTTGCACTGCTGTATATATAGGCCGTTAATGCGAAGGAAATGTCATTAATTGAAAACATAATTTGTGGTAGATGAATTATAGTCGAGATGAATTGTAGTTCAGATGAATTATAAATGCCAGCTGGAAATTCAGCAGGACAAGGGTTAAATAAACACTGTAGGACAGCGCGGAACTACTAACACGGAATGTTGGCCCAGTGTTGTATTCAGCGTATCTGATGGTGTCGTAATTGTGGACAGCAATGGGCCAGCGGACCGAATAGACATGGTGACGGCTGATTCACTCATTGCAGCTACGGGAGTCTACATATGCTCAACTGCGATAAAACACCGGCTTAAGATGTGCTAATAATTACATCTAATAATAATAATAATAATAATGAGTTGATTCAATGCACATGTATGTATGTACATTGTACATATATATGATATTTAAAACTGGCGTTCATTATATATTCCAATTAATATAATAGTAATAAAAGATACAAGATAGTTAAGATAAATGTATATACGGCATCCAGAAGAATAGCTAAACAGGTATCCATGATACCTTTTCTGGTCGCTACCCACCTGTTGAAATAATAATATATATATATATATATATAAATATATATGTAGGCCTATATATTACCTCATAAATATATTGAAAAACGATGTAAAATGGCACTAATCAATTTAAATGTAACCTACAGTAAGAACAAAAACAACATAAAAGCGTATCTAAATAACTCATGTAGCAGAGTCACACTTCGATCGCTTTCATCCGTGCAGCAGACTACCTTGACGTATACTAAACATTTCACCGACCATGTAAATACAATCCGTAACCCTGGTAACGGTGCCGCTACATAACACTTGTAAAAAATGGCACTTCCTTTTCACTGGTGTGTTACATCACACTTCACATGTGCCTTTAGGCCTAATCAGGATATGCCTCTATAGTGCATGAATTAGAACAAGAACTAGGCATATTTCTAAACATTGTGCCTTTAAAAACACCCATGCGCGTTTTCCACGAAAAAAAAACAACCCTAATAACGTGTTTTATCAGGATGGGAAGCCAGGTTTATGGGTTGCCCCCCCCCCCTCCGGGGTAGAAAGGAGCACAATTATTCATTGAATTTTATTATTCCAAAAAAATATATCATTCACCAGATGGCGCTTAGGTGAGCAGAGGCGAGGCATGTAGGTAGAATGACTGAACAGTATTCAATCAACAATACAACAATGTGAGGGTAGAAGCTGCCAATGACGATAGGCCTACTAAATTACAGCCTATAGATCATAATCTGATAATGCCACGGCATAGAGTTAGAAACTGTACGGCCACAGTAAGATTAGCGCTGATGGGCACCTGGTTCAGGCCTATGTATATATACAGATATAGAAAGACTAGACACAACATGTTTCAGTTATCACTGGTTATGGTTAATACGATAACCATCCCTCATCACAGTTATTAGCTAAGTTCACTAATGTATGCAGATAATAAATGACCATGTATATTTACCTTTCACGGCGTAATATAGGGCCTGTCAGTGATTATATGAGCCCGAGGAGTTAATACAGTGCTGATGGCGGTTTGGTCGCATGTTGTCCTGTCAGGGTGCACACTTCTGTGTGTAGAGCGGGGCCTCCAAGGAGTGCACACAGTAGCATACGCTATTTTTAACCAACATTATTTCCAGTTGGATAGAATGATTCTCTCTAATATTTAAATACACAATTGTCTGACAGTAAAGTGAAAAAGACACATTTACACAAGCATGGAAACTACCGTGAACATAATGATAACCGCATGAATAGTGTTGTTATACAAATAGCGCCTGGTAGTGTATCCACCCCTACGAGGCCCCGCGCTGCATACATCTGTGTGCACGTTTATTGTCCCTACACAATGTTGTGGCTCAAACCGACGGCAGCAAAACCGTGTACACATTTAGTATAATCTATACGCCGTAAAAGGTAAATATAGCTGGTTATTACACATCTGAATCAGTGAACATTAGAAGTCATCTGTGAGCGGCGATATGGTATTATTGTCTGTTGATCACTGTTGATACGCACAGTTATTATTTATGTAAAAATAACGTCAACGGTGCCCTACAAAGCATTTTATATAGACAACTCACATTGTCTCTACATACAATTAGAATGAAACCGTTTTAAAGCGCATGTCAATGTTTGCCCATCCTTAAGGTGATGCTGGGCTAATGCCGGCTTTACAAAATCTTGGATAAATGCTTCACTAGACTTCAATTCAGCGCCACCTGGTGAATGAGATCATCTATAATGGTTGTTTGACGGCATTGAAAGGGTTAGGTATTGAAGTGAGTAAAATATTCATTTATTCCATTTTCTTACCAATATTTTTGGGTACATCTTGTCTCATTGAGCGATCACATCTAGACACGGTGCTGGTCTGTAAAGCGGAACATTATATTGAACATTGACATTATTTGCCGCAAAAATAGGATAAATACATTTAATTGTTCAGCAAAAAAACAATAAACAAGAGGATTGTAGGGTGACCTCTACTTTTCAAGGGGCTACTCTATTTGTTGTTAGCTGGGCTGCATGATTTGGAGTTGATAAATTTATGTCTCATGTTTTTTGATCAAAATAACCTATATGTGACCTTCGAATTCAAAATGGTTACCGCCAATACACAAATAAAAGCGTTTATTATGCATGTGAATCATTATATCATAAACAACATTTGTTTAAGGGAAATCTAAAAAATGGACTACGTAATACGGCATAATAGGTTACAAGGCATTCAAAACTGTGTTTGAGCGAAGTATATTCTAACATTGTTTGATGTGCTTATTATTTAGAATGACATCATTATTTAAATAGTAAATATGTGAAATGACGCCCATCTTGGATTGTATGATAAAATATAGGTCAGGCGATGCGTGTGAAGCTCAGTATTGTGGGGAGCCTCATCATCCTCAGGAAATGAAATGAATCGGGCTTTAGGCCACCTTTGTGCACATATAGGCTAAACTGGGCCAGGAGAACCTTCTGAGGATGGTGAGATGATTGAGATGACACTGTCCTCCAGACACAGGATTCGAAATTCGAGCCCTGGCGGTCTGAGGCCGAGCACGCTACCTCTCGGTCACGGAGGCTCCCCACAATACTGACTTTCACACGTGGATGGGGAAGAAACATTTTGTTTCTTTCAAACCGCCGAGACCGGGAACCGAACCCCGGACTCTGGCGTGAAAGGCAGCGGTGCTAACCACTACCCTAGGGCCCCCGCCCATACAAAATTGTTTCTTCCCCATCCACGTGTGAAAGTCAGTATTGTGGGGAGCCTCCATGACCGAGAGGTAGCGTGCTCGGCCTCAGACCGCCAGGGCTCGAATTTCGAATCTTGTGTCTGGAGGACAGTGTCATCTCATCATCCTCAGGAGGTTCTCCTGGCCCAGTTTAGCCTATATGTGCACAAAGGTGGCCTAAAGCCCGATTCATTTCATTTTTTGTCAGGCGATGAACAATAAACATTAGAAATGTTTGTTTCGGCGCCCAAGTCATACAAAATCAATAAATGGAGCAATTCTGAGCCACAAAAAAAAAGAGGTTTAATTCACATTTTGATAGCCATTTTGTTTCAAGGTTAGGGTTATGGGTTTGTGGGTATAATGTATAATGGTGAATTTCGCGGCCACTTTGGATTTTTTCTTTAAAATCAGTAACGTTTATTCAGTAAATACATAAAAAACGGCGGATACCTTTGATTTAAAGGTCATTTCTTTCCAAAGTCACAATAAAAAAATTATCAATTAAAAATATTGAAGAAACCATAAATTGTGCTTTTATGTGCGACAAACTATAGAAAATATGGGGGGTTCTTAACATTTTGGTGGCTATTATGTGTTTTGCATATAGAATGTTATCCGACAGATTCGAATTCGGCACACACAAATTAAAAAATATGTATGACATTTGTAAATACCATTCATTTTTAAGCATACGCATATCTGGGTTCAGAAAACATAGGCCAGCTATGGATATGTTCGATAACTGCCATTTATTATGTCCTTTCCTTTGATCATGTCGACTGGTTTGTTTTGTTGTTCATTTTGATTATTTTTTAATAAAAAAAATGCTTGTGGAGAGACGATTTTTTACTGTACCGCTATAGGTGATGTGTTTTTACAACGGGAATTTAAAATTTAGATAGATTTGTGGGTACCCCCTTAAAAGTGGTCAAAATATAAAGTTTGTCCCCGGTAACATCTCATTTCATGTTTTGGACACATCAAAGTTTTTTAAAAAGTTGGTGCTGGTGAGTAGTGTGTGTGTGTGTGGGGGGGGGGGGTGGACTAATTGTTTCAGCTAAAACATATATGACATTGAGCCGGTGTTCGGCTTACGAGACACAAAAAATTACTAAGAAAAAGACTTTCATCTATTAAACATAGCAAAAACAAGCTTGGCGAGCGCATATAAATAGGGTGTGCAGTTCATTATAAAAAAATCTATATCTTTAGCATTAAAATCAGCGTAATCAGTATTAAATATCACATTCAATTAAAAAGTGTACTTTTTATTTTGATTAAAATATGTACATATAGCCTACGTTGGTCTAAAGGTTTCACGGGCCGACTTCATCTACCAGTCTCTACATGGAGAGGCAAAGTGCCACATCTTAGCATGGATAATATGCGACGTTCATGTCATGTCTTCGTATGTTTAACTTCACATAATCTTCCGTTACAAGACTAATTTTAAAACATCTATATGTTCGTAATTTATTGCCATTTAATAAATTTCGGTCGTTGAATAAATCAAGCTGTATGACTGCTACTGTTGTTGCTAACCCCTGTATGGGAAATGAATCTGGCAGGCATCTGAATCTCATTTCTATTTTTCCAAAGTACATTTCCTCATTTCCTTTAATTTTGAACCTTTAATTTCCACATTTTTGTGTTCTTGGTGCTGCTTTCAAAACGTATCTAGTTATGATTTAAATGGCCTGTTTTGATTTAATTACAGATTTCATTCAGAAGAAATAGATTTTAGAAGCTGGCGACATATGGTTTAACAAAAAGTGTTCTGCAATGACCATGGACATGGAACCGAGACACACTTTCCTTATGGCTGCGAAGTATAGCTTTATGTCAGAAAGTATGAAAACAGGCAGTTTTGTATATTTTAATTTTCGAAATGTTAGACGTGAGCTGGAAGTGGATAAGGAAACTGACAAGTGTTCAATCGCAGTTAATACAAAACAAAAAAGCAGTGCTACTGTGTGTGGTACGTGTCATAAAGGTTTTACACGGGTGAGCAGCCTTAGAAGACATCATCGTATTCACACTCATGAGAAAAAGTTTGAATGTAGAACATGTAGCAAAAGATTTACACAAAAGGGCGAATTGAAATCACATCAGCTTGTTCATACCAATGATAAGCCTTATGAATGTAAAACATGTCATAAGCGATTTAAAAAATCTACAGATCTGAGGTATCACGAAATGAGTCACACTGGATTGTATCCTTATCGGTGTGATACATGTCATAAAGGATTTATACGGAAGTCCTTTTTACAAGAACATGAGCGAGTTCACACTGGTGATAAACCTTTTAAATGTAAAATCTGTGATAAAGGATTCGCACACAAGCGTAATATGACACAACATGAGCTTATTCACTCTGGTTATACACGCATTCACGCTGATACACCTTATGTATGTAAGGTATGTCACAAAGGATTTGTACGGTCATCAAGTTTAAAGACTCATGAAGTGATTCACACTGGTAAATCCCCCCATCAGTGTGATGTATGTGGAAAGCAATTCAGCCAGAAGAATCATTTGGAATCACATCGGCCTGTTCACACTAGAGAAAAACCTTATGAATGTGAAACATGTCACAAGAGATTTTCATGGAAGGGAGGTCTGAATACACATAAGCGTATTCACGCTGGAGATAAGCCTTATGAATGTAAAACATGTCACAAGAGATTTACATTGGCAGATGGCTTGAAAAGTCACCAAAACGTTCACATGATTGATAAACCATACATGTGTAACACATGTCACAAAGAATTCACACGCCTAAGAAGTTTGAAGAATCATGAAGCGATTCACACTGGAGATTATTCTCATCGGTGTGATATATGTGACAAAGGATTTATACAGAAGAGTCACCTGGAAGAGCATCGGCGGGTTCACACTGGCGAGAAACCTTACGAATGTGAAATGTGTCATAAAAGATTCACAATGAAAAGTAATCTGAAACAGCATCAGCATGCTCACACTGAGACAACGTATGAATGTAAAACATGTCACAAACGATTCACACAATTAAAGAACTTAAAGTGGCATGAGGCCACTCACACTGGAGCTTATTCTTATTGGTGTGATACGTGTGGTAGAGGATTTACACTGAGGTTCAAATTAAAGATACATCAGCGTGTTCACACCGATGAGAGACCTTACATGTGTTTTATATGTGATAAGTCTTTTAAAATTAAGCAGGATCTTAAAAGGCATCAGCTTGTTCACTCCGATGAGAGACCCTATACGTGTTTAGTGTGTGATAAGGGGTTTAAAATTAAGATAGCTCTTAAAAGACATCAGCGTGTTCACACGAGAGAAAAACCTAGTAAGCGTGTTCAGACGAGAGAAAAACCTTAGACATATTATATGTGTGATACATGACATATACTATTTTCATTTAGGTAGGATCTTGAAAGCAATCAACGTGTACACACTGGACATGCCAGAGATAAGCCTCAGATACGTGATACATGAAAAAAAAACAATACAAATGTAGGCAATCAATCACGCAATCAATGAATCAGAACTCGTTTGTATACACTTGAGATACACCTTATAATTGTAAAACGTGTCTTATGTTCAATGTTAGTACTTGGAATAAAACTGGCCTGTTTGCTACTTGCGATATAGATAACAACTTCACAAAAAAAGGCCACAGTAATGTGATCAAAACTAATTTACTTGTGATAACACTGAATATACATTATTGTGTGTTTAAACTTAGAAACGTTATGAATGTGCAACATGTCACCAAAATTCACACTTTTATTTGTTCGAATAGAGCTTGCAACAATTCGTATGCCATATGATATCCAATATGTTATTTATTTATGTATATTTAAAAACAGGTTATTTTAAAAATGTGACTTTGTATATTAAAATTTCTTCATAATATTTTTCCCTATCCATTTGTCGTTGTTAGAACTAGCGTCATTTAAATTGGTTATTTGTCCTCAGGTTCTTCTGATTGTGCATTTGTACTTAGCAATAACTTGCCATATGGAGGTGATTATCGTTACTTAAATACCTTGGAAAAATATATCCTAATATGATTCATAAGTGACTGGTGGACCCTGACTGGTAGACTGATCGAGTTTGTGACCAGATATAAATATTATCAGTTGTTCTGTTTCTGGTTGCCCAGATGGCTCTACACTGCCCACCCTAGACACTGCTACTTCGCATGTTAAAATGTGCAGATGGTTGAGGTCATATCCCCCACTCTCAATTTCAAGTATTGTAGTAAGCTTGTGATTGGCCGACTGTCTTGCTAAAAGTACCCTGATCGGCTGGCGAGAATATTATGGTGGGGGAGGAGTGGGTGTAGACAGATACCTGTGTGGAGCCCAGCAAACGCGAGGATTTGACCCAATGCTGTTTCACTATTGGCCCACCGCCAACGGCGCTGGACCAACATTGAAACAACATTGGGTCAAGTCTTCGTGTTTGCTGGGAGAGCTGTCCGCATTATGATACACGCGTGCCGTCTGTGTCTGGTTGGAGCAGGCTGCAAAGTGCTCTGTGTAGGATGGCTCATGCAGATCTTCAGTTGTTTTAATGAAAGGATCTGTGCCTTCAATGGTAACGCCATAAATGGTTTCCAAACTCCACTCGAGCTTAAATATATATATATATTTCAAACTAGCTAAGAAACAAGTTACAGAATACTTCAAATATGCACAAAATCAGAGCATCGATTCTTGTGCAAAAAGAGGATCGAAAATTTCTGAGTCTCCATTTTTGTGCAAAAATCAGATCGAAACGTTCGGCTCATATGAGGTAGGCGCCCTCTCATTTGGCAAATGTCGATTCTTGTGCAAAAAGAGGATCGAAAAATCTGAGTGTCAGATCTTGTGCAAAAATCAGATCCAAAATTTTGAGCCTAGGAGTATTGTGATTGGTTCAAAACCACGTCCTCTGATTGGTAGATGCAATCTACCAATCAGAGGCTTAATCTTGCCTGTGAAATGTGTATATAAGGCACAGCCAAACCATATCATATTGTCAATTTCCAGCTCGAGAAATTTTATCTCAGTTTAAATTGATTTCAAGCTACATTCATCTACCTTCATTATGAGCAGCAGAGACGAGAGAAGAAGACCCAGGTCGGAAGAGAAGTCATCAAAGCATAAGCTTCCTTCCGTAGTGGTACAGCTTCCTATTTCTGCTAGAAGTGCTTCATGTACCCCAAGCAGCGCTAAGGGGGACAGGAAGAAGCAGGAGAAGGTGGAGAAGACGGAGAAGGAGAAGAAGCAACTGCCAGCTGCCACAGTCACTTTAAATGACTTGAGACGTCAGGAGAACGTTCTCATTATCCCCGATGATACTGGGGACGTTGAAAACGCTGTGTTTGACACGGCTGTGTTCGAGCGGGGGTATCTCTCTCCTCTACCTCTCTCACCCGAGAGGGTAGCAGGCACTCAACAGCAGCAGACGCAACGGGTAGCCAGGCCGGCTCCCGCCTCAAGTCCCTCTGATGGTTGGAAGGAGGAGATGAGAAAGGAGATGCAGGCTATGATGCGAGACTCCATGAGGGAGATGATGGCGATGCTACCGGGGCGTGAACCCACCCCCGCTCTAGGAACTGGACCACCCACGGTCCAGGGTCCGCTGGCTTTTTCACCAGGAACTGTGCCCCCCACGGCCCAGTTTCCACTACCAACCACACCAGGAACTGGGCCACCCACGGCCCAGGGTCCGCTGTCTACCACGCCAGGAACTGGACCACCCACGGTCCAGGGTCCGATGTCTTACGCACCAGGAACTGGGCCACTCAGGGCTCAGGGTCCGCTGACTGACGTTCCCCGGGATGTCCCTGCTTCAACCCATCATGAACTGTTAACTGATGAGCCTCGCTGGGCTCACTCAGTCGTCCACACTGGAGGGCATGCCTTTCCAGTGGGGCACCCGGTAGCCGTAAGGGCACACGTCATTGAGGACGAGACACTTCCAGAATGGCATGAGGATCCAGTGGTGGAGGACCAGGAGGAAGTCTACAACCCGTTCCAGGGGATCGAGGGCCTAGACGGTTATAGTTTGACGGGTCTAGGCTCTGCTTTACCAAGACAGAAAGTGGTGGTGACACCGTCAGTGAGACAACTGTCGCTCTGGAGGCAAGTCCGAGGCGGCAGGGTGATGGACCCCTCCATCAAAACAGACATGGTGGAGCGGATTTATTCTGGGGATCCGGCGGCTAAGCCGTTCCTGGACGCCGAGGCACCCATGGAAATCCCTACAAACACAAGGTTCCAAGCTGCTGATGCGACGCTCAGACGGAGGCAGAAAGACTTGGGCATCATTGCTCACGCGCTCACGACTGGACTAGATGACCTGGAGGGCGCCTCTAAACATCTGCTGTCGGCTGTGGACGACTTGGAAGAGGGTCCGATCAAAGACAGAATCTTGGAAGCTCACAGAGAGGTCACACAGGCTTCGACCCATCCTTTGGGGCATGCTCTGAGGATTTTGGCATCTAAGTTCAATGATGTGGCTAAACAGAGGAGGACAGCCCTGGAGACGACCTCATTGGACAGAGTGCTTTCGCAGCTCATCAAGACAACCCCCCTGGGGTTTGACTCCTTACTGGCTTCATCTCTACAGCCAGCAATACAGGCAAGCAGTTCAAGGAGACAGCAGGATATGCTCATGGCCGCCTTGAGATCAAACTCAAGAGCCTCAAGGCCAGCCAGGAGAGATCGTAGCCGCTCACCAGTGAGGAGGCCACACTCCAACCAGAACCACTCCCAAGGATTCAGGCAGTCCACAGACAGACAGCCCTTTCGGGGGAGCAGCCGCGGAAGCCGCGGTTCAGGATCCAGAGGCACCAGAGGAAGTCGAGGTAGCAGAGGACAGAGACCTTTCTCCAGGAGGTCCTGAATTTCTGGGCCGTCTGGAACAGTGCAGGGAATGGTGGGACCGCTTCGCAAAAGACGTTTTTGTGCGCGAAGCGGTCAGGGGTCATCGGCTCGAGTTCGAGTCGAGGCCTCCAGTATCAAGACCAAAACCACCTCCGGTGGAAAGGATGAACAAGGAAAGGGAGAAGGTCCTCCAGGAGGAGGTCGACTCCCTCCTGAGCAAAGGAGCAGTAGAGAGAGTAAAGGACAGAAAAAGGGGTTTTTACTCCAACATTTTCCTAGTTGCCAAGAAGGATGGAGGGCTCAGGCCAGTCATAAACCTGAGTGGACTCAACGTTTACATCAAGAAAAAGACTTTTCGAATGGCTTCACTGAAAGACGTATCTCAATCTCTGCGCAGGGGCGACTGGGCTGCCACTATAGACCTGAAAGACGCTTACCTGCACGTCCCCATAGCGGCGCAGCACAGACGCTTTCTCTGATTCTGGTGGAAGGGCAGCAGTTATCAGTTCAGGAGACTGCCCTTCGGACTGAGTTCAGCTCCGCGAACGTTCACGAGGCTCACCCTGCCTTTAGTGACCCTGTGCCGGGCCAATGGGGTGAGGATTATCGTCTACCTGGACGATTTTCTGGTGCTCGCCCGTTCCCGGCCGGAACTGAGTCGTCTCACGAGACTGGTGCTGGACATTCTAGAGAAAGCAGGTTTTCAGAGAAACCCCAAGAAGTGTCACTTGGAGCCAAGACAGCGCTTCGAGTATCTTGGGCTCCTGTGGGATACGAAGAAGCTAAGGGTCTTCCTACCAGAGGACAAGATCAGAGGCTTCAGGCAGTTAGGAAGCACTCTACTCTCCAACCCCAGTCTAGCCTTGGCCCAAACATTTTTGGGCAAGGCGATCTTTGCTCGCCGGGCCGTACAGTTGGGCCGGATGTTCCTGCGACCACTTCAGATGGCAGTAATAAAAGCATTGAGGTCGGATCGACTGGTCCTCAGCAACGAGGCCAGGGAATCGATACGATGGTGGACTCGACCCCCTACAGCTGGTATGGATTTGACGCCATACAGCACACAGATAGCCATGACCACGGACGCGTCCAACTATGGATGGGGAGCGAACATGGACGAGAAAAAGGCCAGCGGCAGATGGTCGGCCGCGGAGAGGAAGCTCCACATCAACCACTTGGAACTCCTAGCTGTTTTCAGGGGAGTTCAGGGATTTCTGAGACACCTGAGGAACAAGAGGGTAACGGTGCATCTGGACAATGTCACGGCGGCTGCCTACCTTGCGAAGGAAGGAGGGACCCGGTCAGAGACGTTAAATGCACTAACGACGGAGATACTGATCTTCTGCAGAGACCATGGTATTGCACTGAGCCCAGCTTATCTGCCAGGCATAGCAAACTTGGGAGCAGACGCCCTTTCCAGGGGGACAGAGACGAGGGAATGGTTCATAAATCCGAGGGTCTCGGAGAGGATCTTCAGTCGTCTTGGACTTCCACAGGTAGATCTATTTGCATCAAGGAGATCGGCTCAGGTGAAGACGTACTTCTCCCTGGACTGGAGAGACAATCATTCGGCAGGGACGAATGCGTTAAATCAGTCATGGACGTTCAAACACATGTACGCCTTCCCTCCGCCTCAGGTCATTCCTCTGATTCTGGGCAGGATGAGGGAATGCAAGGGAACTTTGATCTTGGTGACACCCTTTTGGTCGAGGGCAGCTTGGTTGCCGGAGCTGCTTCAGATGGCGGTTCGGGCACCTCTTCGCCTTCCTCAACACCCGAGCACAGTGAGGGAACTGAGCACGGGGAGACCCCTCCCATTGTTGCAGAAACTGAAGTTGACGGTTTGGCTCATATGCGGGAAACATTCAGAGTCCAGGGGGCAGATAACACCTTGGCAGAATTCATCTGTGGATCCTGGCGGGGTTCTACAAAGACCCAATATGCATGTGCATGGCGAAACTGGTCAGAGTGGTGTCGGGGATTCGCTATACCAAGAACTACGCCAACTGTAGGGCAGTTCCTGAAGTATCTATGGTTTCTTTACGAGGATAGACACATGGCATGGTCTACCATCAGGGTCCATAGAGCGGCCGTTGCAACAATTATCGACCCGCTTACGAACAGTCCTCTGAGTCAACATCCAATGGTATGTCGCTTTATGAAGGCAGTGTTCCTGGCAAGACCACCGCCTAGGAAGGTAAAACCTATCTGGAGCGTCTCGACAGTTCTGGAGATGCTGAGATCTTGGGGAAATCCAGAAGAGCTTTCCAGACAAAAACTAACTTGGAGAGTGGCGATGTTATTGGCGTTGGCTTCAGCAAGAAGAGCGAGTGATCTGTCATTACTGCATATTGATGAAGATCACTTGTTCAAGACAAACGATTCATGGCACTTTCACTTGGTGTTCGGTGCGAAGCAGGATAGGCCTGGTCACATCCCTCAAGACGTTATAATCTCAAAGCAAGCTTGCCGAGAGCTGTGCCCTCTAGAAAATCTTAGAGAATATCTAAGAAGAACGGAGGGGGAGAGAGGGGGCCACATGCAGCTGTTCCGCACTACTGTTCAACCTTTGAAGCCGGCATCGAAGCAGACGATACGCTCATGGTTGTCGAAGGTACTGGATTCGGCCGGGATTCTGGCCCCAGGAGGATCTACTAGGGCTGCGGCCGCCACATGGGCCGCAGCCAAAGCAGTTCCAATTTCGACAATCATGGCCGCGGCAGACTGGTCTTGTATCAAGACGATGGCCAACTATTACATAAGACCTCTTCCACAAGGGGCCTCGGCCTCTGAACACATTTCTGTTCAGAGGGCGTTGCTTGGAGATATCTGATTACTCCTTGAAAATGAGAAAAAAAAAATATATATATATAAATATGTATATATAGAGTTATTTATCTATATATATGAAAAAAAAATATATATAATTGTAAATATGTTTTTAGTGAATGAATTATGTTGATTTTCATTATATCTCATAATTCTATTAGAAATTCAATTTGATACTTTCGACGTTGCAACAAGTCCCATTTATGTCGTTACCATTGAAGGCACAGATCCTTCCATTAAAATAAATCAATTTTGACGCATAGCGTACTTAAAATTGATGTTTTAATAAAGGCTGTGCCGAAATGGTAACGACTGCTCTGTCGAAAGTAATATGATATGGGAGAAATTTCTCTCGCTTGCAAATTAACAATATGATATGGTTTGGCTGTGCCTTATATACACATTTCACAGGCAAGATTAAGCCTCTTTCTGATTGGTAGATTGCATCTACCAATCAGAGGACGTGGTTTTGAACCAATCACAATACTCCTAGGCTCAAAATTTTGGATCCGATTTTTGCACAAGATCTGACACTCAGATTTTTCGATCCTTTTTTTGCACAAGAATCGACATTGGCCAAATGAGAGGGCGCCTACCTCATAGTGAGCCGAACGTTTCGATCCGATTTTTGCACAAAAATGGAGACTCAGAAATTTTCGATCCTCTTTTTGCACAAGAATCGATGCTCTGATTTTGTGCATATTTGAAGTATTCTGTGACTTGTTTCTTAGCTAGTTTGAAATATATATATATATTTAGGCTCGAGTGGAGTTTGGAAACCATTTATGTCGTTACCATTTCGGCACAGCCTTTATTAAAACATCAATTTTAAGTACGCTATGCGTCAAAATTGATTTATTATATTACTGGTTGTCCTGATGGCTCATGCTTATTATCACCCAGGTAGAACCATGTGGGCCCAACGATGGATCAACACATGCAACTACGTTTCGTACAACGTAGACGTCCGTCGTTGGCCCAACATCAGTCCAATGTAGAGAGCCAACGTAGATTCAACATAATGCCAACATAGTCCCAACATATTGCAAACATTTTGCCAACACCAAATGAATTATAGGATGATCTTGGTTAGCAATGGTTAGAGCAAAAAATAAATAAATAAACTAATTTAAATTTAAGTCATCCTGCATGTTGAGTCTAGCTTCCATTTCTGTCAACAAACAATATATAAATACATTAAATACAGTTGATCATGTTAATAGGAGGAACATTTTCTTGAAACACCACATTCATAAATCTGTTCATCCAAATACAAAAAAATCACGTCATGCAATAGCAATTGTAAGGCAGCGTGATCAAAATAAATTACATAATGATATTTACAACACCAGCCTAATTATATAAACAGATTAAAACACATAATGTGGAGGCGGATCTAGGATATTTAGAAAGAAGAGCGCCATATTTTTTCGAATAGTTAGACCAATTTATAGGGAACTTTTAAAGGATTTGTCAAAAAGATGGAGGCGCGAATCCACCACTGATGGAATTTGTGGTTTAGATATGTTTAAAAAAATTGGGAAGTACTACACAATGCGGAATTTGTATTGCAACGCCAATGCATTTGTGAAAGACAAATTATTCCCTGGAAAAAATATATTTCATCGGTGAGGAATTTGTATAGCAACTGCTATGTATTTTTTGAAAGACAAATTATTCCCTGGAAAAATTATATTCCATCGGCTGAAATTGTTTGGGAGACACACCCAAATAAATTTTGCACAAGACCCGTTGGCGACAGATTCATAGTAGTATTAACTATGACGTCCCTCTATTAAAATGTTAAAGGGACTCGATCAGGTTAAAATCATAAAAAAATTGGTGATTTTATTTTGGCTTCTTAATATGACTATATGCTGTATACATGTCCATAGACTAGAACTGCAAAAGTTTTTTTTATATTTTCGTGCTGCGCTTTTACCAGTTAGGCTAGATATAGAGACGAAATTCACGTATTTCTTATTTTGGACGTGCATGTCCGAAATAAGAAATCGGGACTTTCAATGTATTCACCACTTCACTTTCTTGTTGCTTTATTTATGTACCACTGACTTAATCCCCGCCAACTGTCTGTGATGCAGCCTCACGTTGGCATAATCTTTTTGGTAAAAGCGTGGATCAGAGCCACCCGAACAGCAATAACACCCTGCTGTGGCACATAATACGGCACTATCTGTCCCCGACTGATGCGGACTATTTACTGTTTGGCGCATTGGATGGCAGCAACTCTCAGCCACAACCTGACAAGAAATGTCAGTGCTAGTCCATTTCATATCAAATGTGGGCCTACTTTCCAAACTACTTTCATGATGAATCTATTCAACTACAAACATATTTTTCAAATCTTAACATGTGCGGTATTGGTTTAATTTACAGAAGTCTTCTAATTTGCAAATAATCGGAAACAAATACATACCATAATAAGATATACTAATAATTTCCATATTAATGTAGATTAGCTGTAAATTAATGTAAACTAGAACAGGAATTACCAAACTCCGAGGCCCGGCTTTAATCTGTTTGAGTGCTATAGACAAAAATCGGCTTTTTATTTTTTAAACATAACAGTGGTCTTCCTCATGGGCCAGAATCCTAAATATCCAGGATATAATTAGGAAAGAACCAACCCATCAGACACAAGACGTTAAATTAATGTTGGTTTAACGTTGAGCTAGCGTCGTAGATCCTGGACCAACGTTAAACCAACATTGATTCAACGTCTTCTGTCTGCTGGGAAGGAAAATATGTATTCCTTCCACCACATCGCGGTGCTGGCATCATTCATTCAATACTTGCCTACGATTTTCCCTCCACAGAGGATGTAGGCCTACCCACCAAATTCCGGTTCAATGTTGGGCCAGCGTCGCAGCCCATTGCTGGTTCATTGCCGGTCAATCGTGTACCACGCTGCCTCAAGACTGACCCAACGCACAATTCTTCTACAACAGCGTCTGCAGCAACCACTGGACGGCCCCACGTGTCTGACGATGACCCAACAACAAGAACAATAGAGACGAAATTCCTGATTTCTAATTATTGACAACAATGGCAAAAGTAAGAAATACGGGAATTTTGTCTCTATATCTAGCCTAACTGGTAAATGCGTAGCACAAAAAATAAAAAAACTTTTGCAGTTCTAGTCTAAGAACATGTTTACATCATATGGTCATATCAAAGAGCCAAAATAAAATCACCGATTTTTTTATGATTTTAGCCTGAGCCAATCCCTTTAACCTAAGGATCTGGAACGTTAGGCCTACCAAGGAAAATAGGATCATTCTATTTTCCTTGGGTCTAATAGCCCATGTTCATAAGGACTGGGCCACAGTCGCAACAATTATATAGCATATACAGTGCCACAGATCCCAGTTTAGCCTAATAAAGGATTTGATGCACTATCACTGCCTACTTCAGCGATAAATCTGCCGGATTTTATATGTAATGTCACCGGTGTTTTTATGTTAACAATACAAATTGTTCACATTGGACATCATAATCAAAATACGTTAGACTATAATAATAACACAGTTTTAAAATTGAAACAATTCCACATGGAAGCGAACGCAATATCAGCAATAACAGTGTTTGTAAATAAATTACGCGTGGTTGTGAGCGCACCCTTTGGAGGCCTCGCTGTACACATATTGTGTGCTTGTTTGTTAGTGACAAAGATCAGGGAGACGTCTGATAGCCGGTAACAGTACTGTAAACTCCTCATACAATATCTGATTACTCATTGGAAGGTAAATTTAGGCCTATAGGCCCTATGGTGATTTATATATCTAAATATATTATTTATATTAGCTGTAAGCTATAATTCTATAATGGAGAAGGCTACATGCCTATGTCCATATCAGGCTGACCGGCTCGCTCCGTTCGCCAAGAGCCGTTGTTTTCTTGGCCAATGTCGAGGGCTAATGTCCATACAGACAGGTTTTTATCTCTTCTTACTGTAACGGCGCTCCCGATCAGCACTAATCTTATTGTGGTAGGCCTACTATGATGACCTGTTAAATATCGCAATGGCAGGACGATTGAAGTCATTGCAATGGTGTGGGCCTACATATTTTGCATACTACTTATTAAACCTAAAAATCCCCTAAATTGGCCTAAATGTGCCGAGAATCTCGCCCCCGAACCCTCTGCGTCCCCTCCTTTTTCAAATCCTGGATCCGCCCCTGAACATCACTTCAATGCTGGCCCAGTTAGTCGATATACCCAGCAAACACAACACAATTGTATAACATTTATACAACGCAGCAGCAGAAGTAGTAGTAGTAGCAGCAGCAATAAAAGCAGCAGTAGAAACAGCGGAATCAGAAGGGGCAGTAGCCTATTTATACGCAGCCACACAGCAGTGGAAATATCAACAGCAGCAAACTACTACTGCTGCTGTTGCTGCTGCTGCTACTGCTGATTTTTACTGATCCTTCTGCTATGTTTCCTAATATTAACCGGACAATGCACATAAAAATCTATGTAGTCTTGTGACTACAGCATTGATCCTTTGAATTTAAGCGGAAAAATGGCATTTCTGCTAATGAATTCATACATAATCACTATTTACAGAAACATAACACTTAGTCCAGCAGCTTTGGCAGTGACCTTGCCAAAATATCCACAAGATTTGTAGAATCAGAATGCTCAAACTACTCCCAGAGACAAATTTGAAGAAAATATTAACCTTTTTATCTAAGAGTCTACAAGCCTGTATAGGCCCTACTGTAACAAGTCGACTATTAACGTAATATGTATAGTATACTTAATATTTTATAACATATATTTTGGCGTATTCACAGTAGCGGGCATTCACCGGTTTCCTATTTATCTTCGAGTAATTGACATGTTAGGAAGACAACTCTGCACTCGGGATATTTTATTATGTTTCTGACCTTAGGTCACGTTTGGGTCCCACTTTCTGGATATTCGATATCTTGTGACCGAAATGTTTAAGGTACGCCTGTCAAGGCGCTGCCTCAGTACGGCGGACGCCGGGTAACCCGATCCACCCATGACGCCAGCAAGATGGCCGCCGTGCGTCATTTGCTGACGTCAGGGGCTGGGCCGGGATATAAGCCGTGTGCGAGTTGTGTGAGAGCTGTCCTACTTCTGCCTTCTTCTGGGCCTTATCACGGATGGTTCCGTAAGTGTTATCGAGCCGAGCAATGTCGCTACTGTGAGAATGGCTATTTATCCAACATGTATATTCAACTGTGTATTGGACTATTTAATCACCATTAAACTATTTAATCATGTAGAGTCGCTCGTTCCTGTTATATAAAAGACACAAGCCCACGAGCGGCTACCTACACCTGGCGAGCTTAGCCTTTTCCAACTTATTGCGTTGGAGGACTCAAATATGTCTCGAATATTCTTACTGGTAATGGATAATAACTCGGAATTGTCGGGTGAGGAAAGCGAGTGTGAGAAGGCTGTTGTAATGTTGGGACAGAACAGAGCAGTAGACTCCACTGTTGGGCTGGACGATAACGTGTATTAGCTGATAAGTGAGTGTCAAATAATCTAACACAATGAGTACGTCTGTGGTAGCATTAACAGCAGATCAGCTGACTGCTCTGACTACAGCACTCACAGCCCAGCAGGAGGAATCGCGTATACAATACAAACTACAGACGGCTGCCACAATAATAGACCCTTGTGATGCTACGGATCCCAGTGACACCAGGAAATGGATCCGTAGCATAGACACGGCCAAGACTGAGCTCGGATCGGATGCTCTCGTGGTGCAACTCGCCAAAAATACATCCAGAGGCGAGTTCCACGAGACCATTTGTGCAGCGAAGAAGACGGTGTGGAAAGAACTAAAGTCTTCGTTCGTTTTTACGTGGTTTAATGGACCAGCCAATGTCAGCAGCGATTTATCGCAAGCTGAAAGACAACCAGACAGTGGATAAGGCGATAGAGATGACCACGGCCTTCGCAGGAGAAAATGAGCATTACGCTGCGCTGGTTGGCATCTCATGGGGGCACACCTAAGAAGAAGACGACAGACAGACAACACCACGCTCGAACTGGGACTGCCAAGTTCAGCCCCTGTAGGCCTGGTCCGTCCACTTCTCAAAAACGTCTTGCTCGGGACAGCCCGGGGCCTTTGTTTTTCCGTTGCGGCCGGCCGGGCCATCGACGAGGCACTTGTAGAGCATTCTACCATCAGAATGGCTCACCGCTTTGTGGCCACTGCAATGGCAACCACAAAAATGTTGATTGTCGCCAACAACCATCACAGCGACGACAATCGTCCAGGAATAAAAATAGTGGTAAGACTAAACAAAATTACAATTCACAGAGGGGAGGACATTCTGATAATTTAAACTGGTAGACGGGTGCCGACGAGAGGTCCACTTGCCCATTGGTGGACTTACTATAGCGACTCTCGCCGACACCGGGGCTGCCGTATCAGTAATGGACTTCAATACCTATGTCAAAATTAATAACGCATCTCGCCAGCCTACATTCCGCAGTACCAGCAATGTAGTGTGTGGTCTGGGCGGGAATAATTTGATGACCGTAGGACAGGCCGACGTACACTTGACAACGATTGGACTAGTAAAATTCTTAATTGTTAAAGGTCTTGGCTACCCTGCTATTTTAGGTGCGGATCAATTAGAGCGGGGTTCGGCAAAATTTGATTTTGAAAGTAACACATTGGTGTGGTTTGGTTCATCATTTCCATTACACTGATGCCCAGATTCTGGTTTTAAAAGTGAAATTTCGACTTTTACAACAACTGGCCGATCTGACATTGATAAATTACTTAATGACTATAAGGAGATACTTGATGCTCCTGGTCGGCCATTACCAGCATGTCCTTTAGTTGTGTGTGAAATTCCGACAGACACAAGGCCTATACGCCAGTGGGCATATAGGACACCTTTGGCTAAACGTCAAATAATATTAGAACAAATTGACGAGATGTTGGCTCAGAATATTGTAAGACCTAGCAGTAGCCCTTGGAGTAGCCCGATTACTCTGGTTCCTAAATCATCAGGAGAATATCGTTTCTGTTTGGATTATAGGAAGTTAATTTCAGTGACAGTTAAGGACTCGTTTCCTTTGCCGCTGATACAAGATATATTTGACCAGCTGCAGGGGGCCCGAGTGTTTATGTGTCTCGATTTAAAAGCGGCGTACAACCAAATTTCTGTCTCTGCACAAGACATTCCGAAGACGGCATTTATCTGCCATAGAGGGTTATTCGAATATTTAAGAATGCCGTTTGGCCTATGTAACGCACCAGCTGTTTTTCAGCGTACTATAGAGAGTGCATGGGTTGGTCGGTACTGCGTGTTTTATTTATTTGGATGATGTTGTGGTGTTTGGCTGTAATGAGGAAGAGCATTTGAGGAATCTCGAACTCGTTCTAGAACGATTTCGGGAATTCAATCTTACAGTCAACACTTCTAAATGTAAATTTGCACAATCAAAAGTACTGCTGCTGGGTTATACAACTTCTGAGCACGGAATTTCGGCGAATCCTGATAAAATTCGCGCGATTGTTAATTTACCAATTCCAACGAAGGTAAGTGAAATGAGGACATTCTTAGGCATGTCAGGAGATTAACATCTGACATTGTGTTGGCTTATCCTCAGACGAATAAGCCATATAAACTCTATATTGACGCGTCCAATTACGCAGTCAGTGCTATTCTGGTTCAAGAAGATGACTCTGGGATAGGAAGGGTTATACATTATTTATCACACATGCTTGATTCAACTCAAGCTAAGTGGAGTACAGTGATCAAAGAAGCGTATGCCATAGTATACGCCCTTCAAAAATTACGTCCCTATTTATGGGGCTCACGTTTTGAAATAATCACTGATCATAAGCCACCTAAATCTCTTTTCTGTCAACAGTAAAATACAACGCTGGGCAGTACAGATTTCTGAATTCAATGCGCCAATTAGGTATAAGTGTGGTATAAGTGTGGTCGTGATAACGCCAGAGCCGATATGCTAAGCCGAGCTAAGATACCTGAACAACTGCCAATTCTGACAATAGAATGGAGTTTACCGCTTGAGTTCGAGAAAATCAATAAAGAGGAACTTGTATTGCAACAAAAACAAGTTTTTCCAAAATTGTTTGAATCGGTTTTTGCAGAGACGGAATATGCTTTATCAGATGATATATTAGTCTCTGTCAAACGGTCTAGCGCGGAACATGCAACCTATCCTCGTGTGGTATTACCACCGCAATGGCGGAAGGTCATAAATAATAGACATGAACAGGCAGGACATGCCGCTTATCAAAGGACATTATATCATGTCCAACAGAGTTATGTCTGGCCAGGAATGTGTAAAGATATTAAACATGTTCTGGCACGTTGTGGTACGTGTAGGTTGTTTAATACTCAAAAACCACATGTAGAATTAGGACGAATTCCAGTGGCATATTATCCCCATCAGATTGTGTCCATGGACTTAGTTGGTCCATTCCCTAGGTCACGTTTTGGTCATTCATATCTGTTCACACTTATTGACCATCTGACAGGTTGGGCCGACGCTTACCCTATTGCACATAAAAACAGTGGTACAATAGCTAATATATTGGCTAGCAGGTATTTTCCGCAATATAATTCTCCAGAGATCCTAATCTCGGATAATGGAACGGAATTTTGTAATGCTGAGGTTAATGGTCTCCTGTCAAGTTATGGAATTAAACATAACAGGACAACAGCCTATAACCCAGCTAGTAACGGAAAAATTGAAAGATTTCACCGTACTTTAAAGTCTAGCCTGCGAAAATTAGTGCATAAGTGTAGTTCTGACTGGGAAACACAACTGGGGCCAGCCTTGATGGCTTACAGAAATACATTACATACATCAACGGGATTTAGCCCCTTCGAGTGTCTATATGGTCGGAAAGGACGTTTAGCTTTCTAGAAAAGTGTTAATAAACCCATGACTGACACAAATAATGACCGATTTCAGACACTTCATTCGACATGGCGAATGACTCGTCAACAGATTGACTTGACGAGACAAGACAAGACAATGAACGATTGGTTTTATCAAAACGGGCGGTGGCTGATAAATTAAATGTGGGGGATTCTGTCTTACTATTAAAGCCTGGACAATTGTCGTCTTTAACCCCACTTGGACTTCACGTTGGTCGATACACAGGGCTCGACATCCAACGTACTGGATCGTTCACACACCCACTGGTGTCGAGAGGGTGTTTCACAGACGTCTCCGGTACTGGTCCAACGTTATACCAATCCAGTTCAACGTCTCATGCTTGCTATTAAGGTGGTTTGTTGTTGGCCAATGTAACATTATGCCACTATGGTTTTTTCTCTGTTTCAGATGAGCGCGCGCATTAGATTTAGGCCACACATTACCAAAAAAAACATGTGTTTTTTTTGCCCAGCGCACGTATTAGATTGTTGCCGTTCACTGAAAAAAACCAGTTAATTTCGGGAGATAAAAAAAAACATTTTGAAAAAAAAACCACCTTATTTTAGGAGATAAAAAAACATTTTCCCAGCTATGTTTTTATTTTGCTTGTTTTGCTCGTCTCACATTAACTTTTTCTAAAGTTTTTTTTCATTTCGTCGCCCTCATTAACAATTTGTCAAATGTTTTTTTTAATTGGGCGCCCTTATTAACTTTTCCAAAAATAGGTTCAATGTTTTTTTTTCTTAAATGTTTTTTTTTACCGCCCTCCCTCAAATATTACATACATACTGTACACAAAACGATTCACTACTTCAAAATACTTGATGGTACATCGCATAGTGACCTAATTCCGCTACATTTACCCAGGTTTAGTGCATTTATAAGGCCTTTAAGACGATATGAATGATTGTTCTGTACATTTAGGCTATTTTTATCAAAATAAACAAAACAGTTATGCAGCTTTAAAGGACAAATTCGCGAATTTAAGAATCTCGGGAAAATTCGTCCGAAAAATAACAATCAAATTCAATAGAAATAAATCATAAATAATAAATAGAATAGGTCTAGATCTACCCCCTCCAGCAGACGTTTCAATCTGGTCCATAGGCCTACATCAGGTCAACGTCCAGCTAAATAAATGTAAGTAGGACTCAACCAGGGTTCTGGCCGGACGAATGGTTGCCAACTGGTGGCTTCGTCACTCTCAGACCAGGTAACCTCTGATCATCCAGCGTGGTGACGTTGTTTCAAACACTGCTAAATGCAATGATAGTGTATTTACAGTGTCATCACAAACCTAATCAAGCATAATATATATTTTACTTTACCTTTATTCAATTTGTCAGTATAATAATGATATTATTATCCGTGAAAAACACTTTTAATTCCCGAAAGACACCTGTTTCACGAAGATGTCATGGATGTTGTGGCTAGCATCTCCCATTCGTGACCCGTTGAATTCTGGGTAAACCAGATCACTAATTTTAATGAGGCCCCGGTTTGTGCCCTTCGGGAAGAACAGGGAAAGTGGACGGCATCACTGGCTGTATGCCAAATCTGCGCTGAAAAACAGCTCTGATACCAGCGAGTCACATATAGGATGATGATCAGTATTGAGTGAGTACTTCAAAAGTTATTAATGAGATTAGTGTGAAATTTGATTGAATATTTTTAAAAGTTATTCATTTAGACTTCAATTAAGACAAAGATTCTCAACCGTTTTCCATGTAATTTTGCAGGCACCATCTGTTTGTATTACGGCAACTTTCCTGTAAATTTGGCGAAGTTTGAGTCTGTACTTCAAAAGTTATTAATGAGACTAGTGTGAAATTTGATTGAATATTTTTAAAAGGTATTCATTTAGACTTCAATTCAGACGTAGATTCTCAACCGTTTTCCATCTAATTTTGCAGGCACCATCGGCTGGTATTACGGCAACTTTCCTGTAAATTTGTGGAAGTTTGATTGAGTACTTCAAAAGTAATTAATGTGAAATTTGATTGAATATTTTTAAAAGTTATTAATTTAGACTTCAATTCAGACGTCAATTCTTAACCGTTTTCCATGTAATTTCGCAGGCACCATCGGTTGGTATTACGGCAACATCCCTGTAAATTTGGCGAAGTTTGATTGAGTACTTCAAAAGTTTTTAATGAGAATAATGTGAATTTTGATTGAATATTTTTAAAAGTTATTCATTTAGACTTTAATTCAGACGTCAATTCTCAACCGTTTGTCATGTAATTTTGCAGGCACCATCGGCTGGTATTACGGCAACTTTCCTGTAAATTTGGCGAAGTTTGATTTAGTACTTCAAAAGTTATTAATGAGATTAGTGTGAAATTTGAATGAGTATTTTTAAAAGTTATTAATTTAGACGTCAATGCAGACGTCAATTCTCAACCGTTTTTCATGTAATTTTACAGGCACCATCGGCTGGTATTACGCCAACTTCCCTGTAAATTTGGCGAAGTTTAATTGAGTACTTCAAAAGTTATTAATAAGATTAGTGTGAAATTTGAATGAGTATTTTTAAAAGTTATTCATTTAGACGTCAATTTAGGCGTCAATTCTCAACCGTTTTCCATGTAATCTGCAGGCACCATTGGTTGGTATTACGGCAACATCCCTGTAAATTTGGCGAAGTTTGATTGAGTACTTCAAAAGTTTTTAATGAGAATAATGTGAATTTTGATTGAATATTTTTAAAAGTTATTCATTTAGACTTTAATTCAGACGTCAATTCTCAACCGTTTGTCATGTAATTTTGCAGGCACCATCGGCTGGTATTACGGCAACTTTCCTGTAAATTTGGCGAAGTTTGATTTAGTACTTCAAAAGTTATTAATGAGATTAGTGTGAAATTTGAATGAGTATTTTTAAAAGTTATTAATTTAGACGTCAATGCAGACGTCAATTCTCAACCGTTTTTCATGTAATTTTACAGGCACCATCGGCTGGTATTACGCCAACTTCCCTGTAAATTTGGCGAAGTTTAATTGAGTACTTCAAAAGTTATTAATAAGATTAGTGTGAAATTTGAATGAGTATTTTTAAAAGTTATTCATTTAGACGTCAATTTAGGCGTCAATTCTCAACCGTTTTCCATGTAATCTGCAGGCACCATTGGTTGGTATTACGGCAACATCCCTGTAAATTTGGCGAAGTTTGATTAAGTACTTCAAAAGTTATTAATGAGATTAGATTGGAATTTGATTGAATATTTTAAAAAGTTATTCATTTAAACTTCAATTCAGACGTCAATTCTCAACCGTTTGTCATGTAATTTTGCAGGCACCATCGGCTGGTATTACGGCAACTGTCCTGTAAATTTGGCGAAGTTTGATTTAGTACTTCAAAAGTTATTAATGAGATTAGTGTGAAATTTGATTGAATATTTTTAAAAGTTATTCATTTAGACTTCAATTCAGACGTAGATTCTCAACCGTTTTCCATCTAATTTTGCAGGCACCATCGGCTGGTATTACGGCAACTTTCCTGTAAATTTGTCAAAGTTTGATTGAGTACTTCAAAAGTAATTATTGAGATTAGTGTGAAATTTGATTAAGTATTCTTAAAAGTTATTCATTTAGACTTCAATTTAGACGTCAATTCTCAACCGTTTTCCATGTAATTTTGCAGGCAGCATCGGCCGGTATTACGGCAACTTTCCTGTAAATTTGGCGAACACGTGTGTGATGGTCTCGCACAAGTAATTACAATCCCATTCCGAAATCCCATAGACTTGCATGTATTATCGCCCACACGCTAGAGGCCACAGGCCTATCAGGGACCCCTCAGATCCACTGGCAATTTTATAGATGGAAAGTTAAAGTGTTGTGAATTCAAAGATGTGTTTTGCAATAATCCAAATTTAGCCACAATTTGACCTTATTTGCAACATATTTCATCATTTGTTGGAATGCAGTGAGATCTGTTTAGCATATTTGCCCCAAATTAGACTCTGTAGTTCGGGATGATTATACAGAACGTAAATAAAAGTTGAATGTAGGCCAAACATGTTTAAACTCATTTGCATAAATCCAGAATGGACGCTGTTTTTTCCGGCATATATTGACCTTTTTTTAACATGTTTGGCTATAATATTATGCTTTGTAGTTAGCTAGGCTACTAATGATTACACAAAAGGTTTAACATGAGAACAAACAATGAAACTAAGTATTTTGATCCTCCTTGCCATAAATCCAAGATGACCCCTGCTTTACTTTGTTTGATAGCATATGTGACCCGATATGGCAAAATGAGTCTTAAAGCGCACTTTGACAAACGATGTTGGGGGTCATTGAAAGCTGAAACTAAGCCGTATTAACAAAAAAGTGTAATGAGCATAGCTGGTCGACTTTCTAAACCAATTTAGTGAACTAGAAATGATGTGAATGGTGTTGTAAATCTCTAGACTAAATCGTTCAATCAAATAAATACCAATCATTGTCCTAGGATAACAACGCTGATTAAAAGACAAAAACAACCCAATTGGATTCTGAATCTGAAAGTTACGTGGCAGGAGCACTTTGTGTGCTATCGCGCCACGGGGAGAGGTTTGCATGGGTAGTTAAACACAATTGTTTAGTCAGATTTCTTCAATCCAGCCTTAAAGACTGTGAAGGTCGGCGCCAATTTGACAGCAGATGGTAGTTTGTTCCAATCCGGTATAGCTCTAATGAAGAAAGAATTTGAGAACGGTAGCTTTTTGGTTTTAATGGTTCTGAAATTTTGTGTGCTGCCCCTTGTTCTACTATCAGGTCTACACAGCATATCAATCGAGAGGGCTACCTCTCTGTTAATTGCTTTGTAGAGCATGCAAAGGCTAGCTGTTTTGCGGCGTTCTTGCAAGCTATCTCAACCTAGGCTGTCAATCAATTGGGTCAAGGTGAGTCCACATTCCCTCTTGTAATTATTGGTGACAAAGCGTGCTGCCCTGCGCTGGATCTTTTCGAGGCGATCAATACTCTTCTGCAGGAACGTGTCCCAGACAACAGACGCATATTCCAGGCCAGATATGACCAATGTCAGGTATGCCAGTTCCTTAAGACGTGATGGAGAGCCCTTGAGGTTTGCATGAAACCAAGCATCCGATTGCTCTTTTTAGTAATGTTTCCTACATGAGCGTCAAATGTCAGATCTTCAGAAAGTGTGACGCCTAGATATAGGTTTGTGCCAATATATTGCAAAATATGGTCATTTAGGGAAAAAAGGGATTCCCCCTTTTCCAGTGGAAATTATATAGCACTTTTTGGCATTAAATTTTATACCCCATTCCTAAGCCCAATTTTCAAGTAATTTAGGATCTTTTTGTAGCTGCAAAAAGTCATTCAAAGTTTTAGTTTCGTTGTACAAAAGGCAGTCATCAGCAAACAGGCGACATTGTGATTTAACGAGATCAGGCAGGTCGTTGATGAAGACCAAAAACAGTATTGGACCCAAGACCGATACCTGAGGCACCCCTGAGTCTACAGAAATTGTATCTGAACTATAGCCATCAATCACGACCTTTTGGTTTCTATTGTTAAGGAAAGATGAAATACATTCATGGATGTTTCCTCTTATACCATAATGATCTAGTTTGGACATCAGACTGCGATGAGAAACCATGTCGAATGCCTTCGAGAAATCTAGGATGGCTATATCCACACGTTCCCCCCATTGTCACTTACGGTAGTATTCAACCGGGTTTCGCAACAGTAACCTTTTCTAAAACCCTGCTGCTTGTCTGAAATTATGTTTTCGTCATCAATATTCCTTAACATGTATCTTACCAATATATGCTCCATTAGCTTACAACAGACACATGTGGAAAGTTTGAAGCCAGGCCCCCATCACCCTTTTAAAAAAAGGGGCTAACGTTGGCAGAATGCCAATCACCCGGTAAATTTCCAGTTTGTAATGATTGAGTGAAGAGAGCTGCAAGAACAGAAGCAGACTCTTCCGCTGTCTGTTTTAGAAATATATTGGGGATCTGGTCGGGCCCACTAGCTTTGTTGATATTGAGCGTGGATAGTTGTTTTTCAAGAATAATGGGATGATTTTAAAGGTCAGAAAGAGTGTGATCTTTTCCAATGTCGGCAGCTACATTTACGAAGAATTCGTTCATAATTTCACTTTGCTCAAATATAATTTTACTATTTTCCGATAATATAATTTCTCCTGATCCAGTACCACTTTTAATAGTGAAGAAAGGTTTTATAGAGTTCAAAAATTCCATTTATTTTGCGTGGTTCTATCAAACAAGTAGCCCTCATAGCCTTACGCCTCATATCTACACATAAATTTCTTTGTGTTCTGTACTTTTCCCAGGTGTCTCCTTTTCTGTTTGTACAGGCGTTTTCGTATCCATATGGCTTTACGCATGTGCGTGCTTATGTAGGGCGGCTGGTTTGATCGAACCTTGCGTTTTTTAAATAGCAGCATGCTGGTCAATGGTTGATTTAAAATTGTTAGTAAACAATCTCCATCCATGCTCTGGGTCTTCTAGAGTAAGACAAGACCTCAGATTACTATCTACAACACTTTCCAGAAAAACTGTTTTATTGAAATGTTTTTGTGATCTATACTCAATAAATTTGTTTTGCATGTGTGGGACATGACAGCGCATTATGGTGAAAGTTAAAGCATGAAACTCAATGATAGTTGACATCATTCCAGACAAAAACAAAAAAATTGTCGTAACTAGTGGTAATTTTATCTAAAATAGGCTTGCACAGGCCCTTCTATCATTTTTATTATTTTCCTTCTGCTTAGCCATCTTTGTTTTAACTATGTACGCACACGTGTTGACAGGCCAACCACTGGATTCCTATGTAATTGTCACTGTGTATGTCTAGTTACGTTGTGCATTTATGCAGTAGATGGGGCTATAAACGATTTTCGGCACAAATGGTCATTTAAGTGACATTGTAATACGATTAAAACGTTGTAGTCAAATTATGCGATGAAGGATGAACAGATGTTGATGTGGGGTGATAGGGCATGGTGGGTTATTGAAAGGGGTCAGCTCGCTATTCCGACAGGTCTTGATTCCGACATGTCGATATTCCGACAGGTCTATATTCCAACAGGTCTTTATTCCAACAGGTCTTTATTCCGACAGGTCTATATTCCGACAAGTCTATATTCCGACAGGTCTTTATTCCGACATGTCGATATTCCGACAGGTCGTTATTCCGACAGGTCGATATTCCGACAGGTCAATAATCCGCCAGGTCTTTATTCCGTCAGGTCGATATTCCGACAGGTCGTTATTCCGACAGATCGATATTCCGACAGGTCGTTATTCGGACAGGTCGTTATTCCGACCTAATGAGGATTAACCGCTTTATACTATATCAGTCTTCACTTTAACAAAACTAATATGATATGAGCTTATATTACTATCATTTTTATTGTTTTATAACGAGATTCGTGATGTAACGTTTTTGGAAACGCACTAGGCCTAATCCCAGAGAAACATTATTAGTTAGCTGCCGTTTATAATGTGATCGTTTGTTAACCACGTTAACCAGCCACGTTTTTATCCCAAAAAAACAACAATTATTCTGTGCGGGGCATTAACCAAAACATTTCTTAACTAACATAAAATAACACAAATAAATGCACTTATTATTTGTTGAAATTGCTAAATTTTAGCCAACCAGCAATATGTATTTTGCTCAATACGATTTTGTTCAATTTAATTGATAGTTGGTAAATGTATGATTTTTCGATCTGGAAATTTCTGAACAGTCAGGGAAAAAACAGTGAAATTTGTGGGAAACTTTTAAATTAATGCATGTTTTTTTTATTTATTAGATTTAAATATACATAAATAATATACCATAATTGTACAAATATGCAATTGCAAATAAAAGTGTATACATTCGGATATCAACTACAGGTGGCCAACACCCCTACTACGTTTGATATCCAGAATACAATTTATGTCCATTATAATTACACTTCAAATTAAGTTGGAAAGGGCAAATGATAATAAACAAAACAAGGGATCAAATAATTACATAAATAAAAAATATCATTAATTTTGCGTTACAATTGCAAAGACTTTAAGGGGCGACCATTAAAATAGCAGGGGGGCTGAAGTTTTTGCTCACATTTTTTATTACAATCAACTACATTATTTTTTCCAAGTTGGCTATATGTAAAATATGTTTTGCCCAAAAAGTCTGTATGTACTTTTTTCATGTGCCGCATTTGACGGTGTTATCAGCCTGAAATAGTATGATCCAATTATTTGTTTAAACACAATTTGGAAGGTGATTATTTATTTCCAGGCTGTCCACAGATATTTTTTATTTCGGCCTTTCAAAGGACGAAATTATTTATTTCTAAAAAACTCCAGGTCCCTCCTGCAATATTAGTGGTCACCCCCTTACAATATCATCAAGTATTCGATGCATTTTATCAAGACTTTGTTACAAGGATAATCAAGTACTCTTGCTTTTACCAGGTTACAGACAGTGAATGGAGGGCTATTAGTATAAACAGAATAGTAGCAAATAAAACAGCTATAAAAGCTATGAAATAAATACAAGTATACCTTTAAATAATCTAATATATGTAGGGGCCTATGGAACATCAAAGCCTACAGAATAGAAAACTCCTGTTAGCCTTCCAGACCCAGATGCGTTTTGAGTTGACATTAAGCCCAAAAACTGGTCTGAACGTATCCATATTATCATAGTATGGGTTTAAAAATGTGGGTTAAGTCCCCTCCATAGGGCTTATAAGGTCTACTTGTCTGAACAATACGCCAAATGGCTCCCAGAAAATACGGTTGGCGAAGGTTATAACCCTTTCGGTGAGGGCAAATGGGTTCAGATCTCAAATAAAGCACCGATTGTAAATAATTAGGCCAATATCAAGAATTTGTAACAGTTTTAAATTCTTGCTTATATCAGGTAAAGTTTTTAAACGTCGGGGTATTTCCATTCATTTGAAGCTGACATTTTCGTCACCAATGCCAGTTTCAAATAAATAATAAATGTCAAATGAATGATGTAGAGTTTGAACAACATTATTTATATTAAAACAACATTATTTATATATAAGGCCTGGTATCATGGACTCTCGTCTTCATAGTTATTCATAACGACTGCAACTGTTAATCCTCTAGTTCGCTATTATTGTTATGTCGGAATAACGACCTGTCGGACTATCGACCTGTCGGAATATAGACCTGTCGGAATATCGACCTGTTTATCGGACTATCGACCTGTTGGACTAACGACCTGTCGGACTATCGACCTGTTGGAATATCGACCTGTTTGTCGGAATATCGACCTGTCGGACCAACGACCTGTCGGAATATAGATCTGTCGGAATAACGACCTGTCGGAATAACGACCTGGATCGTATTGAAAGAGTCTGTATGTCTATATTTGCTATATTACTACACTGTACACATTGTGCGCTGACTGCCATAAGTGCCCTGGGGGCACGCGCCAGGTCCGCTTTATGCCTGCTGCATTTTCACAAGTGGACCGCAGTCGCCAGTACCCGTTAGTACGCATGCTTGAGATTACTTCACAGTGTCGACCACTGCTGTATCCATTGATCAACTAATTTTCATCAACCCACACGGGATAAAGCTTCTTTTACAGTCTACTGGTTTCTTTGATCATCACAAAAACCTCCCGTTTAAACAGGTTAATGTTCTATAAAGCCGACTCGATAAAAAATATTGCTTTCAGTATCAGTTTTTGGACGTTTCGGGCGATTTCTCACCCTTTGCAAAGATTTTCGATCAGCCTGTATAATTAGAGCTGTAGTACGAAGCGCCAGCATGTATTCGTACGGAAGCTCATTAGAGTAAAGTAGGACTATTGTTAGAATAATATATAGGTCTAGTAATTAAAATATTTTACGACACATGTTTTCTTGACAAAAATCTAAATATAATTTAAAAATACGCTAAGAGAATATAGAAGGAAGAATAACACAGAAGAAGAAGACAGAGGAAAAGGACGAAAGATGACGAAAAAAGAAGAAGAAAATGGAAAAACGAAGGAGAAAAGTAAGATGAGTAGACGCCCCCCCCCCCCGAAAAAAATACAAAAAAAAGATGATGTATTCAATAAGCTGTCAGATCAAAGGACTATCAGACTAATGCCTTTGGGACCAAGGTTTTTTTCAGACTAATGGGCTTTCGGACTAATGGGCTTTCGAACCAATGACCTTTCGAACCGAAGGGCTTTCGTAAAAATTGGCTGTAACCATTAGGCATGTATACTCTAAATTTAACTTGACATCTGACTGGACAGAGAGCCTCGTGAATGCATAGGCATATATGCTCTCTTCAAGCTGGTAGACCTCTCAAAGGCCTACGTTCTCTTCCACCTGTTAGACCTCTTATAGGCCTACGTTTCCTTCCAGCTGGTAGTCCTCTCATAGGCCTACGTTTTTTTCCAGCAGGTAGTCCTCTTAAATAGGCCTACGTTCTCTTCCAGTTGATAAACCTCTTATAGGCCTACGTTCTCTTCCAGCTGGTAGACCTCTTATAGGCCTACGTTGCCTTCCAGCTGGTAGTCCTCTCATAGACCTACGTTCTCTTCCAGCTGGTAGACCTCTTATAGGCCTACGTTCTCTTCCAGCTGGTAGACCTCTTTGAATCGATTTTTCAGCTTAACAAAAACATGGCGCAGGTTTATGAAGGGGAGCATGACCATCTTGTCCTGGTGGAAAATAACTTTTAATATCAAACGAAAACACATTATGTTTAAATCTGTCTCAGTTCATTATCTGTTTGGTAAAAGAGGAGGCAACAATAGGTGTAGAAGACCAGTAATCGGTGACTGCCCTATGTTCAGAAGGTTCTATGTTCAGAAGGTTCTATGTTCAGAAAATATTTGTTCAAAAGGTTCTATGTTCAGAAGGTTCTATATTCAGAAGGGCATATGTTCAGAAGGTCCTATGTTCAGAAGATCCTATATTCAGAAGGTCCTATGTTCAGAAGGTCCTATGTTCAGAAAATATTTGTTCAAAAGGTCTAATATTCAGAAGGTTCTATGTTCAGAAGGTCCTATATTCAGATATATTCAGAAGGTCCTATATTCAGAAAATTCTTTGTTTGATGTGGGGAAAAACTTACATATTTCAGTTTCAGGTAAACTACAATGCAAGATAACAAATCACAGCCTCTCATTTTAGTTCATTCGGTCAAACATGTCAAAGGTCAGATGAGCTTTTGTCATGGCGCGCTGTCCGTCGTCTGTCCGTCCACAATAGCCAAAATTGTTATTGGGACTTCAATCAACACAAAACCAGGAGTGATCACAAAAGGATAGCGTTCGAAATTCAGGAATATGACACTATAGGCCCCTATCTGAATTCAAATCCACCTAAATCCGGTGCTAGTGTGACCTTGTCCTATAGTTTTTTTCTGTTTTTTTTTTCCATTTAAATCTATTCCAGGGTTCTTTTTGGGTGTCTGCATATCCCCAAAATGCGTTGTCTAGTTGGGTTGACCAAAACATGAGTGGAAATCGCCATTAAATAAAGTCATTAATGAATAGATTGCACAAGAAAGCACCATTCAGAGCCTTGTTTTAACTATAGGCCTACCATTGGGCACAATTATTTTGGTAAATCTGTAGCGCATGTTTTACCTCGATTTCTCAACGATTCTGACCCAATTTTTTTTGCACAGGTCATTTTCAAGTCAAACCCTAACACCGGTAAAAGTTTAGTTAGATCATTCGACATAATATTCCTGAATTAGCAAAATGGGTTGATAGAGGGACGTCATAATTTCAATTTACAACAATAATTCAAATCGTCTAACTTTTGAAATAATACAAATAATTTTACGTTTATAAAATTTCATGAAAATCGGTTGATGATTGACGGAGTAGTTAACGAAAAACATGCGCTACTGGTTAGTTCTGTCCTAATGTATAGCGTGGGATGGATGGAATTAGCCTTAGATTACTTCGCTTTACCCGAAAGAAATCAACGTTTTTCAACATGGCGGTGACTGAGAGCAATCTCGACCGCAAGGTCTGAAATATGTTCATAACTTTTTATTGACTGTGCTGAAAAAAATGAGGTGAGCATGCACCCTTGTAGCTAAAATGTTACTGATTCTATAAAAAAAGTATTTTCTCAGATATGACGGTCCCACGATTGTGTATGGGGTCAAGCTTCAGCCACTGCGGCTGGAATGGAGTTACCCTTTGTTATTGCTACTCTGGGGAATATCCGACCCGAGGATATAGGAGCTGTGTGAAAGGCCAAGGTGTTTCGACCGCCTGGGAATGTCTGGGGGTAATTCATCTATAGTCAGATTCACATGAAATTAATCTACCAGGGTGAATGAACTTCGCAGATTCCTCAGTCAATTCTGAACCAATTTTCCTGACATTTTGCACAGACATTTACCTAGCCATGGGGTGACTACTCTGAAAATTTCGAGAAGTTTTACAAGGTATTTAGAAGAAGGTAGACCATTTGACATGTAATGAACTTATGAGACAAAGCTATAATGGGTTTATAGAAGGCGACAATTTGTATTTACTACATGTTAAATTGACTAACGTTTAATGTAGGCCCTTTACAATATTTTTCAATGAAATTTTCAGGGTAGTCGCCTCATGACCAGAAAATAATGCTTGAAATATTGCATGAGAATTGGTTGAGAATTGACGAAGAAATCAGCGAGATCATTCGCCACGGTTAATGTGAATCCGACTATAGGCATGCCCAGAACCCCTTATCGGGCGAGTGAAGGAAAATACTCTCAATAACCCACCATGCCCTATCACCCCATGCTCACATCATCATAATATGTACATCATACATCTCATCAATTAACTGCACTGTTTTTATCGTCTTGTGATGTCACTTATTAAAATGCCTGTTAGTCTGCTGTCGAAAAGGGACGTAAAGCAACCATTTACAATTACATGACCTAGACATCTATATGACCTTGATTTAACTACAATTATTTTTCTCCTTTGCACAATACACTCAACATGTTTATTGCTCTGAAATGTAGGCCTACACCACATGTGTATTTCACTGGTCACGGTGACCATTTCTTCTATTTAAAATACGTATTTCTTATTGTAGATGTAGACGGATTCCGATAAATTGATTAAATAATATTGTTTAATTGCCAGCGTGCATCATTACCACACGGTATATTTACTTGTGAAGGTTGTGACATATGCATATGCATATTTTACATTCAACAGAGAATAATCCTATAGACCACATAAGACATGTAAAATAAGAGAATTGATATTTTTAATCTACATCACTCGTTTTTATATGATATTTTGAACAACGTACTTCCTATATTTTATAATTTTAACTTTCATATCTACAATTTAATTAGTCCATCACATTTTATTAAACCTCATTTAAGCTCGGAAACCCACTGGGCATACAACGTTTTTGCGACATTGAATCAACGTCATTGACGTTGATTCAACGTCGCTAAAACGGCGTGTGCCCAATTGGAACTGACAATGAAATAGTCACCCGTACTTTCTAAACATAGGACCTTCTGAACAAATATTTCTGAACATAGGACCTTCTGAACATAGAACCTTCTGAATATAGAACCTTCTGAACATAGAACCTTCTGAACATAGAACCTTCTGAACAAAGAACCTTCTGAACATAGAACCTTCTGAACATAGGACCTTCTATAACCCCAGTAATCAATGATAGTTGGCTTGACCACAACACACGGGTCCAGGTCGTTATTCCGACAGGTCGATATTCCGACAGATCGATATTCCGACAAACAGATCGATATTCTGACAACTCTGTATTCCGACAGGTCGATAGTCCGACAGGTCGCTATTCCGACAGGTCGATATTCCGACAGGTCGATATTCCGACAAACAGATCGATATTCTGACAGATCTATATTCCGACAGGTCGATAGTCCGTCAGGTCGTTATTCCGACAGGTCGATATTCCGACAAGCAGATCGATATTCTGACAGATCTATATTCCGACAGGTCGATAGTCCGACAGGTCGATAGTCCGAAAGGTCGTTATTCCGACATAAAAATAATAACAAAAGAGAGGATTACAGGGCCCATGCTACAGGGCTATCTATCTAAAAATAATGTTGTTTAAATCTTTTAAGTGCTGTATCACTCTTTGACATTTATTATTCATTTGAAACTGGCATCGGTGACGCGAATATCAGCTTCAAATGAATACCCCCACGTTTACAAACCTGTTATAGGTCTAATAATTTACATCTGCCCTCACCGAAAAGGTTAACCTATTCCACCCTTAATTTCTGGGAGCCATTTGGCGTATTTTTAGTAGTATGCTAGATCTTAACCCACATTTTTTGACAACTATGATATGGATACGTTCAGACCAGTTGTTGAGCTTAATAATGCCAACCAATGACATAACCTGTAACTAAATATTCAAAATGACTGCCACGCAAATTGCACAAAAGTGTGCAAAGTTCTGGGTTCTATAAGGCTAACATCTGTTTTCTATTCTGTAGGCTTTGATTTTCCGTACATATATTATAATATTTAAAACTATACTTGTATTTATATTGGCCTGCCCCGATGGCTCTTTCGTATCAAAACCTGGGGGTACCGGGTTCGAATCCCGGTGGGGACGGATATTTGTCATCGTGGCTGTGCATATACAGTGCTCCAAACTTTTCAAAGGCATGGAGTGTACAGTGCTGCCTATGGTACTGTGCACTATAAAGAACCCTTGAAGTCATTCGAAATAAGAATAGGGCATAGTCCCGGCTTCGGGCTTCCTTCTGTTGCGATATTGCCATGATTGTGCAGAAAGCGACGTGAAGCAATATTCATATATATGTATTTATATTACACCTTTCTTCGCTTTCCAGAGTGTATTTTTGCTACTATTTATAAGCTACTATTAGTATTAGCCCTCCCTGTACAGTATGTAACAGCGGGATTACTGTCTTAGTGATCCGTGTAACAAAGTCTTGATCAAATGTGATAAAGTATTGAGAAAACGCAACGAATACTTGATGATATTGTAAGGGGGCGACCATTAAAATTGCAACAGGGGCCTGAAGTTCTTTTTTTAATAAATAATTTCGTTCTTTGAAAGGCTGAAATAATAAATAATTTAATCACACTTTCTTCGCTCGATCATCTATTCCAAGCAACTGTCATTTGCTCTGGGATTCACCAGTGGATTAGTACCAATATCTGCAGTGGCTGATAACACCATCAAAACGCGGGACAGGATAAAAATACATTCAGACTTTTAGAGAGGACAATATTTTACTCATAGCCAACCTGGAAAAAATAATGTAGTTGATTGAAATAAAAACAATCTGAACAAAAACTCCAGCCCCGTGCTATTTTAATGATCTCTACATACTCTTTGCAATTGTAACGCAAAATTGATGATATTTTTTATTTATGTCATTATTTCATCCATTGTTTTGTATATTATCATTTGCACTTTTAATTTGATTTTAAGTGTAATTATAATGTACATTTAATTGTCTTCTGAAAATCAAATGTAGTAAGCGTGTTGGCCATGCACCCGAAGTTGATATAGGCCTTACTAATTTACACAATTTTATTTGTAATTGCATATTTGTACAATTATGATATTATTTGTGTATTTTTAATTATAATAAATAAATAAATTTAATTTTACAAGGTTTCCCTAACTGATCAGAAATTTCCAGATCGAAAAATCATACATTTACCACTACTAAATTGAACAAAATTTTATGGAGCGACCTCCCTGTCGTCCAAAATACATATTGCGGGTAGGTTACAATTTAGCAATTTCGAAAAATATTAAGTGCGTTTATACCTGTGTTATTTTATGCTAGTTAAGAAATGTGTTTGATCAATGCCCCGCGCAGAATATTTTTTGTGTCGCTATAAACACGTCATGTTGCCTACATGACAGTGTTTCTATGGGATTATTGCATTTCCAAAACTGAATCTCGTTATAAAATAATAATAAGAGCAATATAAGCCCATATTCCCTTGGTTTCGTTGACGTAAAATCTGAGTGTAGATATTATGTAAAGAGATTAATCCTTATTACCTCAACGACCTCTCGGAATAATGGCTTGTTGGAATATTGACCTGTCGGAATAACGACCTGTCGGAATATCGACCTGCCGGAATATAGACCTGTTGGATTATCGACCTGGCGGAATAGCGACCTGTCGGCATATCGACCTGTCGTAATAACGAGCTGACCCCCAACACACATGTGAACAATAATAGATAATAATAAATTTGCAGCTTTTAGTTTGTTGATCTATTGTGTACTGTAGCATAACGATTTGTTTCTCGCCTCATGCCCATCAACATATCTCTGTCGACGAAGATAGAAACAAAAGCAAATGGTGTTGGGTCACATTGTAGGTCTGTGGTAAAGGGTGTGGTACTAAGGGAAAATCTGCTGGTGACTGGCTCTTCGGGGTGTGACACATCTGGTTCACTTCATATCTCCATACTTTTATCTGGTTCAGTCTCCCCTTTTAAATAAAATAAAAAAAAAACATGATTATTAAATTCAAATATATCGCACATATATCTTTGAAAATGGATTGATGATTCTTCGTAAACTGATAATTTTCAAAACAAAAATATAAATACTGACTCCTATTCATACCTTAAATTACCACCCAATATGTAGAGGTTGGCAGTTGTAGTAATTCATAATAAATAAACGAGTGTGTATATATTTTGTAAGGCTAAATAAACACTTGGACAGATACAATATTCTAGCTCTGTGATAAAACTATAAAAAATAGTATGACAATCTGACATGTAGGCCTACAGGGTGGCATTAAAGGAACGTGTCCAGGCTAAAATCATAAAAAAATCGGTGATTTTATTTTGGCTTCTTAATATGACCCTATGATGTAAGCATGTCAATAGACTAGAACTGCATTTTTTTAAAATTTTTGTGCTGCGCATTTATCAGTTAGACTAGATATAGAGACGAAATTCCTATTTCTTATTTTTAACAACCATGTCAAAAATAGGAAATACGTGGGGGCATGTCACTTTAATATAAAAAGTATACATGGTAGAGAGACTAAAGTATAAAACATAGGACGTAGCCTACTATATGTTCCAATAAAATGTTCGGAGCAGGCCTAGTATTACTGCATCACCAGTAGCCTACGCTATATAGGCATAGACGAACTGCTTTTAAAATTTCATAAAATTCACTGATAAAACGGCTAAATTCATTCAACATGGCTCATGTAAATCCCTGTGCGGTTTTCGGCTTATTCCCCTCACCCATTTTCATCGCAACTGAAAATGAAGTCAGAATATCAGCACTGAATTTGGCCTAGACTAGATGCCACAAATAAAAAATATGTTTCATATGTTGTCATTCAGTAGTTGCCATTCAGTCATTTAAATATAAATCCTAGGACTTAAATTTTCACAGGTTTACGTGATAATAACACAAATAGATTACATAACCACAGTCGACTGCACAGCGGCAGTCACATCCTTTAAAACCCAGTCCCAAAGTTCACGAAACAATATGTGGTGAACAGTATTTCGCTGGGAATATGATTTCGCGCTCAGGGTCTTTGTGCGAAAGGCGCGAAAATTAATTCTACGCGAAGTAAAAGTATATTGCAATATGTCACCTTTGGCTTATCGTGAGGCACATCATCTATTTCTGATATCATTATTTCTTTCTAGGCATCACTGACCTTACAAATCTTATTCCATGTCATTTTAGATGATGACATATATCGAATTTAAACTTGTCGAGTAAATAGAATGAAAACACGAATACAATCGTTTTTTTAATTTTTTTACTCGTTTCAAATCTTGGAAATATAAAGCCAAAAGTATTTTGTTCAATAAATCTAGACAACCTGATGCTGCCAATGTGTTCGCTCCTTCAGGAGCCTGTAACGTTTCCCGTATCATGTTTGCTGGCCCAGTTGAGTTGCGACGCAGGGACAGCAATAAACCAACCACCAACAAGCGCTTGTGTAGTATAATTAGGGGCGGACCAGGGGTCACGTGCCCCCACCCCCTCGATGTAGTCCAGTCCTCTTATTGTGTCATTTTCTAGCCTAGGTACCTCTTGTGCCCTTTTTTCAGTCCAGTCCACTTATTGTGCCATTTAAAATATTTTCGCGACCTGTATGATAATAGACGAGAAGAAGTCAATGTGGAGGCAACATATGCAAGTGAGAACTAGTCGAGCATAAGCAAATCTACACTCCACACATTGCTTGGTTTACAAAATGTAAAAACACATACAGATCATCCAGTTAAGTTAGATGTGCATATCCATTAAGGTTTTGGACACTTATTTTTCTATCCAACGCATATCATTGCAACAAATATATGATGTGTGTGTAATGGCTGCATTTAAAGCTGCATACCTGTTTTTTTATTTCATTCAAACGATTAATCCACGGAGAATGGTGTTTTATTTTTTTATTTTACTGCTCTGGTTACTGAGTTATTAATGATTTAGGTTTGTTGTTTTTTAATATTGTTGCCCCACCAAAACAAACCTGCTCACAGCGGAGTAAGACATACTGTCTATATAATCAGGACATTAAATGTACCAAGTGGCAGATAACGGTCATCATAGAAAAAAGAGAGGACGACTTTTAAAGTTATTGTTATTTTTTAAGTGATCATAGATACATTTCACAGTACAACGTGTATTGTCTCATATCAGTTAGACATATCTAGAAGTTATTACTTTGTGTGATATGGATGATATCTGCATGTAATGTTATGTTTAATACCGGTACCGGTATAGAGAATGTTACTCACTTGAAAAAATAGAACTCTATTTCAGTATGGTGCTCTTAAGTGTGAGCCAGCATCTGAGCCTTTGGCCCGCCATTAAGACGCTCTCCCCAGACCGTGAGAAATTGTACTGGAATAACCATCAAATTCAGTGATGTAAATCATCGTTTTCGCTCTTTGGATTTTCTTTAAAAACATTTGCATTTTTTTATTAGGTATCCCATGGACATTTCAAAATATAGTCAAAATACTACTAGACAATATCATACTTTATTTTATTTTATCGTAAATCATCACATGCAGTGATATACATCGCGCTATGCGGTAAAATAAAGTAATATTTAAAAACATCAATCAGACTTTACTGTAACCGATTTGACCCAGTATCCGACATCTAGATCTGCCGCTGGTTAAGGGGGCTTTGTAACTCAGCTAACACGAGGCATTGATCCAATGGCAATATAATGTCGGCCCATCGATTGCGGTACTGGCCCAACATTATGCCAATTCACTTCAACGTATGTGTTTGCTATTAAGGGGGTGGTTTCGTGGTGGCCAATGTAACATTATATCGGCCCATAACCTTACCGCTATTACATGAATATTGTACACACACCCAATCACTACTTAATAATACTTGATGTTGTACCGCATAGTGAACTAATTCCGCTACATTTACCCAGTTTTAGTGCATGTATAAGGCCTTTAAAACAATAGCAATGATTATTTTGTACGTTTTAGGTTATTTTAATCGAAATAAACAAAACAGTTATGCAGTTTTAATATAATTATTGTAACAGACTTAAATATAGTGATGTATCTTTGGAAAGAAAATGTGCTTTAATCGTAGTTACATTAGTAAATGTACCATGTTATATTAATATTATAGATAGAAATACAATTGAGTCTTGGTAGTTTTGTATTTGGTTCATTTTTATTTTTTATTTGGTTTCGTTAATTTCTATAGTACACGCTATCTTCGCTAGATGGTGTCTCTGTGTTTTCTCCTTTACAGGCAAATGCTTCACCTTGGTCAAGGTCATAGTTAATCTTGTGGAAATGTAGAACTTCCTCTCCGTCACACACATAGCACTGACCTGCAACATATAACGTCACAAACACGTCAGCAGTGATAAATACACACATTGCACTTGCCTGCAACAACATGTGTATTGTCGTATATACATTAGAACGTAAATATGCCCCCCTCCCCCAAACAACTCTCCTCCGCGTATATGTAATAGTACTTAACTGCCCTGCCCGGGGATCGAGCCACTAAACCTGACATCGTGTACCTGAGCGCTACCAATTAGGCCAAAAACTTACTGACCAGAGTGGTAATGACCTGTCATACACACCCCCGCCTACATATGGAAACACACATATATCAGCCAAACAATATATATAAACACTGGATTCATACCATGGTAAATAAAATAATAATATAATATTCTTATATAACACAGTTCCAGTCCATGGGTCTGCTCAGTGCGCTTTACTAAAAGTTTATTAAAAGTTTTAAAATAAGGCAAGGCATGCTTAAAACTTTTAGTAGTACTTTTTAGTAGTCAGCTCAAACCGTAATGACTTGATCGAAAACAATACGTTTTAGTTACCAACCAACACCTTCATAGATTTGGCTGATGCTATAATAGACTGGTTTTAGTAACCAACTGTAATACTTTACCATTATGTTGTACATGTTTGAATCATTGCATTATTGCATATGTTTTAAGATGGCTCATTGCAAATTAGTACGATGTACTAATACAAAATAAAAAAATGGTGTACCCTCCATAAATACAGTTTACTATTATTATTAATATTATAGACTGGTTTTACTAACTAGTCTACTTGGATGAATAGGCCCTACTGCAACATGATTGTTAGTAACCAATCAACAGCAATAAGGCTCAGGCGGACATTGATTACTGTGGGGCATATTTTTTATGTCTGTTAAGTAACAGCTTGTTGGTATCGCAAATACAATATTATTGTTGAATGTCAGACGATGAACAACATTTGTATTTCCAATATATGCAATATCTGCAATATTTTAAAAAACTAATTTTAAAAAATAAGCCTATGTAGAAATGACAAAAATACAAATAAATCGTTTTATGAATTTAATAACACAAAACAATCATTAGAAAACGGTTACATTTGTAGAAAATACAAGACATGTTTTGGAAATATGGTGTATTCTCAGGGACAGATCTATTCCTCAGACAACACTGTGTATCATTTAGGCCTATTCGAAACGCTATCGAAAGAATCACAGTGAGCACGATGCGTTGACACAGTTTCGGCTTAATGTTGGTCCACCGCCTAGTATTAAACCAGCATTAGGTCAACGCCTGGTGAAAACTCTCCATATGGAGGGGTTGATTGTAATACTAACCCGCCCATGAAGAGATAACTTCTCCACCTTGTCCAATCACCACCATTCCCAGTGTGCTTTCCACAGTGGCTGTCCTACCTTCTAGCCCCAGCCAGCCACAGTTAGCACAGGCATTGTACAAGCCCTGAAGGCTGTCATCTGTATTATGTGTCAATGTAATCCTCTCGGTGGTCAGCTTAGATGACCACTGTCCTTCGAGATCCACACAGCCATAGATGGTCTCCTCTGTTGGCACAGTGACAGATTGTTGTGTTGTTGACAGGCCAATGTCGTCTGTGACTTCTTGCAGCCATTCTGTTGTTCTGTAAACACCATCTGTTGTCATTTCTAATAAAAAAAAACACATCTGATGTAAAACAGTGTTATTTTGTATTAGTTGGTCTAAGAAATTGGTCACCCTGCATCACCATCAATCATATTGCTCACCACCCACTCCGCATATATAAATATATCAGCATCATCAATCATATCGCTCATCACTCAAAGGGACTGGCTCAGGCTAAAATCATTTAAAAAATCGGTAATTTCATTTCGGCTTATTAATATGACCATATGATGTAAGCATGTCCATTGACTTGAACTGCAAAAGTTTTTTAATTTTTGTGCTGCGCATTCACCAGCTAGGCTAGATATAGAGACGAAATTCCTGATTTCTTATTTTGGACAACAATGTCAAAAATAAAAAAATGCGGGAATTTCGTATCTGGTAAATACGCAGCACACAAATAAAAAAAAACTTCTGCAGTCTATGGACATGTTTACATCATGTGATCATATTAATAAGCCAAAATAAACTCACCGATTTTTTATTGATTTTAACCTGAGCCAGTCCCTTCAATTGTTTCCCCCTCGCAATCAATTCATTCACGCATTATTGTCATATTTCGTTCTCTTTACACATGTGTCCACATTAATCGGATCATTTGGCAGTCACCTATTTGCTCTTCACACCTGGTATCAAAACGTAATTTATAATCGTCTCTTACTCGCCAGATTGCTTCTCACGATTGCTTATCATAACGAATAAGATCGTTGACTACTCAACTGTTTCTCCCTTACACTATGTTACAGATGTCACCAGACTCTCATTACAATCAAATCATACATCACTCACATGTTTGCTCATTACACCTGGCATCACAATCAATAAGATCATTCATTACCCAGCTAGTTATCTGGAATACATAATCTCATCACAATCAGATCGTTCATTACTCAAATGTTTGCTCGTGACACCTCCTGGGGGCTGTCATCACAAATTCAATCATATCGTTCATTACTCACCTGTTTCTCTCTTACACCTACCATCATATCGTTCACTACTCATTTGTTTCTCTCTTACACCTACCATCATATCGTTCATTACTCATTTGTTTCTCTCTTACACCTACCATCATATCGTTCATTACTCATTTGTTTCTCTCTTACACCTACCATCATATCGTTCATTACTCATTTGTTTCTCTCTTACACCTACCATCAGATCGTTCACTACTCATTTGTTTCTCTCTTACACCTACCATCATATCGTTCATTACTCACTTGTTTCTCTCTTACACCTACCATCAGATCTTTCATTACTCACCTGTTTCTCTCTTACACCTACCATCATATCATTCACTACTCATTTGTTTCTCTCTTACACATACCATCAGATCGTTCATTACTCACCTGTTTTCCAATACACCTATCATCACCATGAAACAGATCATTCATTACTCACCTGTTTGGTCAGGACACCTGTCATCACAATCGATCAGATCATTCATGTAAGTACACTGCTGGGCAGCCTTGTTGAAAACAAATCCTGGTTCACATTCGTGCTGAGTTGTCAGGTTCCCGTCAATACATTCCCAGTATAATTCACAATAACCTTGATCGGGATAATATGTTATGGCGACAGAGCCCGAGGAACATATCTCCACGTGAGCAGGACATGGACCTGTTAAAACAGTATAATAGATGCCAGGGTGATACATGTATCTACATAAGCGTGTAACTACTCTCTACATGACTGCAGTTTGGTGGTTCTTATATTTGCATAACTGCTAATTGCACAGTGGCGGTCTGGCGGATCCAGAGGGAGGGGGCTCAGGGGTCATGACCCCCTGTTTCAGAAAATAACCTGTGCTAATTGTGACGTTATCTTCACACTGCTAACTAACCTGTGATAATCGTGACGTACTATTTACACTGCTAACTAACCTGTTCTGATTGTGACGTTATCTTCACACTGCTAACTAACCTGTGATAATTGTGACGTACTATTTACACTGCTAACTAACCTGTTCTGATTGTGACGTTATCTTCGCACTGCTAACTAACCTGTGCTAATTGTTATGTACTATTTACACTACTAACTAACCTGTGCTAATTGTTATGTATTATTTACACTGCTAACTAACCTGTGCTGATTGTGACGTTATCTTTACACTGCTAACTAACCTGAGCTAATTGTGACGTTCTCTTCACACTGCTAACTAACCTGTGATAATTGTGACGTACTATTTACACTGCTAACTAACCTGTTCTGATTGTGACGGTCTCTTCTCACTGCTAACTAACCTGTGCTAATGGTGACGTTCTCTTCATGCTGATGTTCACACTCCTCCTGACATTTTAGGCTTTCAGTGTAGTAACTACAGTAGTCTAAATTCACGTCAAACAGCTGTCTCTCAGGACATATGTCACATGTCAGAATCCCAGCTGTACATAGATGGTATACTCTGCAGTCGTTAGGATCTCCGTATCTCTTACCGTTACTGCAATATGTGGGTACACTACAGGGCCATTCTGAGGTACATTCTGAAAACACAAAATAGCTATATCACCAGATAAGATTGTTATGTGAATGAATCAATAAGTTTTAGGCCACCTTTGTGCACATATAGGATGAGATGACACTGCCCTCCGGACACAGGATTTAAATTAAAAATTCAAGCCCTGGCGATCTGAGGCCGAGCACTCTACCTCTCTGTCACGGAGGCACCCCAAAATTTAAGAGTGAGCAGGGAAGAAAGATTTGTTTCTTTGAAACCTGAATGCCAGAGTGTTAAACGACCACGCGATCTTCGACTATTCAAACAGGCAGTTTTAACCGCTGTACCAGACTATGCTCTATAATAAGATGAGTAATTTGGTGGTGCACTTAGGAATTTTATAATTATGGTTAAACAATGCATGTACTAATAAATAGACGTTGAACTAATGATCTACTCCTCTGTGTTTGAACTAATCATTATCTGGGTCTAATAATTGTAATATTCCATCAGCGTTCTCATGCATCATCAGGGTGGTATAACCAGGTCGGGGCGCATAGCTTTATTTTTCAACGCTAATAAATTTATTATCTAGGATGAATTTAACCTCGGCCCCGTTGATAAATGTTTTATAGCTGTTAAATTTAACATCGCCCAACAATAAATTAACATTGTGTCAACGTCTGGTGGGTCACTAGTGGATACGTGGTTTGCATGGAGACGTACATCATATTTAGTAAATGGATCTGCACGATAAAGCTTTCGACAATTATAACCACCTGATTTCACGTGTGCATTGCTAGTGGTTTCGTTGTAAACACATCTAAGCCTTACTAATTTTTCGTCTCCTCAGTGTATTCTACGTGTCCCGTATACAGATTACCTGGCTACTAACCTGGCACTGGAACTGTTCCAGTAAATGGCTCCTGTGTGGAACACAGTGATTGACATGTTACATTTTCTGGCCAGTCACACTGTTTAGTAAGTATATCAAAATTCAGGGTTGTCTCACAAGGTTGGTGGACAGGTTCTCCATGTAGACACTCGTAGTAATAGGCACAATCCTCTGAATCACCATACCTCTCATTTACCACGCAAGGGAAAGGTACACTGCAGGGCCAGCCATCTGTATAAAACAAGGGAAAGGTACACTGCAGGGCCAGCCATCTGTATAAAACAAGGGAAAGGTACACTGCAGGGCCAGCTATCTGTATTACACACAACATGCACAGTCTCTCTTACATGATGGTGATATTACAACTACATACTTGTAATAATACGTGTACGCTATCTGTTTCTCAGCTTGTAAATTGTCTGAATATTGAAAAAAAATGGAAATAGTGGTTATAATATTACGTTTTCATTCTCACCTGGCCGAAGCTGTGGATGACAGAAATCACTGAGTAAGACAACTAACAGGATCACACTTAACACACGGGGCATTGCTGATGCTGCACGTAGACCCTGCAATGGGTTATAGGTAAGGTGTATAATATGATATCACAGGTAGTCAGTATTCCACTGGTCACACGACATTGTTGCGTCGCAACAACGTCGTGTGCCCAGTGGTGGGATAATGCTTAGGAAGTAACTATCACTCATAAATGCAAACTGAATGCTCCCTATAAACACTAGACGTTTGCGCAATGCTGGTTTGATCTTAAATGTTGGGTCAGCGTCGTAAACGGTTGGCCATCATTAAGCCAGCATTGTGTCAGCGTCTCGTGTTTGCTCTGTCCATAATATAACAAAGGCGAAGCGAAACAAAATGAAAATGAAATGAATCGGGCTTTAGGCCACCTTTGTGCACATATAGGCTAAACTGGGCCAGGAGAACCTCCTGAGGATGGTGAGATGACACTGTCCTCCAGACACAGGATTCGAAATTCGAGCCCTGGCGGTCTGAGGCCGAGCACGCTACCTCTCGGTCACGGAGGCTCCCCACAATACTAACTTTCACGCGTGGATGGGGAAGAAACAATTTTTGTTTCTTTCAAACCGCCGAGACCGGGAACCGAACCCCGGACTCTGGCGTGAAAGGCAGCGGTGCTAACCACTACCCTAGGGCCCCCGCCCGCGAAGCGAAACACGGCGACATGATTTCACCATGAATTTACGATACAGATAGCGAGCATTTTATGTTCTTTATCAACCAACACTTAGACAATATTTCCTAACGTTACATATTAGTTAATGGTTAAATTTTAACGTAAATTTAACTTACGTTGATGTGTTAGAATTTGTTCCTGAATATTAGATATACATAAATATGTGCTGATTGTTCTTTGTAACCAAGCCTGCAATTGTCGACTGCGCAATGTATCATATATAATGTATCGGACATTTATATAGTGCTTCAATCAAGAGAATCAATGCTAATTATTGATCTGTTTGTGATAACACAAGACCCTTACTGATAACACCTCTGGAAACGATAATAATATACCACGATAGCCGAGCACTCGAGGATTCATGGACCAAACCAGCAAACACGAGACGATTACCCAATATCGACTTAATGTTGGCCCGTCGTCTGCGACGCCGGGCCAACATTAATCCAACATTGGATCAACGTATCGTGTTTGCTGGGAACATGTCCGACTGTGGCCCAGTGTTACGTGTGGGTTAATGCTAGGTCGACCCAACGCCCCGAGGGGGGGGGGGGGGGTGATAGATATAGAATTCATTATCACGGAAAAATAATACGATTACGTTTGTGTGAACAATATTGGCAGCCCATGGCCATGATAACATGCTGACCACCAGTTATATTTTTGTTTATTTAGGATAAATATTATTGAACCATCCAGCTATATTTCTAACATATACTATTTTTGTCTGTGATAGGATTACATGTATAATGTCAGTTATATACAATTAGGACGCCGTAGGGCCTAAACACAATCATAGAAGTAGCTTCATGATACTAATCTCGAGATAACACGCTTGAAAACAGGTAAGAGGTGACGATTTATCGCTACTGTTTGTTTGTTTGTTTGTTTAGGTTAGCTAGCCCGCATGCAGGCTGCCCGGGCCTTCCGATAATTATCGATCGATCACAATCACAATCACAATCTACTGTAGGAGATAAATCAAGCATACACAATCAACTGAATTATCCAAACGCCAGTAATTAATAAAAAACGAAGGAAATACCCACACCCCTACTAGACATGCTAGTATCCACAAAGGTGGGAAAATACCCACACCCCTACTAGACATGCTAGTATCCACAAAGGTGGGAAAATACCCACACCCCTACTAGACATGCTAGTATCCACAAAGGTGGGAAAATACCCACACCCCTACTAGACATGCTAGTATCCACAAAGGTGGGAAAATACCCACACCCCTACTAGACATGCTAGTATCCACAAAGGTGGGAAAATACCCACACCCCTACTAGACATGCTAGTATCCACAAAGGTGGGAAAATACCCACACCCCTACTAGACATGCTAATATCCACAAAGGTGGGAAAATACCCACACCCCTACTAGACATGCTAGTATCCACAAAGGTGGGAAAATACCCACACCCCTACTAGACATGCTAGTATCCACAAAGGTGGGAAAATACCCACACCCCTACTAGACATGCTAGTATCCACAAAGGTGGGGAAATACCCACACCCCTACTAGACATGCTAGTATCCACAAAGCTTCTTTCGTTTGATATATGCATCTTCACATTTGATTTAATATTATGTTACATATATATGTTGTCAAAACATATTTAAATGCCAATCTGCTACTAGGCAATTAATAAAGGATAACACACAATAACACACCGTTATTAAGCAATTATAATTGTAAATATATCAGACCCATTAGAAATAATACGTGTATCAGTGTAATAATGTATGTTATCCATTTTCCAAGAAGGAAGTTGTAAATTCAAAAGTACAATATAATAATGGATGTTAACTCTTTATCAAGAAGGAAGTCCTAAATTCAATAGTACAATGAGACTAATATATTATCGACGATGAAGTGGCATACTTGACCTCGAGTGATATGGGATGACTCATAGCGAGTGCGATAGATAACTCAACCTAACCATATAAGTACCATGTCACTACATGCAGAACATCATTTTTGCATTTAAAAGACAAGGTATACCGTGTATGTATTATCTCCAGTTCGGAGGTTTTAATAGACATGGTAAATGGCTTTTCTCCTCCATTGTCACTAATTACACTCGTCACGTCATCTTTATGAGATTGAAGGGATTAGCGATTTAAAACAACGATATGTAGCATGTTATAAACGGTTCACGATCTTAATGTGTCTGATATTTGAAAACACGTAAATTATCTTTAAGGGGCTCGGTGGTATTTTGTTTTGCATGAAGCAGTGTATTATGACGTTCTCTTCACACTGCTATATAACCAGTGCTAAGTATCACGTTCTCTTCACACAGCTAACTAACCTCTGCTAATTGTGACGCTCTTTTCACATTGCTAACTAACCTGTGCTAATTGTGACGCTCTCATCACACTGCTAACTAACCTATGCTAATTGTGACGTTATCGTCATACTGCCAACTAGCCTATTCACACTGCCAACTAATCTGTGCTAACTGTGACGTTATCTTCAAACTCACAACTAACCAGTTCTAATTGTGACGTTCTCTTCATACTGGTAACTAACCTGTGCTAATTGCGACGTTTTTTTCACACTGCTAACTAACTTGTGCTAATTGTGACGTTCTTTTCACACTCCTAACTAACCTGTCCTAATTGTGACGTTCTTTTCACACTGCTAACTAACCTGTGCTAATTGTTATGTTCTCTTCGTACTGGTAACTAACCTGTGCTTTCTCCCACTCTGGCAGTGATTGGCCTGCTTGTGAACAAGTCCGGATAATCCCGCACTCGCACTCTGTGCCACTCGCTGGACCTATCACATCAGTATTAATATATGTAACATATATCCAAAACAGAGTAGACCCTCTAGTACGTTACTACCACTATGATGATTTTTCCACAAGCTGTATTTAATTTGCAGAAAAAGATGTAAAATAAATGTTCTAATTAAAATATTTTTGTATAGTTGCAAAATGTATTGTTTACTTAAGCGTCACAGCACCTGTGTCTCAGCGTAGGAATATGTCAGGTGATTTCTGTCGACATTTCTCAGTGATGCGGCGGCGCTGGGGGAACATTCAATTTCTAAATGAATCCTGATGTTTATAAATAGTTTTAGGTCTATATAATTCATTTTTTGTATTTATCGTGCGAGAAAATGCATAAAGGTCACTCGTATCGTGCTAGTGTGGAGATTATGGCACTGGTTCAGTTCACCAGGCCGCGGACTCGGCCTGGTGAACTGAACCAGTGCCATAATCTCCACACTCGTACTCTCTCGGGACCTTTATCCATATACACCAGGGCCATGTAGTCTACTAGCCAAAAAGTGAACCTGGAAATGGTGATTTCTGTAAGGTTTTATGGCTGAAATGGCTTATATAGGTCATGAGGATCCAGAAACTGCCGGATGCTAATTCGCCAATGTGTAGCATTTTTTTTAATTAGCCTAATTAACATAATAATTAGGTCAATCACTAAACCGCCAATATCTCCCTTGATAATCTACATAGAAACTTCATTTTGGTGTCTAGACCCATGTTTTCCCACCCAAGGGATCCATTTAAAATGGTTAGACATCTCTAGAACAGTTATAAAAGCATGGAAGGGACCAAATTAGCATATTAATTAGGTCAAACTACTAAATTGCAATTTTTTTTCTCACAAATCCACGTAGAGACTTCATTTGGTGTCTACACCCATGATTGTTTAGCCTATTAAAGCTATGAGCCACATTTTGAGGTATTTATTACGACACCATAACATTTATCTATTTAACATACTAATTAGCATATTAATTAGGTCAATCACTAAACCGCCAATATCTTTCTTAATAATCTAGACAGAGACTTCATTTTGGTGTCTAGACCCATGTTTTCCAACCCAAGGAGTCCATTTAAAATGGTTAGACATCTCTAGAACAGTTATGGAAACATGGAAACGACATAATTAGCATAATAATTAGGTCAAACCACTAAATCGCATTTTTTTTCTCTCACAAATCCACATAGAGACTTCATTTGATGGCTACACCCATGATTGTTCAGCATACAAAAACCATGTTCCACATTTTGAGGTATTAAGCAGAGTTACGACACCATAATATTTATCTAATTAACATATTCATTAGCATATTAATTAGGTCAGTCATTAAACCGCCAATATCCTCCTTAATAATCTAGACAGAGACTTCATTTTGGTGTCTAGACCCATGTTTTCCAACCCAAGGAATCCATTTGAAATTGTTAAACATTTCTAGAACAGCTATGGAAGCATGAAATTGACCTAATTTGCATATTATTAATTAGGTCAAACCGCTAAATCGCCAATATTTTTTCTCAATAATTCACGTGGATAATTCATTGCGCTGTCTACATCCATGTTGTCGATACAAATGAATGAATATAATATGGTTTGAGATCTTTTGAAAAGACATAGAACATACAAGTTACATAATTAGCATATTAATTGGGTCAAACCGCTAAAACGTCAATTTTTCCTTAACACCTCACATACAGACTTTATTTTAGTGTCTACACTCAGGTTTCCGCACTAGGAATCCAAACAATATACTTGTGTATCTTCGGCATATAATTGGAAATGTAAATTGATCTAATTAGAACATTTAATAGACCAAGCATTGTCATAAATTGTTATGCTGTATCTCACTAGCCACCTCTCAGTCACGGAGGCTCCCCACAATATTAAATCTTTACAAGTGAGCGGGGAAGAAACATTTTGTTACTTTGAAACTTGTGTTGGCAGCCCATGACCATGATAACATGTTGCCCACTAGTTATATATTAGTTTGTTTAGGATAATATTATTGCACCATCCACCTATAATTTAAGCATATATTACTTGTCTAAGGAGCCGTAGGGCCTAAGCACATAGAAGCAGCTTCACGACACCAATCGCGAGATAACAAGCTTGAACTCAGGTAAGAGGTAATAGTCCGACAGCTGTTTTTCTCTCTGCTGATTATTTATCTTTGGGTCTAAATAAAGATATCTAGGGTGGTGTGGAGGTGTCACCTATGAGCAATTTTAATTAATCAAGATGGCCGCCATGAGCTCTGAAAACCTCAGTTATGATGGACTCGACGTTATAAAGGGCAAACACATGGCTAATATGTCTTGTAATAAGGTATGTTTGGCAAATTTTATTTAGGTCTGAACTCTGAAAACGCCTCAGTTATGATGGACTCGACGTTATAAAGGACAAACACTCGGCTAATGTGTCTTGTAATAATGTATGTTTGTCAAATTTTATTCACATAGATCAAACACTCGGCTAATATGTCTTGTAATAATGTATGTTTGTCAAATTTTATTCACATAGATCTGTTTTACATCTCCATAGTTTGAAAATACAATAATGGACATAATTTTGGAATCTAAATTAAAAAATGGCTGCTGTATGGCTAAATGTAGGGTTATAATCAAATGAAACAAAATTGTGTATGAGCAAACGACAACATTTAGGCGATGGGCTACTTATGGCTACCATGCACCCCCCCCCCCCCCAATCTCAACGGAACTACATTTTTTAGAGCCCTGGATAGACTGAACACGAAATCGAATGTTAACATTGAAAATATAGGGATGCAAACCCTACTTCGACAACTAATATAAAGGTACCCTAAATATGTTTCTAACAAAGTCGCGCAATTTTAAATAAGGGGGTAGGGTTATTACTTGAATGTATGTTATTTTTGTTCTGCTAAATCTATCTCAAGATCCCTTTTGTAGTGGTTTAGATCATTTTTAAAGTGGCTGTGGTCACCTCTTCAGTGGCCAAGATCACTCTGTAGTGGCTTGGAAATTTTTTTTCAGTCAAGATTACATTTTTTAGTGGCTGAGATAACTTTTAAAGTCGCTGTGATCATTCCTTCGGTGGCCAAGATCACCTTGTGGTGGCTTAGATAACTTTATCAGTGGCTGACACCAGTTTGTTAGTGGCCAAGATCACCTCCATAGTGGCTGATATAACGTTTAAATTGGCTGTGGTCACTTCTTCGGTGGTCAAGATCCCTTTTGTAGAGGTTTAGATCCTTTTTAAAGTGTCTTTGATCACTTCTCCAGTGGTCAAGAGCCATTTTATAGTCGTTTACATCATTTTTAAAGTAGCTGTGATCACTTCTTCAATGATCTAAATCACTTTTGTAGTGGTTTAGGTAATTTTTAAAGTGGTTGTGGTCACTTCTTCAGTGGCCAAGATCACTTTGTAGTGGCTGAGATATTTTTAAAAGTCGCTGTGACCACTTCTTCATTAGCCAAGACCATATTGTATTGTCTTAGATAACTTTATCCGTGGCTGACATCAGTTTGTTAGTGGCCAAGATCATCTCTTTAGTGGCTGAGATAACGTTTAAATTGGCTGTGGTCACTTCTTCAGTGGTCAAGATCCCTTTTGTAGTGGTTTATATACTTTTTCAGTGGCTGATATAACTTTTGCAGTGGCTGAGATAACTTTTAAAGTGGCTGTGATCACTTCTGGAAAAAATGGCACCAGAGAATATAAAAGTAATAACAGCCATTTATACCATATAAAATTGACATGAGCGAGAATTCCCGCTTGTATTTATTAGAAAAACGTTGGAAATTGTTCATATAGAGGGATAAACTCAGTGCTCTGTTGTAAACATTTTGTATTTAATTTTTTTATTATTATAATTCTATGTAAAAGCCCTTGATTGTAACTAGCAAAGATGTTGGTATATTTTTCTAACTTGGGTTTTTCTTTTTTGTGTCGATACATACAATTTTTCCAACAGACGGCGGCCATTTTGTATTTTGTCATTCTTGGTCATTTTTAACATTGGTCATCATATAACATATGATATAGAGTCAAGTAAAATGCACAAAATTACATATTGTTTTAAAAACAGATGGCGGCCATGTTGTATTTGTCTTCTACAAAAATAGTGTGAAATTTCAAAGCACACATACCATCCATGCTTATTTATAAGCATATCTGGATTGAAAAACCGTGGCCCAAATGTGGAAACATGTAAAAAACGTATGATGAAATGGTGATTCCCTACGGGGTTTTGTTATTGTGGATTTCGCTGATTTTTTAAATTAAATTATGTTTAGGCATTCATTGAGCGATATTATTTATTATACTGCAATGCTTTATATACCATAAGAAGCGGAATTCAATTACCATTCATATGTTATATAGCAGTTGCAGATCGGTTTACCAGAACAGAAATAACATACATTCAAGCAACCCTACCCCATTATTTAAAATTGCGCGACGTTGTTAAAAACATAATTAGAATACCTCTAGATAAGTCGTCGAAATAGCTTTGCATACATATATTTTAAATGTTAACATTCGCTTTCTTGTTCAGTATTTCCAAGGGCTCCAAAAAACTTAGTTTCGTTGAGATTTTAGGAAGGGAGGGTGCGTGGTAGTCAACATTGTCAACCGGTCCCGCCCCCGGTTGACAAGCTGCCTATTGAAAAAACAGGCGAGGCACCAGTGTGATGTCTGCACACCCTCATCTGACTGTCTAGTGGTGTACAATCAATTTGTGACACTGAAAAAATGTATGGCCCCTACCGTTAATAAGTTTTCAAGGTCGCGTCAGGAAAATATAAACAATAAAAAATTCGAATCGAGCCGGTATGAACAGTATAAAAGGCGGCCATTTTGTTTGAATTTCTGGAGTCTTCAAACAACATCCAGCTCCCCGTCTGGAAACGAAGTGCCAGACAGGTGCCCCGTCTAGGTGCGTGGTAGCCACAAGTCTAAATGTTATCGTTTTCCCATAAATTTTGTTTCACATGATTATAACTGAACTTTTAGCCATACGGCAGCCATTTTGGATTCAAAATGGTCTCCATTATTGCATTTTCAAACTATGCAGATGTAAAACAGATTTATGTGAATAAAATTGGACAAACATACATTATTACAAGACATATTAACCGAATGTTCGCCCTTTATAAAGTCGAGTCCATCATAACGGAGGGGTTTTCAGAGCATTTTCGAGTTCATGACGTTCATCTTAAATAATTAAAATTGCTCAAAGGTGACACCTCCACACCACCCTAGATATCTCTATTTATTTATTAGACTTTATATACACAAATATATACAATAATCATACAAATATGCAATTGTAAAGAAAATTGTGTACATAAGGATGTCGAATACAGATGACCAGCACCCCAACTAAGTTCGACATCCAGGATAAAATTTATACACATGGTAATTACATTTAAAATTACACTTAAAAGTAAAATTAAATATAAATAAATTATACATATTTTTTGTTTCCCGCGCTAAAACCAGAGATAAAATAACTACATATTAGTATAAAAGTAGCAAAAAAAACCTCTGGAAAGCGTAGAAACTTATAAAACAATAACAAGTAGAACAAGTTTTAAAAGCATGCAACTTTGTACATGGTAATTCCACTTAAAAGTAAAATTAACTAAAAATATATTATACATAATTTTTGTTTCCCGTGCTAAAACCATATATAAAATAACTACATAGTAGTATGAAAGTAGCAAAAAAACCTCTAGAAAGGGTAGAAACTTATAAAACAACTACAAGTGGAGCATTTTTTAAAAGCATGCAACATTATAGCAATATCATTATTTTAGTTTTAAAAGGTCTTCACAATGTCAACGTTGTAGATATTTGCTTGACTGCGGAGCAAGTAGAAGGTGACCAGGGTGCCCTGAGCCACCACACAAGTTTAGTTCATTATGCACTCGAGCCAAATACCATATAATATCATGATAATACATTAAAACTATACTATATCAAGAGTATTTTTAAAGACGATAATACAACTATGTGGTATTAAATAGAGCCATCGACACAAACATAACGTTAGTCCCTTGAGAATAAAAGTACTTTGATTAGTCTAAATTGCATCTGCTGGCGTCAGCTCGCATAGCCGTCGCTCAGCCGAAGAAATCCATCTATACTATACTATTCTGAGCTGGACTGGTGGCTCTCGCCTGCCAACACATGAGTATCGACACATGAGAAGCCATGCATATTGAATTATTGTCTTACGGGCACAGTGGAATGCTTTCTTACAGAATGTGATATTGAAACATGTTGATTATGATGATTCAAATATCACACGCACGCCTGACATCCACAGTTGCTTGTCCAAGTACATACGTTATCACAGTTGAAACTGTACTCATACTTTAAATATTAAAAACTATTCAATTGACGTACAAAGCTTGTCATTGTTTGCTCCTGGCGCAAGTCCTTCGGTAAACTATTCCAGATGCTAACTACGCGATTAGAATAGAAATGTTTAAACGTCTTAGTTCTGACTTGTCTCGGATAAAAGAGTAATCCGTTCTGATTTGACCGTAGTCTTCTGTCAGGTTCGTAGTATCTCAATAATGATGCAACACTATTAGAAAAATCAGACACAAATAGTGATGTAAAAAGAAGTTTGATGTCCATCATCTCTCTGCGAAAAGACAGTGGTAAGATATGTAAGAGCTCACAGCGTTCTTTATAATCAATAGTTGGATAATGTAGGGCATATCTGGTAAAAAAATTCTGAATTCGTTCAATAGACTCTATTTGAATTTTGGTGAACGGAGACCAGACTGGAGCATAATATTCAATAATGGGCTGTCTTAAAGTTTTACAAAGTTTAATGGATACTGATGTTGGGGCTCCGTAACCCAGTGAGCGTCTAATAATACCATTGACTTTGTTATATTTGTTGATTACATTAGAAACATGATTGTTGAATACTAAACCCTTGTCAACTGTGACTCCCAGGTCATTATAGCATGATATATTTTCTAATACAGTTCCGTTAAGATGATATGTAAATACAATAGGAGTAACATTTCTTGTAAATGAAAGTACTTTACTCTTAAGCACATTAAAATTCAACTTCCAAACTTGACTCCATTCGTAAAAGCTATTTAAATCACACTGCAGTTGCTCACAATCTTCAATGTTATTAATTATCCGGGAACATTTTGCATCATCTGTGAACAAAGATAATATTGAATGTTCTGTACAATCGGGCATGTCATGTATGGAGAGTAAAAACAATAAGTATTAGACTAAGTATTTATCCCTGTGGTACACCAGATGTAACAGGCACCCATTCAGATGTGGAACCATCATCAGATGTGGAACCATATGTAGACCCCAAAGATAAATAATTAGCAGAGAAAAAATGAGAAAATTTTGGGTCAGGCCAATATTGGGCATTCTGCTGCCGGACTATGAGGATTTATCGCTACAGTAGGAGGTATCTCAAGCACACACATCAAGTGAATCATCGAGACGCAAGTAATTATTAAAAATGACGGAAAATACCTACACCCCTACTAGACATGCTAGTATTCACAAATATTGTTTTGTTTGATATATGCATCTTCATATTTGACTTAGTATTATGTTAGCCAATATTTTTAGTCAAAAAACATATTTTAATGCCCTACCCTACTGCTACTAAGCAAATAATAAAGGATAACACTTCATAACACAGTGTTAGTAGGCAATATAATTGTAAATATGTACGACCTATTGAAAATGATGCGTGTATCAGTGTCATAATGGGTATTTTATCTTCAACAAGAAGGAAGTCGTAAATTCAATGGTACAAGGATATACATAATATTATTGAGGTAGCATACTTGACCCCAAGTGATATGGTATGATTCACAGCTAGTGTGATAAATCAATCAACCTAGCCATATAAGTGTCATATTTTGCATTTTAAAGACAAGGTATACAATTTATGCATTATTATCTCCCGTTCGGAGGTTTTAATAGACATGATTGTTAAATGGCTATTCTCCTCCATGTCACTAATTATACTCGTCGCGTCATCTTTGTGTGGTTGAAGTGAGTAGCGATCTAAAAAAACGATATGTGGCATGTCAAAAAGGGTTCACGGTGGCAACGAGTCTAAAGATTTCATAACCCGTAAATGATCATGAAAAATTGTAATGAGCGTGTCGTCACCCATTCAGTCAAAAAGAGGGTGTACGCTACATCAGAATATGCTAGTTTCATTTGAAAAATGTTTTCAAGAATAAATGCCTTCAGAGGCCAGCCGAAATATAAATTATTAATTCACCCCACAGGTATCGCAATTGATAGATTCATTTTTATCAAATTATAAGATAAGAGTAAACATATTTATAATGGCCGTAGACCCATGACATAGGTATTCAAAAAAAACCGAGAGACATTTATGATAATTTCAAATTGAAAAAACCCCTTTGATTTCCATGGTTCATAGAAAAATATTTTTTTTAAGGGTACTGAATTAGCAACATGATCAACGACGATAAAATCCGTGTGAAAACAAAATCGGTGTATATATTAAGGGTGAACTGAATTAGCAACATCATCAACGACGATAAAATCCGTGTGAAAACAAAATCGGTGTATATATTAAGGGTTAACTGAATTAGCAACATGATCAACGACGATAAAATCCGTGTGAAAACAAAATTGGTGTATATATTAAGGGTGAACTGAATTAGCAACATCATCAACGACGATAAAATCCGTGTGAAAACAAAATCGGTGTATATATTAAGGGTGAACTGAATTAGCAACATGATCAACGACGATAAAATCCGTGTGAAAACAAAATCGGTGTATATATTAAGGGTGAACTGAATTAGCAACATCATCAACGACGATAAAATCCGTGTGAAAACAAAATCGGTGTATATCATTTTACACCGTCCCACTTTGCTGAAATTGATCTGTGACAGTCCAACTTAACTCATTCTTTGGTGTAGAATATTATATTTCGTCCCCAAATTTTACCTATTGGCACTGCTTACCGATTGATTTTAATCGCAAAGGAGGCTCGAGCTCCCTGAAACCTATATAGTTTTAGCATGGGCGTGGTGGCCTACCGTCCTATACGTCAGCCTGACGGAAACACAAAATAAAATAAAATATGAAACATAGTAGGGGAAACCGTTGCCAGTTGAAACGAGTTTCAGAAAATTTGATCAATGATCAAATAAAAAATTGGAAACATTGGACCGACAGAAGAACTCATGGTTTCCTAACAAACAAGAGACATTAAGACAAATTGTCAAATGCTTGATGTAAAACTAAACGGTCCCCAGTTCTGAACTGTTAAATCAACGAGAATGTCCCCAGCTTACTGGCACCTCAAATGAAAGACGACTAACTCGAATTATATATGTCATAAAACCGGGCAACATAAAAAAACGGGTTTTGTCTGTAGGTGATTTTTTTCTGAACTGGTGTGGATTGACCAATCGCAAATGAAGAAATGGTGAATCTCAGAGAAGAGAACCCCAATCTGGGCAGTGTCTTAGAATGAATGAACAAAACTTCCTGTATGGAATGCGCTACTGCGACCATTATAGGAGAGGCCTAACAGAGCAGTGTCTGTGAGTGAGCAACGCTTCCTGTATGGAGTGAATAGAACTATTAAATCAGGAACTGCTTTTTCCAACAATAATATGAAGTAAAGTTAAGTAAAATAATGTGAAGAAACTTGATGCTTGCAAATGAAATCATGTTTGACTCAAGAGAAGTTTGACTGCGATTACTGGCAAGATAACGACAGATAGTAGTGTAAATAACTTTTCACAGAAATAGAACTCTGAAAGTATTTCAAGTATTTTTTGTGATATGATATATAACAATGTAACTATTATTTGGTTGTACATTATTTTATAACCAGGCATATTTCATGTTGATATTTATAATTAGATAGGTTAAGTACGATTATCAGTGATATTTCATGTTGATATTTATAATGTGATAGGTTAAATACGCTGACGACGCTCTTCATTCAACACGTTAAACATCACTGTGAAGCTGCTCACGGTGCTTCAGGCCGGATGATTAATGATTGTTTAAACTGTTTATGACATGTTTCACATTCATAAGGTTTACCATCACATGTTCTACATACATATGATTTAATTAACACCAGTGTGGATCTGACCATGTAGCCAGAGATTCGCAGACCGTGAGAAATGTTTATGGCATATTCCACATTCATACGGCATAAATCCAGTGCGAGTCAGTTCATGTTTTCTTAGATTTCCCGCCTCTGTGAACTGTGTATGACATAGCTTACAATAGCCGTATATATAGCAATGTTGGCCCAACGTCTTCGACGTTGGTCCAACATTGTAAAAATGTTATACAAATGTTTGGTGCTAGCTGGGAATTTGTATTCAAATGAAACGGAAACAGCTAACTATTTGAAAAACCCAATGGTTGATACAAAAATATGTCAGCGATTTAAGGGTTAAATAGCTAATAATAGAGCTCCTCACAAAAATACTAATACCCAGCAAACAAAACATTAGCATAACATTTATACAACGTCGGCTCAACGTCTTCGATGTTGGCCTAACATTGTATAAATGTTAGCCAAATGTTTTGTGTTTTTCCTGGGTATCCCAGACAGCAGTTCCACCACCAGACCACTGCAGCTTGAAACTGGTTTACCAATACATGACGATTTTTTTTAATTTTTTGTGCTGCGCATTTATCAGTTAGGCTAAATATAGAGACGAAATTCCTGATTTCTTTTTTTGGACAACCATGTCAAAAATAATAAAGACGGGAATTTGTACATCAAATCGTCTTATTAAGAAGCCAAAATAAATTTTAGCCAGTCCCTTTAAGACTTATTTGCGGCATTGCGCGACGATGGTAATGACAGTGATCATGGGGATGTATTAGGCTATATTGATTGGATAACAATAACAGTAAAACGTTTATTACAGGCTCATGTTTTTTTAGGGTAGGCCTAAATTTTTATATATTAATAAGCCTAACGCTAACAGCGCGGCCATGCTGATGGCTTAACAATAACAGTAAACGAATGTTCACTAATCTGCCTTGTTTGAATACTGCGTCTAGACTTGGCCTGGGATCTGGAACAGCATCCTTTATTTGGAATGTGCTGCTGCAAGCTGCAGTGGTGGAACTGCTGTCTGGGATACCAAGCAAAATACAAAACATTTGGTTGATATTTATACAATGTTGGACCAACATCGAAGACGTTGGGCCGGCGTTGTGTAAATGTTATGCAAATGTTTTGTGTTAGTTGGGTATTTGTATTTTTGTGAGGAGCTCCATATTATTTGCTGTTAAACTTTTAATTTGCTGAAATATTTTTGTACAAAGCATGGGTTTTTTCAAGTTGAAATAATCACAAATGTCCTAATAGTTAGCTGTTTCCGGTTTATTTAATTGAAAACCACCCCAGCTAACACAAAACATTTGTATAGCATGTTTAAAATGTTGGGCCAATGTCGAAGACGTTGGGCCGACGTTGTACAAATGTTATACGATGTTTTTGTGTTTGTTGGGAATGTTATGGGACATCGGGTATATATACGGCCATTGTAAATATTTTTACTCTTTATTATTAGCAGGGTTTGACATAAACTTTTATGAGCAGTGGTCCACAGGACCACCAGCTCAGAGGATCTGGTGGTCCTACAATTTTTTTAGTAGTCCTGACAACAACAACACTTGTAATTCTTAAACGATTTTTTTCACGCGCATGATGTGTTTCCACATCAATAATCTTGTAAAACCACAACATGGATGATGATCGATCTCGACCTCAAGAATGCATGCCACTCAATCATGATTACGAACACATGTTTTGTTCTGTGAAAAGGGCGAGAGCCAGTGTCAACGATTTAATTTTTTTAGCATGTGATCGTTACAATTCTGTAGGCTCAGTTTGCTGCTTCCAATATTTCAGTGAGTTACCGACCTTGTATAGAAAACTAATGCGCATGCTGACCCTATCCCATTCAGCTGTGGCTTAGACTAATCCAACTATTTAAGCAAACACAACCACACAATGGAAAAACATTAACTCATTTAAAAGCGAGCGCGAACTACGAGGCATATTAAATGAGCTTGATAAACATAAACAGCTGTCGACCCAATGTTGTTTTAATGTTGGGCCAGCGTCGCAGACGGTGCACCAACATTAATTTTAAACAAACGTTGGGTCACCCTCATTGTGATAATAATTATGTAACCTTGTTTGTGAAATGCCGATTATGCAATTATGTAATTATGCAACAATCATCCATTAAAAGTGATAGCATGTCATTGAAAAAAGTTGTGTAACATTGAAATGCTAACAACGTTTGCTAATGATCACTTAAAATTCCTGAGATATTTATTTTTATTTCACCTTTATTAATTTGCCATCCTCCCCTATGGCAGAATATTTTTTATTGCAAATAATATCTTCAAGTTCATCATCAGTTAGGCCTATATGAGATATTCTTGTTAGTATTGGTTGTTCTTCCACATTGTTAAAACAACTTTACTGCCCTTTTTCAATTATTATCCTTGATTTCGTTTCTAGCAAAAAAGAAACTGTGGAGTCCCAGCTGTATCTGAATTATTACGTGTCAGCTATACTGGAGGTGTATATATTGCACTGAGACAATAAAACGATTACAAATAGGCCCTTAAAACAAATGCCAAGTCTATGCACGAACATAATACACAACAATTACATTTTGGAAATTGAAAAAGCGACCCTGTTTTTATCTCAAGACCGAGTTTCAGAGATGATATCTCTTGAGAAATAAATTCGCCATCAGGCAGGTGAAAAAATCATGGTAATTGGGATTAATCTTTATCTCGTGGTCCTTATTCTTTTTATTTTATGCAACGTCAAGTGCTTGGGAGAGCAACACGTCCAGCTCTAAGACGTTGTCCGTTTTAAGCGATCCCCATAGCCTACTGTGGATTGTGCTTGTGGTGTGTTATATTTATCATAGGGTAGGGTAGTCTATGATAATTACTATAAATCTTAGAATGTTTACTTTGGAGCAACGTTGTTTCAAGGTAGTCTATAATAATTACCATCAATCTTAGCATATTTATTTTAGCATAACGTTGTTTCAAGTCTAGCTTAACGTTTCAATTGTTGAACAAGACAAATAACAAGTAGATATATTTTATTCCGTTTCTTTTCCAAAAAAATGAATGAGTAAATGTTTGAAAAAGGGTGGGCAGGAGAAAGAAGACCAGTCGCAACAAATTCCTACTTTTAGGTGCTCTGAAGGGTCATTTTTAAAGATTTTCATTGCAAATATTTTGATTCTGTCGCCACATTGTCTACTCTGAGTCTCTAATGGCGCCAATGATGCATCCCAGACACCAGCCCTTAAATGGGAAGGGGTATATATTTAGGAGGGGGCTGGCATCAACATGCCGGACACTGGTGGAATAATTTTATAGGAAATTATTAAGTTGGAAAATAACCTATCTGGAAATTAAGGGGGGTACTCGAAAACCCTGAGCACCCCCCTGGATACGCCCCTGGGCTGGATATTTTAGTGGTCCACTGGACCACTGGATATGATGTTCTGGTGGTCCGACATAAATTCTGGGGGTCTCGGACCACCGTCAGTGTCGAACACCTATATAGGCCTACAGTGCGAGGATCCAGTTTAGACGTCCTAATCTGACATCTATTGACGTCATATGCTGACGTTTAATCCCCGCGTTGTAAGAATAAAATTAATTTAAGCCTACGTAAACTGCATTTAAACTGGTGTTCTGGTTTAGCCTACATGTCATTGAAAAAAAATTATTGGTGAATCGCTTACGCGTTACAGAATTTGACTGGTACTTTGGCTTACGCGTAAGAGAAAGATCCACGTGATTGGTTCTTTCGTTTGCCATAACCGAAATTCGTTTACGCGTTACAGAATACACAGTGTTATTGGTGGATGGTTTACGCGTCATAGAACATATGATTAGATCGGTTCTTTGGCTTACGGGTAAGGAAAAGGTCCACGTGGTTGGTTATTTCTCTTACGCGTAAACTAATAAGCGACGTTCGTTTACGCGTATCACTTTACGCATTATGCATGTTAAGGGCCTAACGGCCTACCATATGTACGCTTATGCGTAAGCGACGTCTATTTACCCGTTTCACTTTATGCGTTATTGGCCTAACGACCTACCATATACGTATCATTAGGCCTGCATTAAAAATTTTGTTGACGATATAATACATCAAGGTCTCATCACACAATAGATTACAAACTACAGGGGTTCTCATATTATTCGGCATTTTAAATCAGCACACATTCTCGATAGCTTGATGACCTCAAAAATACTACTAATTGTATTGAGAATCCCATCATTAAAATATGCATATTGTAAGAAAAAGAGGCATAGGGCTATAATCATGAGCCTAATAGTAACATTTTTATTGCAAAGTCTATGAAGTATATGGAAGTTTCACATAAAAATATCAATAATTTATTGACAAATCAAGTGGTATTGAATATTAGAATATGTGTAGGGTGTCGCGATAACGTTTTGTATTAAATAGTGCAATATAGCGTAGTGTCTCTTGTAGTGTTCAGCACAGACAAGAAATGGGTTGGGACATTTTTCTCACTGCCCTGGGAAAAATGGAGACATTTGACCTCTAAGTGTGTAATTGACGCCCAGTGTTCAGCACAAACAAGAAAACGGTGGGGACATTTGTCTCACTACCCTGGAAAAAAAGGAGACATTTGACCTCTAAGTGCGTAATTGACGCGATATCGCGGCCTGTGCTGAACACTGCTCTTGATAGCTCAATGTCTTAAGCAGCTGGCATGGAATATCACAGCATTGTACTACAGTGACTATATAAACCTGAATGTACATGATTCCAATCCCAGCTTGGCTCCGTTTTATTTACGAACTGTCCACATGCATGCGTTGTATTATGTTCCCAAAATAGTAGGCATTTTATAAGCTATGCAAACATTTGACTCGTTTGAAAACGTGAGTTATATTTAATTCGGGCATGTTTCTGTCCTGATATTTAAAGAGAATGCAGATACACTAATTCGCACATGAAATTTGAAATGTAATGCTCAAGGAGAACTATATTTAGAAATCGCACAATATCCCACTTGCATTTTAATTTATTCAAAATGGCCGCCATCTTTCTAATGAAGAACTCAGCAAACTAGAATATCTTTTTAAGTTCAGCATAAAATAATCAATCTTGCTCACAAGAGGGCCACAAGTATATTTGGATGGCATCATGCACGAGTGGGCTAACCCACATTTTCAAGTTGTTGCTATCAATCTATTTTCATTGTTTTTTTTAATGTGGGTTAGCCCACTTGTGCATGATGCCATCCATTTAAAACAAAGTACTGCATGACATTTTAATAAGAATATAGCTTGGAAATATGCAATTGAAATTAGCCGCCATTATCGAAAAAACAACACTTTCTTCAGGCTGGTATGAAATATTAAAATATGGTTTAGTTACTAATATTTCTGTCTTAATATTGCAAGACAGAGAATGCAAAGATCGACTAAAACGGAATTCACTCATTCACCTCTGACAGACGGTTTCACATTATGGAATTTTATATATTATGCTCCAGTTGCAAAAAAATATCTTTAAATGCGCACAATACTATACAGTAACAGACAATGAGCTTGAGATGCGGATCCTGAATCGAATTTAGTATATTTCGGCTAAATTCGACACATTTGTGGCAAACTTATACTGAAATGGATATCACTTTCGCCGCATATTCCTAACCATGCTAACACGTCTTCAGAGATTGCATCAAATTAATTTCACATTATTTTACAGCTTTATTGTATATATAGATGAGTAATAATAATTAATTCAATTCTTGAATTCAATTGAAAATAATTGTAAATATTAAACAAATTCATTTGAAGCTGTTAATTTTGTTAATAATGCTGGCATGAACATGATGAAATGGATAAAAAAAAATCACACTTTTATTTACAAAGAGATTATAATTTATTTACAAAATTGCCTCTGCTCATATTGCGGTTTTTCATCAACAAAAATAATTATATCACTAAGTCAATATCACAAAATCGGAAAGTGCCTAATACAGATAAAAATATAAAAATGGTCATATGTAGTTAAAATTGTCACAGAGTTCGTAGGCATATCGTACATATGTATAATTCTGGCCAAAAATTCATGTGTGATGGTTAGGTTGTGGTTACAATGTCAATGTTGGCGCTATTGTTCACGTTTGGTCAGAACTGGTTGGGAGGAGTGTTGTCCATGCTCTCCTCGGGTGTTGTGAGGGTGCTGGGTCCTGTTGCAGTGGATGGGATGCCTTCAATCAGAGAATTCCGACTCATTTTGTAGGATTGAGTCACTAGATCTTTAGTGTGAATACGTTGATGTCTTTTTAGACTTTCCTTACAATTATATTCTTTATTACACATAGAACATACATAAGGTTTCTCACTACTGTGCACACGCTGATGTTTTTTCAAATCTCCCTTAAGTTTAAATCCTTTGTCACACACATAACACATATAAGCTTTCTCACCAGTGTGAGTAAGATGATGTGCTTGTAGATGGCTCTTCTCTATAAATCCTTTACCACAAAGATCACACCAATGAGGATAATCTCCGGTGTGACTCACCTCATGCCGCTTTAAACTCCTTAATTGTGTGTATTGTTTGTGACATGTTTCACACTCAAACAGAGCATCACTAGTAGTCCCAGTGTGAACACGCAGGTGTTCTTTGAGTTGGCTCTTTAAAGTAAATATTTGATGACATATTTTACATTCATACGGCTGTTCACCAGGGTGAACTTGCTGATGGTTGATCAGGCTGCCCTGCTGTTTGAATCTCTTCTGGCATATTTTACACTCATAAGGCTTATTGTTATTGTGAACACTCTGATGTCTTTCCAAGTCGATTTTCAGTGCGAATCCTTTCTCACATATATCACAGCAATGTGGATAATCTCCGGTGTGAAAAATTTCATGTCTCTTTAAACACGCAGCATATGTGAATCGTTGATAACAAATTTTACATTCGTAAGGTTTCTCACCAGTGTGAACAAGCCAATGTATTTTCAGGCTACCATTATGTGCAAAGCCTTTATGACACATACCACACACAAATGGCTTGTCAACATTAACACTGGTGTCAGGGTTTCCAGGAGGACTTTGTGTTGTGGGAGGTGACTGAGAATGATTGGACGGAAGGAGATGCTGTGCGAGCGGCGCCAGCTGTGTTTTTTCGGGGGGAGTGGCCAGTTTTAGGGGCGGAGACTCCCCCACTAAAAGAGACCTCAGGAAATCATGGTTGCTATGTGCTCTGTCCATTGAGGTATGTGGTCTGTCCACTGAGGTTGAAGACTTGTCATTCTCCTCATCGATCTGCAGATCACGATCATCGATCTGCAGATCACGATCATCATTTGAAGCGTGCCTCGGTTCAACGTCCATATTTAGTGTCTTCTTTGATAAAACATGTAACGTTTGATACTAAAATCGTCTTCTTCTAAAGCAAGTCTGTAACTAAACCAAACAGTAAATTTAGATTCGCAATAACAATGCATGAATAACCTCTATGCCAAGCACATATTTCTTAAACTTTAAATTACCAAAACAGCAGGCACAACAGCAGATGAACAACAGAGACAGCAGCGTCAGTTAAACAACAGGAGGTACAGCAGAGGCAACAGCAACAACGTCACTATTTTGGAAATAGGCAGGGCTATATTTTTTTTTTTTGGGGGGGGTGCAAGTACGTGCAGCTTGTTTGAAAATACACAGATAGTCAGGTCAACCCTATTCTGTCGCTGGTCCTTCTCACCTAATTTCACTCAGTTCGTATTTTTCTCAGCTCGTATTATACAAAATACCTTCAAGACATTTCAATTATTGATTTAAGCATTGTTTTGTTACCGTACGACGCAAATTATATTGATGATTAATAAAATGATTAATAAAATGAGCACATGCCTGTATATCAGTGTACTCCAAATAAAGTGGTTTTATGTCTAGATTCCAAAAATGAGGGGATGAACACTGATAGATAGCCTACAGTGTCAGATTCAGCTTTGATTCAAGGTGGGGGGGGGGGGGGTCAGAATTAAAATAAAAAAATCGGCACTACAATTGGTCAACAATACCAATGCGCCTACTGAGTTAAATACCCTACAGCCCTAGAATTTGTCTCGCATATTTAAAAAAAATGGGGGTTAATATTTCAGCAGGTGGGATATCGATTTGATGTATTGGACAATAATGTACTTAATGTTGAAATAAAATCAACAAAGGTGTCAATTTTCATGCCGATATTTCGTGAGCAGCCGTCTATTTAACCTTATGAACACACCAAATTGATTTCAATTCGTAGGCCTACATGTGTTTGCAAGGTGGTACAACAGGTATTCATAAAATATCTGATACAAAAATTGAACACTTTTAGCGTTTGTAAATATGCAAAAACTGTGAATTTATTTTCGTGATATCCGCTTGTTGACGGCAGGACACCATGTTAATTAGAAAGAGTATCACGCATGACACCATGGTAGAAAGGGTATCTGCATGACAAGTCTACAGATAAGAGGGTGTTCCCAGCACGCTACGGACCCCCACCCCGTACACAAATTCTAGGAATTTAAAACCTTATAGGTTGAACGCCCAATATCTCGAACCACGCTTTTTGCTATTTAAAAAATATTTGTTGTTTATTTTTGGTAATTTTCTTTCAACTCTAATCAACTTGGCAAATCATGCGGCGACTATTTCTGACATTTTTTTGGCAAAATATGATTTAGGTCCCCTACATCGCATGATCCTTTCTGTGCCATATATGACGACAGATTGACAGGTGCAAGTCATTGACTCATTTGACATCATTAGAGCAGTGAGCGATTTTTATACGTGAAATACGGGAATATCACCATACATAACAAAGAATGTAAAAATATTTTTTTCAAATAAAAATAATACCTGGAGATCGCCGGACATGTTAGTGAGTTGAAAAAAAAGTATAATTTTTTTTAGCCAGTATTTTTTTTAAATAGCGAAAAACGTGTTTCGCGATATTGATCTCATACTGTGTCCTACATCAGATGAGAAATTCATCATGAGCAAGAAAGAAACGATAGCTGTAGGCGTAGCAGAAAAAGCAATTATAGATAGCACCAACACCAATATCAGCAATAGTAACGTTAGTAGGCCTAGTAGTAGAAGCAGAAACAGTAGTGGCAGCAGTAATGTTACCATTATCTCATTCACCAGGTGGCATTTACTTAGATAGCGGACTGTAGTCAGCCTAGCTCTCTCAAACAAACAAACAGTGAGATAGCCCCACTTTCAGCCACAGCTTGACCGCGTACAAAATCGTGGGACATTTCTTTGGCCTTGTCATATCTGAATATAACGGGGAATTATCAGGTCAAAAATAGTTTTTTTTAGAATCAGTAACATTTCTGTCCCATGCCTGCATGCTCAGCTCAGATGTCACACCGTCATAAAAAAGTTATGGACATTTTTCAGACCTTGGGGTCAAGATCGCTCTCAGTCACCGACATGTTGAATTTCCCGGTTAGGGGCCCTATAGCAAATACATCAATCCACGGCCTCGGAGAGGACGACACGGCTAACAGTGAGACTGGTCAGCATTTAATCGGCAAAGCGGCTATATTTGCGTCTATGAACATATGACCATCCCGTATCACCGCTCACAGCTAACAATAATACATTCAGATATATCAAATAATGAGGTATATTTACCCTCTACGGCGTATTCAGAGATTATATCAGGAGTTTACAGTGCTGCTGTCAACAATCGCTATGCTCTGTCACTGGCAAGCGTACACACAGCTGTATGCGTCATGCGAGGCCTCCTAGGAGTGCGCACACTAGCAGGCGCTATTTCTTTCAATAACATTATTAATCGTGACGTTGCGTGTGCTCCCATAGCGAATTGGTCTCCTTATATCAGTGAATAATATGTCTAAGCCGTGTCCATAAAAAGTGGATGGGAACTAAATGGTGAATAAAGACAAGAGGATTAAAAAATGACTGAGAAATAAATAATTTATTACAATGCTGGAGTGGAGCAGATACACATTCGCATGTAATCCCTAAAATAGCGTCTGGTAATTTGGGCGCTCGTTGGAGGCCCCGCGTTCCACACAGGTTGTGCACAATTCTGTGAAACGCAGTGACGTCAACGGAAACCGTTTTGAATGCCAACTCGGTGAAAATAAAGTTATATAACACCCCCCCCCCCATACTTTAATGTATTAGCCAGCTCAATGAAAATATCGGACGTCAAGACTACTGAGCTTCACACAATGCGTACATTTGTCAAGATCAAATAGGCCTAACCATGATTACATAGCTAAATATAAAAAGCTAAATATAAATCGCTATGATTAGGACAGCCTGTAGAGCGCAGAGCGTGTCACGCGGAGGGCGCGGGGGAGGAGGTGGGGGGACTGTTTGTTGGCCTGTCATAATACAACGCTCAGGTTTAGCGAGCGATGAATCAATGTTGTTTTAATGTTGGCCAGCGTCGTAGACGGTGGTTTAACAATGAACCAGCATTGATTCAACGTAGGCCCTATTGTATCTGCTGGACCATACGCCCACTCCCACACAACGTGTAGGCCCCTATTAAAGGTTCTGCCGACGTTGTAAACGGTGGACTAGCATTAAGTCATCTTTGTTTCACCGGGCGTACCGTGCTTGCTTTGTTTAGCTTACCCAAGTATTTACCATGAAATGACGGCGCTATATTATGTGACTCAGTGGCGGATCCAGGAATTGACAGACGGGGGGAGGGGGGAGCCGATTTTTGCAAGAATTCATACACACCACAGCTGGCACTCATCTGCTCTAGAGGGGTCCGGGGGCATGCTCCATGCTCCCCCGGAAAATTTTGAAATTCAAGGCTCAAATGACGCATTCTAAACCATATTTCGGCCGAAATATGGCGTTTTTTGTTAATGGGACCGTGAACAGGTGGGGGGGGGGGGGGGGGGTTAAGGCGCCGTCTGCGCCCCCCTCTGGATCCGCCACTGCCAGTTGAGAACAATCTGAAATGTTGCTATTTAAGTTATGCTGCTATTTAAATTGGAGTAGTTATAGGCCTAGGTCAAGGCAGATTTTGAGGGTGATTAGGCCCTATCAGATTCGGGCACGTTTCCTGTCCACGGTACAGTTATCCATAACATTTTAAGGAAAAGTATTTATGAAAAAAACTAACATCATGAACTGACATACTAAAGTATTCGCCAACACACAATACAAAAATATTTTTTTAGTTGTTGTGACTATGATTTATGTACATTTTAAAAATCACCTCTTCCTAATTCTGCCTGTCCAAGAGCTGGTGCACACAATTATGCAGGATTATAACAACGATTATAAAATTGATTTTTTTAAGCTAATTGCCCCCATAAAACATTAATAAGGATCTATGCCCGGACTATGGATGATATTTAATTGATTGAAAATAATTTATTACATGCAAAAATCGTTTTAATCACTGTCCCTCCTGGGCGGTTCGTTCATAGCGCTAGATATAAAGTCCTATGACTACAAGTAGCATATATATGTATGTGAACTTCACCTTGTATGTATACAGCTCCAGTGGCTAAAACAGGTTTCGGAGAGGACGACACGGCTAGTATGTATGAAAACTAAATATTGTAAAAATGAGATGTCGACCCTCATAATATCGCAATAGGCCTAATCATGAAATGAAATGAATCGGGCTTTAGGCCACCTTTGTGCACATATAGGCTATACTGGGCCAGGAGAACCTCCTGAGGGTGGTGAGATGATTGAGATGACACTGTCCTCCAGACACAGAATTCGAGATTCGAGCCCTGGCGATCTGAGGCCGAGCACGCTACCTCTCGGTCACGGAGGCTCCCCACAATACTGACTTTCACACGTGGATGGGGAAGAAACATTTTTGTTTCTTTCAAACCGCCGAGACCGAGAACCGAATCCCGAACTCTGGCGTGAAAGGCAGCGGTGCTAACCACTACCCTAGGGCCCCCGCCCAGGCCTAATCATAGGCCCATAAAAGTAATATAAATATCATTTGTTTGACAATAGAAAAAAAAAAAAAACCTTATGATAATTAAATGATTCATATGGATCTGTATATTTTAGCATAAATAGAAATACAAATTATGATCTAACAAATCTTTTTAATAAAAAACGACACCATAAACACTCCCAGTAAACACAAATCATTCGTAAAACATTTGTGCAACGTCGGCCCAACGTCTTCGACGTTGGTCCAACCTTGTACAAATGTTATACAAATGTTTTGTGTTTGCTGGGCTACTGGATGCTATGAACACCTGGTGAATTTGTCACCGTCCTATATTTTCTCTAGTCAATTTACATATTGTCCCCACACTTCCGTAGTCCTCCATAGATACTTTGATGGGTTGTTCAGACACGTGTTTAAGGAGAACAATGGAGAGCTGTGGTGCTGAGAGAGAGGGGGGGGGGGTAATGCCTTCAGGATGATCATCTCGGAAAATTGAATCCTTTTTAGCTTCCTAAGAACATTTTGTGATGTGCGATGTCTGGTTGACAAGAGAGGAGAAGAACGTGGAAAGGAGGACTTTTGATTTTCGCACTGAATCCTGAATGTTAAAAAGCGGTAAATTTAATTTCGCAGCTATTTTAGACCTATATTCGAGATATATAATTTATTGAAAATAAAAGGTGGTTTTACGAGCGTGTAATATATTTAGTGCAATATTAATTACTACTGTTTTAGTGTAGTTAATTCGGACTAAATAATCATTATGCTCGTTCACTGTTCGGCATGTATATATTTGGTGTTGCACTGTAGGTGTTTTTCATGTTTTTTTTTCATCAATTTAGTAGTGCGTATTCACAACAAATAAATACACAACACAAATAAATACCCAACAAAAATATTATTTTTATTTTTAATCTTAATCATGTTAATTGCATAGCATAATTTATTTACTAATTATATAACACTCATAAGTATTTTGAACAAGTAAATAAATCCATGTTGAATAAATATAGTTTTTTTTTAAAGAATTTGACAGTTAAAGCGTTTTCAAAATGTATGTGAATAAATTAGAAAATTAATTAAGACTCTTCTCTAATTAAATAATCATTTCGTATTCGTATATTATTTTGAAGTATTTGTTTTTCATAACATTAATACGTTTTCAGAACTATTTATGTAGTACACTTTCTTAAATAATCAACATTTTTGTGCATATATTTGTGTAGGCCTACTTCAGTCATACGGACTAAAACATAAAATTAAGAACGTTTTAATTTGTCTGAATAGAATAATATTTACAGCTAATCAAGGTGAAGACAATGTTCCGTTAAATAACTGATTGCACACAAAGCGTGTAACTGAGTGAGAAAAGTGACAAAAGGTCACCCTCATGGTGACCCCACTGTGACCTCAAGGTAACCCCATGGAAGTTGCACTGACCGCGTGTTTCAGAGATGAAATCAAGCTTCACTGTCTGTCAGCCTCATGCTGTCCATGTGGAAACCTCGCGTCAACCTTATTAAGCTGGCCTTAAAAAGTGAGAAACCCCAAATAAGCCGTCCTTTTTTAACCGCAAAATGACAGGGTTAGGGTTATTTTGAATTTGAGAGTAAATGGGATCCAATGAGATCGATCACCCTTCATCAACATACATAAAAACCCACTGAGCATTGCTGAGCTGCCGTGGGGCCCTCCACTGAGCATTGCTCAGCTGCCGTGGGGCCTCCTATATTATACATCCTCGTATTACCACTGAGCATTGCTCAGCTGCCGTGGGGCCTCCTATTTTATACATCCTCGTATTACCACTGAGCATTGCTCAGCTGCCGTGGGGCCTCCTATATTATACATCCTCGTATTTACTCCTACACACAAACACATATTACTGTGAATGACATTAATTACATAAAGGTACCGGTACATATATCATATACGTTTAAATGTAGGCATGTACATGATATGTTTTAGTTTGTCATATAGTCTGTACGATATAACAACATTTGAATTTAAATAATATATTCTTTAGCACAGTTGCAGACACAGAGCCAGAAATAAATATATTAGTATGGTTTTGCGCAGCAGAGTTCTAGACACAAATAGATAGTGTTGTTTTGCGCAGTCAAAATATATAGATATCGCTTAAATTTAAAATATGAATTATTAAGAAATGTTTTGAACATAAACGCATTACCACTGATTACTGGTCATAGCTTTGCGGGCTGTGTCACTTAATGAATTCTATATCTGCGGTTCAATAATTCTCGAACTTTTTGATTAAAACATATTTTGAAACATATTGTTTCTTGCTTTAAAAACCACAAGTATTTGTCGTTCACGGGTGTTTTGTGGCAAATGTCAGCCACTGAAATTAAAGGATTAGAGCCTAAAGGCACTGGAGGGGCAAAGTGGTCAGTTGCAAAATTTAAGAGAGCTAAAAGTTATAGTGCATATTTTAAAATGAATGGTAAATTTAAATGGAATCTAATCTAATTGTTTTAGTAGGCCTAGTATCTATAGAAACATAAGGACTGAGACGCGTGGTCTTAGTTATCACTATAATATTATGCGTGTGGGGTAAATCACTTGCATTGCTTTGGTAGGTTTTTCTCGCCCCGCTCACCCCTACACACTTAGGGGGGATTATTTGTTTGTGGGTTGAGACCTTGATATGTATGCAGTGGGCGATCGCGGCAGCAGTCGGAGCCCTGAATTTAAATGCACGCATAATGAAAATAAAACCGTGAAATGTAAATTATTCTGATATATACTAGTCTAGTTGCTATAGATAATTAAATTTAAATGAATTGTCGCTTTAGTTACAGTTTATTAATAGGTGCCGTGTCGCCCCAACGTGGCTGAAACAAAACTTGAAAATTCAGCCACAGATTGCGCCCAATCAAAACCGTGGGACATTTCTTTGGACGATCATATCTAAGCCTTGTCCTCTATTGATCAGGTGGCAAATAGGTTCATCAGAAGCATTAACATTTCAGCTACATGATCGCATCCTCAGCTCTCAACGTCATTAAAAAGTTATGAACATTTCGGACGCTGGGGTGGCAATCGCTCTTAGTCACAGACATGTTGAAAACGTTGATTTTCCCGTGTAGAACGAATACGGCAATCCACGGCTCCTACGGTGTCCTCAGGAGGTTCTCCTGGCCCAGTTTAGCCTATATGTGCACAAAGGTGGCCTAAAGCCCGATTCATTTCATTTCCTACGGTGTCTTATTCTATACCGTACCTTCGCCTATCGAGGTCGTCCCAGCGAACACAAAACATTTATAGTCTATAACATTTATACAACGTCGGCCCAACGTTGGTCTAATTTTGTATAAACATTATTCAAATGCTTATTCAACCTATGGAGACCTGCCTATGCTAAGCCTAGGGCTTACATCCATGAAACGCGAGACGAGCCAATGCTCGTTTAATGTAGGCCCGGCGTCACCACACCTGTGTCGTCACACCTGTGTCGTCACACCTGTTTCATCACACCTCTGTCATCACACCTGTGTCATCACACCTGTGTCATCACACCTTTCAAACTCAATATATAAAGTTGTAGGATTTTAGCTGACATACAATTTGAACATCTTGAGGGAAATAATATCTGTGTGATGTGTTCAAAAATAAAGAATATGTGGGTAGTAGTAGAAGTAAATCTTTGCTTTACGTCACTTTTCGGCACAAAAGGTCTTTTAAGTGACATTGTAATACGATAAAAACGTTGTAGTCAATTGATAAGATGAATGATCTACAGATGATGATGTGAGGGTGGGGGTGATAGGGCATGGTGGGTTATTGAGAGCGTTTTCCTTTCCTTTCCTTTCATACCGGCGTCAGACCTTTTGAATGTGACAAGTGCCACAAAACATTCACACGAACAGAGTGTCTAAAAAATCATGAAATAATTCTCACTTGTGTTAAACCTTATGAGTGTAGAACATGTCACAAAACGTTTCTACGGGCTGGAAGTCTGAGACGTCATGAAGACATTCACACATGATATGTGACCTGCGGGCTGACAGTCTGAGACGTCATGAAGACATTCACACATTATATGTGACCTGCGGGCTGACAGTCTGTGACGCCATGAAGACATTCACACATGACATGTGACTTGATGGCTGACAGTCTGAGACGTCATGAAGACATTCACACATGATATGTGACCTGCGGGCTGGGAGTCTGAGACGCCATGAAGACATTCACACATGATATGTGACCTGCGGGCTGACAGTCTGAGACGTCATGAAGACATTCACACATGATATGTAACCTGCAGGCTGACAGTCTGAGACGCCATGAAGACATTCACACATTATATGTGACCTGCGGGCTGACAGTCTGAGACGTCATGAAGACATTCACACATTATATGTGACCTGCGGGCTGGGAGTCTGTGACGCCATGAAGACATTCACACATGACACGTGACTTGATGGCTGACAGTCTGAGACGCCATGAAGACATTCACACATGATATGTGGACTGCGGGCTGACAGTCTGAGACGTCATGAAGACATTCACACATGATATGTAACCTGCAGGCTGACAGTCTGAGACGCCATGAAGACATTCACACATTATATGTGACCTGCGGGCTGACAGTCTGAGACGTCATGAAGACATTCACACATTATATGTGACCTGCGGGCTGACAGTCTGAGACGTCATGAAGACATTCACACATGATATGTAACCTGCAGGCTGACAGTCTGAGACGCCATGAAGACATTCACACATGATATGTGGACTGCGGGCTGACAGTCTGAGACGCCATGAAGACATTCACACATGATATGTGACCTGCGGGCTGGGAGTCTGAGACGCCATGAAGACATTCACACATTATATGTGACCTGCGGGCTGACAGTCTGTGACGTCATGAAGACATTCACACATGATATGTGGACTGCGGGCTGACAGTCTGAGACGCCATGAAGACATTCACACATGATATGTGACCTGCGGGCTGGGAGTCTGAGACGCCATGAAGACATTCACACATGACATGTGACCTGCGGGCTGACAGTCTGAGACGCCATGAAGACATTCACACATGATATGTGGACTGCGGGCTGACAGTCTGAGACGCCATGAAGACATTCACACATGATATGTGACCTGCGGGCTGGGAGTCTGAGACGCCATGAAGACATTCACACATGACATGTGACCTGCGGGCTGACAGTCTGAGACGCCATGAAGACATTCACACATGATATGTGACCTGTGGGCTGGAGTCTGAGACGCCATGAAGACATTCACACATGATATGTGGACTGCGGGCTGACAGTCTGAGACGCCATGAAGACATTCACACATGATATGTGACCTGCGGGCTGGGAGTCTGAGACGCCATTAAGACATTCACACATGATATGTGACCTGCGGGCTGACAGTCTGAGACGCCGTGAAGACATTCACACATGATATGTGGACTGTGGGGTGACAGTCTGAGACGCCATGAAGACATTCACACATGATATGTGACCTGTGGGCTGAGAGTCTGAGACGTCATGAAGACATTCACACATGATATGTGACCTGTGGGCTGACAGTCTGAGACGCCATGAAGACATTCACACATGATATGTGGACTGCGGGCTGACAGTCTGAGACGCCATGAAGACATTCACACATGATATGTGACCTGCGGACTGACAGTCTGAGACGCCATGAAGACATTCACACATGATATGTGACCTGTGGGCTGGAGTCTGAGGCGCCATGAAGACATTCACACATGATATGTGGACTGTGGGGTGAGAGTCTGAGACGTCATAAAGACATTCACACATGGTATGTGACCTGCGGGCTGAGAGTCTGAGACGTCATGAAGACATTCACACATGACATGTGACCTGCGGGCTGGAGTCTGAGACGCCATGAAGAAATTAACATATGATATGTGACCTGCGGGCTGACAGTCTGAGACGCCATGAAATATATTCACACATGATATGTGACCTGCGGGCTGAGAGTCTGAGACGTCATAAAGACATTCACACATGATATGTGACCTGCGGGCTGAGAGTCTGAGACGTCATGAAGACATTCACACATGATATGTGACCTGTGGGCTGGAATCTGAGACGCCATGAAGACATTCACACATGATATGTGACCTGCGGGCTGACAGTCTGAGACGCCGTGAAGACATTCACACATGATATGTGACCTGCGGGCTGAGAGTCTGAGACGCCATGAAGACATTCACACATGATATGTGACCTGCAGGCTGACAGTCTGAGACGCCATGAAGACATTCACACATGATATGTGGACTGCGGGCTGGAGTCTGAGACGCCATGAAGAGATTAACATATGATATGTGACCTGCGGGCTGACAGTCTGAGACGCCATGAAATATATTCACACATGATATGTAACCTGCGGGCTGACAGTCTGAGACGCCATGAAGACATTCACACATGATATGTGGACTGCGGGCTGACAGTCTGAGACGTCATGAAGACATTCACACATTATATGTGACTTGCGGGCTGAGAGTCTTAGACGCCATGAAGACATTCACACATGATATGTGACCTGCGGGCTGACAGTCTGAGACGCCATGAAGACATTCACACATGATATGTGGACTGCGGGCTGACAGTCTGAGACGCCATGAAGACATTCACACATGATATGTGACCTGCGGGCTGACAGTCTGAGACGTCATGAAGACATTCACACATGATATGTGGACTGCGGGCTGACAGTCTGAGACGCCATGAAGACATTCACACATGGTATGTGACCTGCGGGCTGGAGTCTGAGACGCCATGAAGACATTCACACATGACATGTGACCTGTGGGCTGACAGTCTGAGACGCCATGAACACATTCACACATGATATGTGACCTGCGGGCTGGAATCTGAGACGTCATGAAGACATTCACACATGATATGTGACCTGCGGGCTGACAGTCTGAGACGCCATGAAGACATTCACACATGATATGTGGACTGCGGGCTGACAGTCTGAGACGCCATGAAGACATTCACACATGGTATGTGACCTGCGGGCTGAGAGTCTGAGACGTCATGAAGACATTCACACATGACATGTGACCTGCGGGCTGGAGTCTGAGACGCCATGAAGAGATTAACATATGATATGTGACCTGCGGGCTGACAGTCTGAGACGCCACGAAATATATTCACACATGATATGTGACCTGCGGGCTGAGAGTCTGAGACGCCATGAAGAGATTAACATATGATATGTGACCTGCGGGCTGACAGTCTGAGACGCCACGAAATATATTCACACATGATATGTGACCTGCGGGCTGACAGTCTGAGACGCCATGAAGACATTCACACATGTTATGTGACCTGCGGGCTGACAGTCTGAGACGCCATGAAGACATTCACACATGATATGTGACCTGCGGGCTGACAGTCTGAGACGCCATGAAGACATTCACACATGACATGTGACCTGCGGGCTGACAGTCTGAGATGCCGTGAAGACATTCACACATGATATGTGACCTGCGGGCTGGGAGTCTGAGACGTCATGAAGACATTCACACATGATATGTGGACTGCGGGCTGACAGTCTGAGATGCCGTGAAGACATTCACACATGATATGTGACCTGCGGGCTGGGAGTCTGAGACGCCATGAAGACATTCACACATGACATGTGACCTGCGGGCTGACAGTCTGAGATGCCGTGAAGACATTCACACATGATATGTGACCTGCGGGCTGACAGTCTGAGACGCCATGAAGACATTCACACATGATATGTGACCTGCGGGCTGACAGTCTGGGATGCCATGAAGACATTCACACATGACATGTGACCTGCGGGCTGACAGTCTGGGACGTCTTGAAGACATTCACACATGATATGTGACCTACGGGCTGACAGTCTGAGACGCCATGAAGACATTCACACATGATATGTGACCTGCGGGCTGACAGTCTGGGACGTCTTGAAGACATTCACACATGATATGTGACCTGCGGGCTGAGAGTCTGAGACGACATGATAACATTCACACATGATATGTGGACTGCGGGCTGACAGTCTGGGACGTCATGAAGACATTCACACATGATATGTCACCTGCGGGCTGACAGTCTGGGACGTCTTGAAGACATTCACACATGATATGTGACCTGCGGGCTGGGAGTCTGAGACGCCATGAAGACATTCACACATGACATGTGACCTGCGGGCTGACAGTCTGAGATGCCGTGAAGACATTCACACATGATATGTGACCTGCGGGCTGACAGTCTGAGACGCCATGAAGACATTCACACATGATATGTGACCTGCGGGCTGACAGTCTGGGATGCCATGAAGACATTCACACATGACATGTGACCTGCGGGCTGACAGTCTGGGACGTCTTGAAGACATTCACACATGATATGTGACCTACGGGCTGGGAGTCTGAGACGCCATGAAGACATTCACACATGACATGTGACCTGCGGGCTGACAGTCTGAGATGCCGTGAAGACATTCACACATGATATGTGACCTGCGGGCTGACAGTCTGAGACGCCATGAAGACATTCACACATGATATGTGACCTGCGGGCTGACAGTCTGGGATGCCATGAAGACATTCACACATGACATGTGACCTGCGGGCTGACAGTCTGGGACGTCTTGAAGACATTCACACATGATATGTGACCTACGGGCTGACAGTCTGAGACGCCATGAAGACATTCACACATGATATGTGACCTGCGGGCTGACAGTCTGGGACGTCTTGAAGACATTCACACATGATATGTGACCTGCGGGCTGAGAGTCTGAGACGACATGATAACATTCACACATGATATGTGGACTGCGGGCTGACAGTCTGGGACGTCATGAAGACATTCACACATGATATGTCACCTGCGGGCTGACAGTCTGGGACGTCTTGAAGACATTCACACATGATATGTGACCTGCGGGCTGACAGTGTGGGACGTCTTGAAGACATTCACACATGATATGTGACCTGCGGGCTGACAGTCTGGGACGTCTTGAAGACATTCACACATGATATGTGACCTGCGGGCTGACAGTGTAATACGCCATGTCAGCAAATTTGAAGTTTTACCGAAATTGGTGGAATCAGATCATTGTCCCATACAGTTCAATATTTCAAATACTAAACTCGATGATCATGATGATTACAACCTATTAAAAATAGATACCTGTGTAAATGACAAAGCTTCTTTCTATAATGTTTTCATATGGCAAGACAAGAAAAAGCAAGAATATCAACTAGCTTTACGAAATGAGCAAACGTGTCATGCATTTGAGGAAATGCTGTGTGCCGTCATCGTTGGGTGTAATACTGACACTCTATGTGACATGTTCAATGGTATGATAGAAAATGTAATTTCGCCATTATTCCCAGCAAGGAAACATATTTCGGAGCAAAGAAAGAACACTGAAAATAATTTTCCCTCTAACCCATGGTATGATAAAGAATGTAAATCCTTGAAGTATGTTGTTAATAATATTGCTAAACAGAAAGACTTTAACGCGCGGCATGGCGAATATAATATAATGTTACGACAATATAAGCAATTAATCAAAAAAAAGAAAAGACAATACCAGCAAGCCAAACTTAGTGAGCTGGAAAATATGAGAACGGAAGATCCTAATTCCTATTGGAAATTCTGGAAATCTTTAAATCCTAGAAATGTTACTACAGGGCCTACTTTGGCAGACTTTGTGAAATACTTTGAACAACAAGTCTACCCACCACATGTGAATTCTTTTTATTATGAACACATGAATAATATTATAAAGCAAGTTACTTCATTTCAACATAATGTAGAGCACGATAAATCTAATATGACACAGTTCTTAAACAGTCCCATAACTGCAGAAGAAATTAAAAAGGCAATTCAAAAGTTGCAATGCAAGAAAGCAGCGGGTGTAGATGGTATTTCTGCCGAATTTTACAAATATGGATGTAATGAACTATTGCCAGCATTAGATTTGCTGTTCAATACCATTCTTACCAATGGGGAATATCCATCTAGATGGGCTACCGGTATAATCCACCCTGTCTACAAAAAGCGGGACCATGGTGTTCCAGATAATTACAGAAAATCACAGTCATGCCGTGTATTGGGAAACTATTTGAATCTATGCTTATTAACAGACTCTCATTTAAAAACGAGGTGTGTAATGATAATCCTTATCAAGCTGGTTTTAAAAGCAATTCGCGAACTACGGACAATACATTCATACTATGTGCCATAATAGATAAACAAAGGTGTCTTTCTAAACCCCTGTATACATGCTTTATCGATTTCACAAAAGCATTTGAATATATTGATAGAACAGCATTATACTACAAATTATTGAACAGGGGAATAGACGGCAATTTGCTAAACGTAATAAGAAGCATGTTTTCTAAAGCAGAGTGTCGTGTAAAATGGGACATATGAAAAAGCGAATATGGGGTTCTACAAGGCGGTATGCTCAGTCCCAAACTATTCACGGAATTTTTACAAGACATATCCGCAACATTTGACCAAGATCAAGGTATCCCTGTGGACACCTTACTTATGGTATATCTGTTATTTGCAGATGACCTTGTCCTTTTTTCAGAATCTGCTGAGGGATTACAAAAACAGCTAACTGCTCTGTATTTATATGCTTCCCTTTGGCATATCATAGTAAGCATTCCTAAAACAAAAGTTCTAATCTTTAATGAGCGTTACACAAAAGTGCACGGAAGCTTCGACTATAGTGATAACATTATAGAAAAAGCTGAACAATATAAATACCTGGGTGTGTTGTATAGCACCAAGTCTGCTAATAACGTGTTAAAAGAAACTTTTTCTCATCTACCTTCCCAAGCTGGGAAAGCAATTTTTTCTCTACGTAAACAGTCCCGTCCTGTGGTCGGTAAATTGTCACCCACTATTGCGTTCAAGGCATTTGATTGTCAAATATACAGGCGATGATGTTAACGATCTGGAAAAAATCCATCTAAAATTTATTAAATCTACACTTGGAGTTAGAAAGCAAACACCTACACCTGCAATATATGGGGACACGGGACGATTTCCACTGATCATCCAACAACACATAAAAGCCATAAGATATTGGTGTAGAATTCTAAAACTATCTCAGAGCCATCCAGTCAGAAATGCCTACAATATGCTTCTTGAGCTAGATGGCATTGGCTTCACGAATTGGTGTTCCCGTATTCGCTCTGTCCTCGAACGAGCCGGGCTAGATCAAATTTGGGAATCACAGAATAGTGGGGATACAAATAAATTCATGCTTTTATTTAAAGAATCAATTGTTAGAATATTTACACAGCAGTGGAGAAAAGATATTTCTGTGTTGAACCATATATCTTACACACAAGGGGTAACCATCTCATAACATCAATGGCGAGATACCGAATGAGCTCACATGATCTAAATATAGAAAGAGGACGATACAATAATACAATCACTCCAATAAACCAGCGAATATGCACAAGGTGTGAATTAAACGAAATTGACGACGAAATACATCTTCTTCTCCACTGTAACGCTATGAATAATGAACGCAAAATCTTGTTTAACTCTGTAACCGCAACTATCAATATACAGCCGACAAACGAAATGTTTCTACAAATTATGACATCTAGAGACATAACAGTGGTGAAGTCACTAGCGCAATTTATCTATGGTTGTTTTAAACAAATTAATTGTTAAAAACACCGAGTATAATAATTCAATGTCACCTATCGCTATATTATCCATATTATCATGCCTTCATGATCTGACTTGGGTATTACCACATATCATGCTCTCGGATTTATTATTTGGCTTTTTAGGGCCGGTTAGGGACGTTTCCGTCGCCTTTGTTATCAGACGAGGTGGGGCCTTATGGAGGATTTCAGAGTTGCTAAGTCACCTGATTTTATCTATGAGGTCGGGAATGTTTTTCTTCGATTGTAACTCCGAGTATGTGGTACTAACTTGGTCGTGAGTGAAATGGTATGAAATAAACAATATAGTGAATTAAAATAAGCTGTAATGTTTTTTGTGCGAGGGCCATATAGGTAATAAATCACTAGTTAAATAAATAAACTTTAATGTTATTGGGTGAGTGCCATGTCCTGCGTGAATGGCACACATAATTATTATCCGTGATTGTCATTGTTATTACATCACTAAGTCTGCAACACTCGATAATATGGATGGTTCTGATGCTATACTTTGTTGGCAGTCGACGAACCACAATGTCCGACTTTTATTAGTATGTATATATTGTGTTTCGGTAGTAGTACTGTTATTACGTTGTTAAGTTTACACCACCAGTCAATATCAGGGAATCTCCGAGCTCATAGCGACTGTGCTTGCATGGTCATATGGCTCGGTGCTACCTGTTCCGCGGATTGCCACATTAATTGTACTGCTTTATATTATATATATATATATATATATATTTTTTTTTTTAAATACCATAAAATTGTTACCATTGTATTATTTCATACTCCACTTACTGTAGCATAATTATGCACTTGTATATATTTTTGGTTTCTACACTTTCCAGAGTGTCTTTTTTGCTACTATATATAATTAGTATGTTATACATAGTAGCTATTTTATCTCTGGTTTTGGTGCGGGAAACAAAATGATAGACCCCCATGTTATCTTGGCTATGCCTTTTAATTTTATTTTAAGAAGTAGTCATTTATATTACCGAAATACCCAGTTTTTATTATGGCATTGCCACCTAACATGATTTTAGTTGTTTATCATACCATGTATATTGTCATATACGATTTTAACAAACTAAGATTCTTGTATATACATGTACATATATCTCTCTTATTACTATGACAAATAAGTCTGTAATGACTTTTATTTCTGGCAATAAAATATCTGTCTGTCTGTCTGTCTGGTAGACAAGGGAGGGGGGGGGGGCTTGTTTTAGCTGATGTTTTTTATCTTTTGATTCTGCATTATTGTAAGAAACTGTATAAATAGGTATAAAATTGTTCTCACGATAATGATGTCAAATAAAAGTATCGTGTGTTTAATTGTATTCTCATATACCATACTGAAAACATATATGTTTGTTAAATGATCTCAATTATTGATGAAGATGATTATTTTTACTTTAGTGATTTAGTGATTTTTAATTTTGCATGGTAATGATGTCAATGAAGTTTTTGTCTGTTTAGTTGTTTTTTTGATACCGAAAGACATGGTTTGGTGAAAAAGTCAAGTCTCTATCTCAAATATTGAGGAAGACTTTAATGATTTAATGGCGGCCATTTTTAATTTTGAATGATAATGATGTCAAATAGCGTTTTGAAGTGTTTTATTGTATTCCTTAATAAACATATTTCGTTTGGTTTGGTGAAAAAAAATCTAGTCTCTATCTCAAATATTGAGGAAGATATTTTAACTCTTAAACAAATCCCTCAAGGTGAGTCGAAGCCCTAGACATCGGGAAACGACAGACACAGTGCTGGTTCAAATCTTGGCCAAAGCTGGAGACGCTGTCCAACCGTCTATAATAGGATCAGACGTCTATAATAGGTTGGTGTAGGCTACATGCCCCTTAGTCCTCAAGGTCATAGATACTGTGTTTTGAGTTGTAACATACAAATGTAGTGTGTTTTTGAGTTTTACATGCATATATGGGCCTACTGGGTTTTGAGTTGTTGCATATATATGTACTGGGTTTAGATTTTTTACATACAGAGATAGGCTACTGTGTTTTGAGTTGTTACACGTAGATACTGTGTTTTGGGGTGTTGCATACATAGATTCTGTGTTTTGAGTTTTATGTGCATAGATACTGTGTTTTGAGTTGTTACATACATATATACTGTGTTTTGAGTTGTTACATATAGATACTGCGTTTTGAGTTGTATAGATACCGTGTTTTGAGTTGTTTTATACATAGATACTGTGTTTTTAGTTGTACATATATACTGTCTTTTAAATTGTTATATACCTAGATACCGTGTTTTGAGTTGTTTCATACATAGATACAGTGTTTTTAGTTGTACATATATACTGTCTTTTAAATTGTTATATACCTAGATACCGTGTTTTGAGTTGTTTTATACATCGATACTGTGTTTTTAGTTTTATATGCATATATACTGTGTTTTAAATTGTTACATACGTAGATGCCGTGTTTTGAGTTGTTACATACATATATACTGTATTTTGAGATTTTACATACATAGCCTTTTGATACAGTGTTTTCATATCACATGTTTGTATAGCTACACATATAGATCTTAACCCTGACAACGCCGAAATATTTGTATTTAAACCAAGGCAACACAGATTTTGTTTCAATTTGAAATCTCGATAAATGTCTTAGTTAACTCTTCCTACTTTATTTAAATACCTATGTTGCGGGTCTACGACCATTATAAATATCTTAATGCTCTCAAATCAAGAGCATATATTGTTTTAATTTGACATCTTTGTTATAGGTCTACGACCATTATAAAGTGTGTAATTCTTTCAGCGCGGGGACCGTCTTAGAGGTCAGAATCTGACGTCTATGGACGTCAGATTCTGACCTCTAAGGACGTTGCGTCTCGTCTATGGACGTCAGATTCTGACGTCTACAGACAGTCCCCGCGCTCACAGGGCTAAGTATAGATCACACAAAATCTTGCAGTCTTTACTTTGGGATAGATTTACACCCCATTGTGCTTTATTGGATCGTATAGTCTTTACTTTAGGATCGATTACAGACCGTTGGGTTTTTGCCTGCGCTCAGACGTCAATAATTAGCGGCATTCAGGCGTCAAACTAACACTCTCCAGACGTGAATGGATAATAGTAAAAAATAAAAATAAAAATATATGGTAGGAAAACGGATAGTTATCATCACATCTTCACAAAAGGTATTATAATTAGGGTAGTATTTGACACAAAAGAAATCAATACTGTGTAACATTGCCGTGACGACGTCTCCCTTCTTCTTTGATGGATTCTTTCTCTGCATTGTCAATTCAAACCACCTCTATCTATCTCTCACATTCTACAATCTGGTTACGCTGTGAGTAACTAGGTCACCTGCATTTCTTCAGGAATCTGCACACTTGCCTTTTTGCAACTTAATTAGTCTATTCTACCACGTCAGGACTAGCGATGAAAATTCGGTCTCATCTGGCTCACTTCACCTTGATCTACATAATGACAATAGCCGTTACCATGGCGACAAATTCACAGCTAGCAGGGATACGTTCTTATTTCATGAAATGGGAGGAGCATACAGAATACACGCTCCCTGTGACGTCATTGCAGTTTATCTATCAGGTCTAGTCAGAATTTGAATGCGCCGTTATGTGCAGTGAGAGGAACGGGATCGAGCCCTGTGCTGGTTTTGCCTTTATTTTTATCAATAATCAGTGGACCTGCGCATTGGCAATCACGGTAACCATGACAACCTGCTGAATAATACAGTGTTGGTGCTTTTGAGGTTTCATTATTTGTCTTTTTTAATTTGTGATACAGATCTAAAACAAACTAATTTCCTTTACTTTCTTCTTTACTTTATAATTTTGATCTATCAAATATTTACAGCTGTAGGTGTTTACAGCCACAAGATAAACCATAGACTGTAGGTGTTTACAGCCATACGATAACCCATAGCTGTAGGAGTTTACATCCACAAGATAACCCATAAGCTGTAGGAGTTTACAGCCATACGATAACCCATAGCTGTAGGAGTTTACAGCCACAAGATAAACCATAGCTGTAGGTGTTTACAGCCACAAGATAAACCATAAGCTGTAGGTGTTTACAGCCATACGATAACCCATAAGCTGTAGGAGTTTACAGCCACAAGATAACCCATAGCTGTAGGTGTTTACAGCCACAAGATAACCCATAGCTGTAGGAGTTTACAGCCACAAGATAACCCATAGACTGTAGGTGTTTACAGCCACAAGATAACCCATAAGCTGTAGGTGTTTACAGCCACAAGATAACCCATAGACTGTAGGTGTTTACAGCCACAAGATAACCCATAGACTGTAGGTGTTTACAGCCACAAGATAAACCATAGCTGTAGGAGTTTACATCCACAAGATAACCCATAGGCTGTAGGTGTTTACAGCCACAAGATAAACCATAGGCTGTAGGTGTTTACATCCACAAGATAACCCATAGGCTGTAGGTGTTTACAGCCACAAGATAAACCATAGCTGTAGGTGTTTACATCCACAAGATAACCCATAAGCTGTAGGTGTTTACAGCCACAAGATAAACCATAGCTGTAGGTGTTTACATCCACAAGATAACCCATAGCTGTAGGTGTTTACATCCACAAGATAACCCATAAGCTGTAGGTGTTTACAGCCACAAGATAAACCATAGGCTGTAGGTGTTTACAGCCACAAGATAAACCATAGGCTGTAGGTGTTTACATCCACAAGATAACCCATAGGCTGTAGGTGTTTACAGCCACAAGATAAACCATAGCTGTAGGTGTTTACATCCACAAGATAACCCATAGCTGTAGGTGTTTACAGCCACAAGATAAACCATAGACTGTAGGTGTTTACATCCACAAGATAAACCATAGCTGTAGGTGTTTACAGCCACAAGATAACCCATAGCTGTAGGTGTTTACATCCACAAGATAAACCATAGCTGTAGGAGTTTACAGCCACAAGATAACCCATAGCTGTAGGAGTTTACATCCACAAGATAACCCATAGCTGTAGGTGTTTACAGCCATACGATAACCCATAGCTGTAGGAGTTTACAGCCACAAGATAACCCATAAGCTGTAGGTGTTTACAGCCACAAGATAACCCATAGCTGTAGGAGTTTACAGCCACAAGATAACCCATAAGCTGTAGGTGTTTACAGCCACAAGATAAACCATAGCTGTAGGTGTTTACAGCCACAAGATAACCCATAAGCTGTAGGTGTTTACAGCCACAAGATAAACCATAGCTGTAGGTGTTTACAGCCACAAGATAACCCATAAGCTGTAGGTGTTTACAGCCACAAGATAAACCATAGCTGTAGGAGTTTACATCCACAAGATAACCCATAGCTGTAGGAGTTTACAGCCACAAGATAACCCATAAGCTGTAGGTGTTTACATCCACAAGATAAACCATAGCTGTAGGTGTTTACAGCCACAAGATAACCCATAGCTGTAGGTGTTTACATCCACAAGATAAACCATAGCTGTAGGAGTTTACATCCACAAGATAACCCATAGCTGTAGGTGTTTACAGCCACAAGATAAACCATAGACTGTAGGTGTTTACAGCCACAAGATAACCCATAGCTGTAGGTGTTTACATCCACAAGATAAACCATAGCTGTAGGAGTTTACATCCACAAGATAACCCATAGCTGTAGGTGTTTACAGCCACAAGATAACCCATAAGCTGTAGGTGTTTACAGCCACAAGATAAACCATAGGCTGTAGGTGTTTACAGCCATACGATAACCCATAGCTGTAGGAGTTTACAGCCACAAGATAACCCATAGGCTGTAGGTGTTTACAGCCATACGATAACCCATAGCTGTAGGTGTTTACAGCCATACGATAACCCATAGCTGTAGGAGTTTACAGCCACAAGATAACCCATAAGCTGTAGGAGTTTACAGCCACAAGATAAACCATAGACTGTAGGAGTTTACAGCCACAAGATAACCCATAAGCTGTAGGAGTTTACAGCCACAAGATAAACCATAGGCTGTAGGTGTTTACAGCCACAAGATAAACCATAGGCTGTAGGTGTTTACATCCACAAGATAACCCATAGGCTGTAGGTGTTTACATCCACAAGATAAACCATAGACTGTAGGTGTTTACAGCCACAAGATAAACCATAGCTGTAGGTGTTTACAGCCACAAGATAAACCATAGCTGTAGGAGTTTACAGCCACAAGATAACCCATAGGCTGTAGGTGTTTACAGCCACAAGATAAACCATAGGCTGTAGGTGTTTACATCCACAAGATAACCCATAGGCTGTAGGTGTTTACATCCACAAGATAAACCATAGACTGTAGGTGTTTACAGCCACAAGATAAACCATAGCTGTAGGTGTTTACAGCCACAAGATAAACCATAGACTGTAGGAGTTTACAGCCACAAGATAACCCATAGGCTGTAGGTGTTTACAGCCACAAGATAAACCATAGGCTGTAGGTGTTTACATCCACAAGATAAACCATAGGCTGTAGGTGTTTACAGCCACAAGATAAACCATAAGCTGTAGGAGTTTACATCCACAAGATAAACCATAAGCTGTAGGTGTTTACAGCCACAAGATAACCCATAGGCTGTAGGTGTTTACAGCCACAAGATAACCCATAGGCTGTAGGTGTTTACAGCCACAAGATAACCCATAAGCTGTAGGAGTTTACATCCACAAGATAAACCATAGGCTGTAGGAGTTTACATCCACAAGATAAACCATAGGCTGTAGGTGTTTACAGCCACAAGATAAACCATAAGCTGTAGGAGTTTACATCCACAAGATAAACCATAAGCTGTAGGTGTTTACAGCCACAAGATAACCCATAGGCTGTAGGTGTTTACAGCCACAAGATAACCCATAGGCTGTAGGTGTTTACAGCCACAAGATAACCCATAAGCTGTAGGAGTTTACATCCACAAGATAACCCATAAGCTGTAGGTGTTTACATCCACAAGATAAACCATAGCTGTAGGTGTTTACAGCCACAAGATAACCCATAGCTGTAGGAGTTTACAGCCACAAGATAAACCATAGCTGTAGGTGTTTACAGCCACAAGATAACCCATAAGCTGTAGGAGTTTACATCCACAAGATAACCCATAGCTGTAGGTGTTTACATCCACAAGATAACCCATAGCTGTAGGAGTTTACATCCACAAGATAACCCATAGCTGTAGGTGTTTACAGCCACAAGATAACCCATAGGCTGTAGGAGTTTACATCCACAAGATAACCCATAAGCTGTAGGTGTTTACATCCACAAGATAAACCATAGCTGTAGGTGTTTACAGCCACAAGATAACCCATAGCTGTAGGAGTTTACAGCCACAAGATAACCCATAGCTGTAGGTGTTTACAGCCACAAGATAACCCATAAGCTGTAGGAGTTTACATCCACAAGATAAACCATAGCTGTAGGTGTTTACAGCCACAAGATAAACCATAGACTGTAGGTGTTTACAGCCACAAGATAACCCATAGCTGTAGGTGTTTACATCCACAAGATAACCCATAGCTGTAGGAGTTTACATCCACAAGATAACCCATAGCTGTAGGAGTTTACATCCACAAGATAACCCATAGCTGTAGGTGTTTACAGCCACAAGATAAACCATAGCTGTAGGTGTTTACATCCACAAGATAACCCATAGCTGTAGGTGTTTACATCCACAAGATAAACCATAGACTGTAGGTGTTTACAGCCACAAGATAACCCATAGCTGTAGGAGTTTACAGCCACAAGATAAACCATAGACTGTAGGTGTTTACAGCCACAAGATAACCCATAAGCTGTAGGTGTTTACAGCCACAAGATAACCCATAAGCTGTAGGTGTTTACAGCCACAAGATAACCCATAGGCTGTAGGTGTTTACAGCCATACGATAACCCATAGCTGTAGGTGTTTACAGCCACAAGATAAACCATAGGCTGTAGGTGTTTACATCCACAAGATAAACCATAAGCTGTAGGTGTTTACAGCCACAAGATAACCCATAGGCTGTAGGTGTTTACAGCCACAAGATAAACCATAGCTGTAGGAGTTTACAGCCATACGATAACCCATAGCTGTAGGTGTTTACAGCCACAAGATAAACCATAGGCTGTAGGTGTTTACAGCCACAAGATAACCCATAGCTGTAGGAGTTTACAGCCACAAGATAACCCATAGACTGTAGGAGTTTACATCCACAAGATAACCCATAAGCTGTAGGTGTTTACAGCCACAAGATAAACCATAAGCTGTAGGTGTTTACAGCCACAAGATAAACCATAGCTGTAGGTGTTTACAGCCACAAGATAAACCATAGGCTGTAGGAGTTTACATCCACAAGATAACCCATAAGCTGTAGGTGTTTACAGCCACAAGATAACCCATAGCTGTAGGTGTTTACAGCCACAAGATAACCCATAAGCTGTAGGTGTTTACAGCCACAAGATAAACCATAGCTGTAGGAGTTTACAGCCACAAGATAACCCATAGCTGTAAGTGTTTACATCCACAAGATAAACCATAGCTGTAGGTGTTTACAGCCACAAGATAACCCATAAGCTGTAGGTGTTTACATCCACAAGATAACCCATAGGCTGTAGGAGTTTACAGCCACAAGATAAACCATAGACTGTAGGTGTTTACAGCCACAAGATAACCCATAAGCTGTAGGTGTTTACATCCACAAGATAACCCATAGGCTGTAGGAGTTTACAGCCACAAGATAAACCATAGACTGTAGGTGTTTACAGCCATACGATAACCCATAGCTGTAGGTGTTTACATCCACAAGATAACCCATAGGCTGTAGGTGTTTACAGCCACAAGATAAACCATAGCTGTAGGAGTTTACATCCACAAGATAACCCATAGCTGTAGGTGTTTACAGCCACAAGATAAACCATAGCTGTAGGTGTTTACAGCCACAAGATAAACCATAGACTGTAGGAGTTTACATCCACAAGATAAACCATAAGCTGTAGGAGTTTACAGCCATACGATAACCCATAGCTGTAGGTGTTTACAGCCACAAGATAACCCATAGGCTGTAGGTGTTTACATCCACAAGATAAACCATAGCTGTAGGAGTTTACAGCCATACGATAACCCATAGGCTGTAGGTGTTTACATCCACAAGATAAACCATAGCTGTAGGTGTTTACAGCCACAAGATAAACCATAGCTGTAGGAGTTTACAGCCACAAGATAACCCATAGCTGTAGGAGTTTACAGCCATACGATAACCCATAGGCTGTAGGTGTTTACATCCACAAGATAACCCATAGCTGTAGGTGTTTACATCCACAAGATAAACCATAGACTGTAGGTGTTTACATCCACAAGATAACCCATAGGCTGTAGGTGTTTACATCCACAAGATAACCCATAGCTGTAGGAGTTTACAGCCACAAGATAAACCATAGGCTGTAGGTGTTTACAGCCACAAGATAACCCATAGCTGTAGGTGTTTACATCCACAAGATAACCCATAGGCTGTAGGTGTTTACAGCCACAAGATAAACCATAGACTGTAGGTGTTTACAGCCACAAGATAAACCATAGACTGTAGGTGTTTACAGCCACAAGATAACCCATAGCTGTAGGTGTTTACAGCCACAAGATAAACCATAGCTGTAGGTGTTTACAGCCACAAGATAACCCATAGCTGTAGGTGTTTACAGCCACAAGATAACCCATAGCTGTAGGAGTTTACAGCCACAAGATAAACCATAGACTGTAGGTGTTTACATCCACAAGATAACCCATAGCTGTAGGAGTTTACAGCCACAAGATAAACCATAGGCTGTAGGTGTTTACATCCACAAGATAACCCATAGCTGTAGGTGTTTACAGCCACAAGATAAACCATAGGCTGTAGGTGTTTACAGCCACAAGATAACCCATAAGCTGTAGGTGTTTACAGCCACAAGATAAACCATAGCTGTAGGTGTTTACAGCCACAAGATAAACCATAGCTGTAGGTGTTTACAGCCACAAGATAAACCATAGCTGTAGGAGTTTACAGCCACAAGATAAACCATAGCTGTAGGAGTTTACAGCCACAAGATAACCCATAGGCTGTAGGTGTTTACATCCACAAGATAACCCATAGCTGTAGGTGTTTACAGCCACAAGATAAACCATAGGCTGTAGGTGTTTACAGCCACAAGATAAACCATAGCTGTAGGTGTTTACAGCCATACGATAAACCATAGCTGTAGGAGTTTACAGCCACAAGATAACCCATAAGCTGTAGGTGTTTACAGCCACAAGATAACCCATAGATGTAGGTGTTTACAGCCACAAGATAAACCATAGCTGTAGGAGTTTACAGCCACAAGATAACCCATAAGCTGTAGGTGTTTACATCCACAAGATAAACCATAGCTGTAGGTGTTTACAGCCACAAGATAAACCATAGCTGTAGGTGTTTACAGCCACAAGATAAACCATAGCTGTAGGTGTTTACAGCCATACGATAACCCATAGCTGTAGGTGTTTACATCCACAAGATAACCCATAGACTGTAGGTGTTTACAGCCACAAGATAACCCATAGGCTGTAGGTGTTTACAGCCACAAGATAACCCATAGGCTGTAGGTGTTTACAGCCACAAGATAAACCATAGCTGTAGGTGTTTACAGCCACAAGATAAACCATAGCTGTAGGTGTTTACAGCCACAAGATAAACCATAGCTGTAGGAGTTTACAGCCACAAGATAACCCATAGCTGTAGGAGTTTACAGCCACAAGATAACCCATAGCTGTAGGAGTTTACAGCCACAAGATAAACCATAGCTGTAGGTGTTTACAGCCACAAGATAAACCATAGCTGTAGGAGTTTACAGCCACAAGATAACCCATAGCTGTAGGTGTTTACAGCCACAAGATAAACCATAGCTGTAGGAGTTTACAGCCACAAGATAAACCATAGCTGTAGGTGTTTACAGCCACAAGATAAACCATAGCTGTAGGAGTTTACAGCCACAAGATAACCCATAGCTGTAGGTGTTTACAGCCACAAGATAACCCATAGCTGTAGGTGTTTACAGCCACAAGATAAACCATAGCTGTAGGAGTTTACAGCCACAAGATAACCCATAGGCTGTAGGTGTTTACATCCACAAGATAACCCATAGCTGTAGGTGTTTACAGCCACAAGATAAACCATAGCTGTAGGAGTTTACAGCCACAAGATAACCCATAGGCTGTAGGTGTTTACATCCACAAGATAACCCATAGGCTGTAGGTGTTTACAGCCACAAGATAAACCATAGCTGTAGGTGTTTACAGCCACAAGATAACCCATAGCTGTAGGTGTTTACAGCCACAAGATAAACCATAGGCTGTAGGTGTTTACAGCCACAAGATAACCCATAAGCTGTAGGTGTTTACAGCCACAAGATAAACCATAGCTGTAGGTGTTTACAGCCACAAGATAAACCATAGCTGTAGGTGTTTACAGCCACAAGATAACCCATAGCTGTAGGTGTTTACAGCCACAAGATAAACCATAGCTGTAGGTGTTTACATCCACAAGATAACCCATAGACTGTAGGTGTTTACAGCCACAAGATAAACCATAGGCTGTAGGTGTTTACAGCCACAAGATAACCCATAGGCTGTAGGTGTTTACAGCCACAAGATAACCCATAGCTGTAGGAGTTTACATCCACAAGATAACCCATAGCTGTAGGTGTTTACAGCCATACGATAACCCATAGCTGTAGGAGTTTACAGCCACAAGATAACCCATAGCTGTAGGAGTTTACAGCCACAAGATAACCCATAAGCTGTAGGTGTTTACAGCCACAAGATAAACCATAGCTGTAGGTGTTTACAGCCACAAGATAACCCATAAGCTGTAGGTGTTTACAGCCACAAGATAAACCATAGCTGTAGGTGTTTACAGCCACAAGATAACCCATAAGCTGTAGGTGTTTACAGCCACAAGATAAACCATAGCTGTAGGAGTTTACATCCACAAGATAACCCATAGCTGTAGGAGTTTACAGCCACAAGATAACCCATAAGCTGTAGGTGTTTACATCCACAAGATAAACCATAGCTGTAGGTGTTTACATCCACAAGATAACCCATAGGCTGTAGGTGTTTACATCCACAAGATAACCCATAGGCTGTAGGTGTTTACAGCCATACGATAAACCATAGGCTGTAGGTGTTTACATCCACAAGATAACCCATAGCTGTAGGTGTTTACAGCCACAAGATAAACCATAGCTGTAGGAGTTTACAGCCACAAGATAAACCATAGGCTGTAGGTGTTTACAGCCACAAGATAAACCATAGGCTGTAGGTGTTTACAGCCACAAGATAACCCATAGGCTGTAGGTGTTTACAGCCACAAGATAACCCATAGGCTGTAGGTGTTTACATCCACAAGATAACCCATAGGCTGTAGGTGTTTACAGCCACAAGATAAACCATAGACTGTAGGAGTTTACAGCCACAAGATAAACCATAGCTGTAGGTGTTTACAGCCACAAGATAAACCATAGGCTGTAGGTGTTTACAGCCGTACGATAACCCATAGCTGTAGGTGTTTACATCCACAAGATAACCCATAGCTGTAGGAGTTTACAGCCACAAGATAAACCATAGGCTGTAGGTGTTTACAGCCACAAGATAAACCATAGGCTGTAGGTGTTTACAGCCACAAGATAACCCATAGGCTGTAGGTGTTTACAGCCACAAGATAAACCATAGGCTGTAGGTGTTTACAGCCATACGATAACCCATAGCTGTAGGTGTTTACAGCCACAAGATAAACCATAGCTGTAGGTGTTTACATCCACAAGATAACCCATAGGCTGTAGGTGTTTACAGCCATACGATAACCCATAGCTGTAGGTGTTTACAGCCACAAGATAAACCATAGCTGTAGGTGTTTACAGCCATACGATAACCCATAAGCTGTAGGAGTTTACAGCCACAAGATAAACCATAGGCTGTAGGTGTTTACAGCCACAAGATAAACCATAGGCTGTAGGTGTTTACAGCCACAAGATAACCCATAGCTGTAGGTGTTTACAGCCACAAGATAACCCATAAGCTGTAGGTGTTTACATCCACAAGATAACCCATAGGCTGTAGGTGTTTACAGCCACAAGATAAACCATAGGCTGTAGGTGTTTACAGCCATACGATAACCCATAGCTGTAGGTGTTTACATCCACAAGATAACCCATAGCTGTAGGTGTTTACAGCCACAAGATAAACCATAGCTGTAGGTGTTTACAGCCACAAGATAACCCATAGCTGTAGGTGTTTACAGCCATACGATAACCCATAGCTGTAGGTGTTTACAGCCACAAGATAACCCATAAGCTGTAGGAGTTTACAGCCACAAGATAACCCATAGCTGTAGGTGTTTACAGCCACAAGATAAACCATAGGCTGTAGGTGTTTACAGCCACAAGATAACCCATAGCTGTAGGTGTTTACATCCACAAGATAAACCATAGACTGTAGGTGTTTACAGCCACAAGATAACCCATAAGCTGTAGGAGTTTACAGCCACAAGATAACCCATAGCTGTAGGTGTTTACAGCCACAAGATAAACCATAGGCTGTAGGAGTTTACAGCCACAAGATAACCCATAGCTGTAGGTGTTTACAGCCACAAGATAAACCATAGGCTGTAGGTGTTTACAGCCACAAGATAACCCATAGCTGTAGGTGTTTACAGCCATACGATAAACCATAGCTGTAGGTGTTTACATCCACAAGATAACCCATAGCTGTAGGTGTTTACAGCCACAAGATAAACCATAGCTGTAGGTGTTTACAGCCACAAGATAACCCATAGCTGTAGGTGTTTACATCCACAAGATAACCCATAGCTGTAGGTGTTTACATCCACAAGATAAACCATAGCTGTAGGTGTTTACAGCCACAAGATAACCCATAGGCTGTAGGTGTTTACATCCACAAGATAACCCATAGCTGTAGGTGTTTACAGCCACAAGATAACCCATAAGCTGTAGGTGTTTACAGCCACAAGATAACCCATAGGCTGTAGGTGTTTACAGCCACAAGATAAACCATAGGCTGTAGGTGTTTACAGCCACAAGATAAACCATAGCTGTAGGTGTTTACAGCCACAAGATAACCCATAAGCTGTAGGTGTTTACAGCCACAAGATAACCCATAGGCTGTAGGTGTTTACAGCCACAAGATAAACCATAGGCTGTAGGTGTTTACATCCACAAGATAAACCATAGCTGTAGGTGTTTACATCCACAAGATAACCCATAGGCTGTAGGTGTTTACAGCCACAAGATAACCCATAGGCTGTAGGTGTTTACAGCCACAAGATAAACCATAGCTGTAGGAGTTTACATCCACAAGATAAACCATAAGCTGTAGGTGTTTACAGCCACAAGATAACCCATAGGCTGTAGGTGTTTACAGCCACAAGATAACCCATAGCTGTAGGTGTTTACATCCACAAGATAAACCATAGACTGTAGGTGTTTACAGCCACAAGATAACCCATAGGCTGTAGGTGTTTACAGCCACAAGATAAACCATAGACTGTAGGTGTTTACAGCCACAAGATAAACCATAGCTGTAGGTGTTTACATCCACAAGATAAACCATAAGCTGTAGGTGTTTACAGCCACAAGATAACCCATAGACTGTAGGTGTTTACAGCCACAAGATAACCCATAGGCTGTAGGTGTTTACAGCCACAAGATAACCCATAGACTGTAGGTGTTTACATCCACAAGATAACCCATAAGCTGTAGGTGTTTACAGCCACAAGATAACCCATAGCTGTAGGTGTTTACATCCACAAGATAAACCATAGCTGTAGGTGTTTACAGCCACAAGATAACCCATAGACTGTAGGTGTTTACAGCCACAAGATAAACCATAGACTGTAGGTGTTTACAGCCACAAGATAACCCATAGGCTGTAGGTGTTTACAGCCACAAGATAACCCATAGGCTGTAGGTGTTTACAGCCACAAGATAACCCATAGGCTGTAGGTGTTTACATCCACAAGATAAACCATAAGCTGTAGGAGTTTACATCCACAAGATAACCCATAGCTGTAGGTGTTTACAGCCACAAGATAAACCATAGCTGTAGGTGTTTACATCCACAAGATAACCCATAGGCTGTAGGTGTTTACATCCACAAGATAACCCATAGGCTGTAGGTGTTTACAGCCACAAGATAAACCATAGCTGTAGGTGTTTACAGCCACAAGATAAACCATAGCTGTAGGTGTTTACATCCACAAGATAAACCATAGCTGTAGGTGTTTACAGCCACAAGATAAACCATAGCTGTAGGTGTTTACATCCACAAGATAAACCATAGCTGTAGGAGTTTACAGCCACAAGATAAACCATAGCTGTAGGTGTTTACAGCCACAAGATAAACCATAGGCTGTAGGTGTTTACAGCCACAAGATAAACCATAGCTGTAGGTGTTTACAGCCACAAGATAAACCATAGCTGTAGGTGTTTACATCCACAAGATAAACCATAGGCTGTAGGTGTTTACATCCACAAGATAACCCATAAGCTGTAGGTGTTTACAGCCACAAGATAAACCATAGCTGTAGGAGTTTACAGCCACAAGATAACCCATAGGCTGTAGGTGTTTACAGCCACAAGATAAACCATAGCTGTAGGTGTTTACAGCCACAAGATAAACCATAGCTGTAGGTGTTTACATCCACAAGATAAACCATAGCTGTAGGTGTTTACAGCCACAAGATAAACCATAGCTGTAGGAGTTTACAGCCATACGATAACCCATAGCTGTAGGAGTTTACAGCCATACGATAACCCATAAGCTGTAGGTGTTTACAGCCATACGATAACCCATAGCTGTAGGAGTTTACAGCCACAAGATAACCCATAAGCTGTAGGAGTTTACAGCCATACGATAACCCATAGACTGTAGGAGTTTACAGCCACAAGATAAACCATAGCTGTAGGTGTTTACATCCACAAGATAAACCATAGACTGTAGGTGTTTACAGCCACAAGATAACCCATAAGCTGTAGGTGTTTACAGCCACAAGATAAACCATAGCTGTAGGTGTTTACAGCCACAAGATAAACCATAGGCTGTAGGTGTTTACAGCCACAAGATAAACCATAGGCTGTAGGTGTTTACATCCACAAGATAAACCATAGACTGTAGGTGTTTACAGCCACAAGATAACCCATAGGCTGTAGGTGTTTACAGCCACAAGATAACCCATAGACTGTAGGTGTTTACAGCCACAAGATAAACCATAGCTGTAGGTGTTTACATCCACAAGATAAACCATAGCTGTAGGTGTTTACATCCACAAGATAAACCATAGACTGTAGGTGTTTACAGCCACAAGATAACCCATAAGCTGTAGGTGTTTACATCCACAAGATAAACCATAGCTGTAGGTGTTTACATCCACAAGATAAACCATAGCTGTAGGTGTTTACATCCACAAGATAAACCATAGACTGTAGGTGTTTACAGCCACAAGATAACCCATAAGCTGTAGGTGTTTACAGCCACAAGATAACCCATAAGCTGTAGGTGTTTATATCCACAAGATAACCCATAGGCTGTAGGTGTTTACATCCACAAGATAACCCATAGCTGTAGGTGTTTACATCCACAAGATAAACCATAGACTGTAGGTGTTTACAGCCACAAGATAACCCATAAGCTGTAGGTGTTTACAGCCACAAGATAACCCATAAGCTGTAGGTGTTTACAGCCACAAGATAACCCATAAGCTGTAGGTGTTTACATCCACAAGATAAACGATAGGCTGTAGGTGTTTACAGCCACAATATAAACCATAGCTGTAGGTATTTACAGCCACAAGATAAACCATAGCTGTAGGTGTTTACATCCACAAGATAAACCATAGCTGTAGGTGTTTACAGCCACAAGATAAACCATAGCTGTAGGTGTTTACAGCCATACGATAACCCATAGCTGTAGGTGTTTACAGCCATACGATAACCCATAGACTGTAGGAGTTTACAGCCACAAGATAACCCATAGGCTGTAGGAGTTTACAGCCATACGATAACCCATAGCTGTAGGAGTTTACAGCCATACGATAACCCATAGCTGTAGGAGTTTACAGCCATACGATAACCCATAAGCTGTAGGTGTTTACAGCCATACGATAACCCATAGCTGTAGGAGTTTACAGCCACAAGATAACCCATAAGCTGTAGGAGTTTACAGCCATACGATAACCCATAGACTGTAGGAGTTTACAGCCACAAGATAAACCATAGCTGTAGGTGTTTACATCCACAAGATAAACCATAGACTGTAGGTGTTTACAGCCACAAGATAACCCATAAGCTGTAGGTGTTTACAGCCACAAGATAAACCATAGCTGTAGGTGTTTACAGCCACAAGATAAACCATAGACTGTAGGTGTTTACATCCACAAGATAACCCATAGCTGTAGGTGTTTACAGCCACAAGATAAACCATAGGCTGTAGGTGTTTACATCCACAAGATAACCCATAAGCTGTAGGTGTTTACATCCACAAGATAACCCATAGGCTGTAGGTGTTTACAGCCATAAGATAACCCATAAGCTGTAGGTGTTTACATCCACAAGATAAACCATAGACTGTAGGTGTTTACAGCCACAAGATAAACCATAGCTGTAGGTGTTTACATCCACAAGATAAACCATAGACTGTAGGTGTTTACAGCCACAAGATAACCCATAGGCTGTAGGTGTTTACAGCCACAAGATAACCCATAGACTGTAGGTGTTTACATCCACAAGATAAACCATAGACTGTAGGTGTTTACATCCACAAGATAAACCATAGGCTGTAGGTGTTTACAGCCACAAGATAACCCATAGACTGTAGGTGTTTACATCCACAAGATAACCCATAGGCTGTAGGTGTTTACATCCACAAGATAAACCATAGACTGTAGGTGTTTACAGCCACAAGATAAACCATAGGCTGTAGGTGTTTACAGCCACAAGATAACCCATAGGCTGTAGGTGTTTACATCCACAAGATAACCCATAGGCTGTAGGTGTTTACATCCACATGATAAACCATAGACTGTAGGTGTTTACAGCCACAAGATAAACCATAGGCTGTAGGTGTTTACATCCACAAGATAAACCATAGACTGTAGGTGTTTACAGCCACAAGATAAACCATAGACTGTAGGTGTTTACAGCCACAAGATAACCCATAGGCTGTAGGTGTTTACATCCACAAGATAACCCATAGCTGTAGGTGTTTACAGCCACAAGATAAACCATAGGCTGTAGGTGTTTACATCCACAAGATAAACCATAGACTGTAGGTGTTTACAGCCACAAGATAACCCATAAGCTGTAGGTGTTTACAGCCACAAGATAACCCATAGCTGTAGGTGTTTACATCCACAAGATATCCCATAGACTGTAGGTGTTTACATCCACAAGATAAACCATAGGCTGTAGGTGTTTACAGCCACAAGATAACCCATAGACTGTAGGTGTTTACATCCACAAGATAAACCATAGGCTGTAGGTGTTTACAGCCACAAGATAAACCATAGGCTGTAGGTGTTTACATCCACAAGATAAACCATAGGCTGTAGGTGTTTACAGCCACAAGATAAACCATAGACTGTAGGTGTTTACATCCACAAGATAAACCATAGGCTGTAGGTGTTTACAGCCACAAGATAAACCATAGACTGTAGGTGTTTACATCCACAAGATAACCCATAAGCTGTAGGTGTTTACAGCCACAAGATAAACCATAGGCTGTAGGTGTTTACAGCCACAAGATAAACCATAAGCTGTAGGAGTTTACATCCACAAGATAAACCATAGCTGTAGGTGTTTACAGCCACAAGATAAACCATAGCTGTAGGAGTTTACAGCCATACGATAACCCATAGCTGTAGGAGTTTACAGCCATACGATAACCCATAAGCTGTAGGTGTTTACAGCCATACGATAACCCATAGCTGTAGGAGTTTACAGCCACAAGATAACCCATAAGCTGTAGGAGTTTACAGCCATACGATAACCCATAGACTGTAGGAGTTTACAGCCACAAGATAAACCATAGCTGTAGGTGTTTACATCCACAAGATAAACCATAGACTGTAGGTGTTTACAGCCACAAGATAACCCATAAGCTGTAGGTGTTTACAGCCACAAGATAAACCATAGCTGTAGGTGTTTACAGCCACAAGATAAACCATAGGCTGTAGGTGTTTACAGCCACAAGATAAACCATAGGCTGTAGGTGTTTACATCCACAAGATAAACCATAGACTGTAGGTGTTTACAGCCACAAGATAACCCATAGGCTGTAGGTGTTTACAGCCACAAGATAACCCATAGACTGTAGGTGTTTACAGCCACAAGATAAACCATAGCTGTAGGTGTTTACATCCACAAGATAAACCATAGCTGTAGGTGTTTACATCCACAAGATAAACCATAGACTGTAGGTGTTTACAGCCACAAGATAACCCATAAGCTGTAGGTGTTTACATCCACAAGATAAACCATAGCTGTAGGTGTTTACATCCACAAGATAAACCATAGCTGTAGGTGTTTACATCCACAAGATAAACCATAGACTGTAGGTGTTTACAGCCACAAGATAACCCATAAGCTGTAGGTGTTTACAGCCACAAGATAACCCATAAGCTGTAGGTGTTTATATCCACAAGATAACCCATAGGCTGTAGGTGTTTACATCCACAAGATAACCCATAGCTGTAGGTGTTTACATCCACAAGATAAACCATAGACTGTAGGTGTTTACAGCCACAAGATAACCCATAAGCTGTAGGTGTTTACAGCCACAAGATAACCCATAAGCTGTAGGTGTTTACAGCCACAAGATAACCCATAAGCTGTAGGTGTTTACATCCACAAGATAAACGATAGGCTGTAGGTGTTTACAGCCACAATATAAACCATAGCTGTAGGTATTTACAGCCACAAGATAAACCATAGCTGTAGGTGTTTACATCCACAAGATAAACCATAGCTGTAGGTGTTTACAGCCACAAGATAAACCATAGCTGTAGGTGTTTACAGCCATACGATAACCCATAGCTGTAGGTGTTTACAGCCATACGATAACCCATAGACTGTAGGAGTTTACAGCCACAAGATAACCCATAGGCTGTAGGAGTTTACAGCCATACGATAACCCATAGCTGTAGGAGTTTACAGCCATACGATAACCCATAGCTGTAGGAGTTTACAGCCATACGATAACCCATAAGCTGTAGGTGTTTACAGCCATACGATAACCCATAGCTGTAGGAGTTTACAGCCACAAGATAACCCATAAGCTGTAGGAGTTTACAGCCATACGATAACCCATAGACTGTAGGAGTTTACAGCCACAAGATAAACCATAGCTGTAGGTGTTTACATCCACAAGATAAACCATAGACTGTAGGTGTTTACAGCCACAAGATAACCCATAAGCTGTAGGTGTTTACAGCCACAAGATAAACCATAGCTGTAGGTGTTTACAGCCACAAGATAAACCATAGACTGTAGGTGTTTACATCCACAAGATAACCCATAGCTGTAGGTGTTTACAGCCACAAGATAAACCATAGGCTGTAGGTGTTTACATCCACAAGATAACCCATAAGCTGTAGGTGTTTACATCCACAAGATAACCCATAGGCTGTAGGTGTTTACAGCCATAAGATAACCCATAAGCTGTAGGTGTTTACATCCACAAGATAAACCATAGACTGTAGGTGTTTACAGCCACAAGATAAACCATAGCTGTAGGTGTTTACATCCACAAGATAAACCATAGACTGTAGGTGTTTACAGCCACAAGATAACCCATAGGCTGTAGGTGTTTACAGCCACAAGATAACCCATAGACTGTAGGTGTTTACATCCACAAGATAAACCATAGACTGTAGGTGTTTACATCCACAAGATAAACCATAGGCTGTAGGTGTTTACAGCCACAAGATAACCCATAGACTGTAGGTGTTTACATCCACAAGATAACCCATAGGCTGTAGGTGTTTACATCCACAAGATAAACCATAGACTGTAGGTGTTTACAGCCACAAGATAAACCATAGGCTGTAGGTGTTTACAGCCACAAGATAACCCATAGGCTGTAGGTGTTTACATCCACAAGATAACCCATAGGCTGTAGGTGTTTACATCCACAAGATAAACCATAGACTGTAGGTGTTTACAGCCACAAGATAAACCATAGGCTGTAGGTGTTTACATCCACAAGATAAACCATAGACTGTAGGTGTTTACAGCCACAAGATAAACCATAGACTGTAGGTGTTTACAGCCACAAGATAACCCATAGGCTGTAGGTGTTTACATCCACAAGATAACCCATAGCTGTAGGTGTTTACAGCCACAAGATAAACCATAGGCTGTAGGTGTTTACATCCACAAGATAAACCATAGACTGTAGGTGTTTACAGCCACAAGATAACCCATAAGCTGTAGGTGTTTACAGCCACAAGATAACCCATAGCTGTAGGTGTTTACATCCACAAGATATCCCATAGACTGTAGGTGTTTACATCCACAAGATAAACCATAGGCTGTAGGTGTTTACAGCCACAAGATAACCCATAGACTGTAGGTGTTTACATCCACAAGATAAACCATAGGCTGTAGGTGTTTACAGCCACAAGATAAACCATAGGCTGTAGGTGTTTACATCCACAAGATAAACCATAGGCTGTAGGTGTTTACAGCCACAAGATAAACCATAGACTGTAGGTGTTTACATCCACAAGATAAACCATAGGCTGTAGGTGTTTACAGCCACAAGATAAACCATAGACTGTAGGTGTTTACATCCACAAGATAACCCATAAGCTGTAGGTGTTTACAGCCACAAGATAAACCATAGGCTGTAGGTGTTTACAGCCACAAGATAAACCATAAGCTGTAGGAGTTTACATCCACAAGATAAACCATAGACTGTAGGTGTTTACAGCCACAAGATAACCCATAAGCTGTAGGTGTTTACATCCACAAGATAACCCATAGCTGTAGGTGTTTACAGCCACAAGATAAACCATAGACTGTAGGTGTTTACATCCACAAGATAACCCATAGCTGTAGGTGTTTACAGCCACAAGATAACCCATAAGCTGTAGGTGTTTACATCCACAAGATAAACCATAGACTGTAGGTGTTTACAGCCACAAGATAAACCATAGCTGTAGGTGTTTACATCCACAAGATAAACCATAGACTGTAGGTGTTTACAGCCACAAGATAAACCATAGGCTGTAGGTGTTTACAGCCACAAGATAAACCATAGGCTGTAGGTGTTTACATCCACAAGATAACCCATAGCTGTAGGTGTTTACAGCCACAAGATAACCCATAAGCTGTAGGTGTTTACAGCCACAAGATAACCCATAAGCTGTAGGTGTTTACAGCCACAAGATAACCCATAGACTGTAGGTGTTTACAGCCACAAGATAAACCATAGGCTGTAGGTGTTTACAGCCACAAGATAACCCATAGACTGTAGGTGTTTACAGCCACAAGATAACCCATAGACTGTAGGTGTTTACAGCCACAAGATAACCCATAGACTGTAGGTGTTTACAGCCACAAGATAACCCATAGACTGTAGGTGTTTACAGCCACAAGATAAACCATAGGCTGTAGGTGTTTACAGCCACAAGATAAACCATAGGCTGTAGGTGTTTACATCCACAAGATAACCCATAGCTGTAGGTGTTTACAGCCACAAGATAAACCATAGGCTGTAGGTGTTTACAGCCACAAGATAAACCATAAGCTGTAGGTGTTTACAGCCACAAGATAAACCATAGGCTGTAGGTGTTTACAGCCACAAGATAAACCATAAGCTGTAGGTGTTTACAGCCACAAGATAAACCATAGGCTGTAGGTGTTTACAGCCACAAGATAAACCATAAGCTGTAGGTGTTTACAGCCACAAGATAAACCATAGGCTGTAGGTGTTTACAGCCACAAGATAAACCATAGACTGTAGGTGTTTACAGCCACAAGATAAACTATAGGCTGTAGGTGTTTACAGCCACAAGATAAACCATAGCTGTAGGTGTTTACAGCCACAAGATAACCCATAGACTGTAGGTGTTTACAGCCACAAGATAACCCATAGACTGTAGGTGTTTACATCCACAAGATAAACCATAGCTGTAGGTGTTTACATCCACAAGATAAACCATAAGCTGTAGGTGTTTACAGCCATACGATAACCCATAGCTGTAGGAGTTTACATCCACAAGATAAACCATAGCTGTAGGTGTTTACAGCCACAAGATAACCCATAGACTGTAGGTGTTTACAGCCATACGATAACCCATAGACTGTAGGTGTTTACAGCCACAAGATAAACCATAGACTGTAGGTGTTTACAGCCACAAGATAAACCATAGCTGTAGGTGTTTACAGCCACAAGATAACCCATAAGCTGTAGGTGTTTACAGCCACAAGATAACCCATAAGCAGTAACTTAGGTTAACCGTCTGTAGGTGTTTACATCCATACGATAACCCATAGCTGTAGGTGTTTACAGCCACAAGATAAACCATAGCTGTAGGTGTTTACATCCATACGATAACCCATAGCTGTAGGTGTTTACAGCCACAAGATAACCCATAAGCTGTAGGAGTTTACAGCCACAAGATAACCCATAGCTGTAGGTGTTTACATCCACAAGATAAACCATAGGCTGTAGGTGTTTACAGCCACAAGATAACCCATAAGCTGTAGGAGTTTACAGCCACAAGATAACCCATAGCTGTAGGTGTTTACATCCACAAGATAACCCATAGACTGTAGGTGTTTACAGCCACAAGATAAACCATAGCTGTAGGAGTTTACAGCCACAAGATAAACCATAAGCTGTAGGTGTTTACAGCCACAAGATAACCCATGGATTTTATACATTTCCCGTGTAAAAAAACAAGATAAACCATAAGCTGTAGGTGTTTACAGCCACAAGATAAACCATAGCTGTAGGTGTTTACATCCATACGATAACCCATAGCTGTAGGTGTTTACAGCCACAAGATAAACCATAAGCTGTAGGAGTTTACAGCCACAAGATAAACCATAGGCTGTAGGTGTTTACAGCCACAAGATAAACCATAAGCTGTAGGAGTTTACATCCACAAGATAAACCATAGACTGTAGGTGTTTACAGCCACAAGATAAACCATAGCTGTAGGAGTTTACATCCACAAGATAACCCATAGCTGTAGGTGTTTACAGCCACAAGATAAACCATAGGCTGTAGGTGTTTACAGCCATACGATAACCCATAGCTGTAGGTGTTTACATCCACAAGATAAACCATAGCTGTAGGTGTTTACAGCCACAAGATAACCCATAGCTGTAGGAGTTTACAGCCACAAGATAACCCATAGCTGTAGGTGTTTACAGCCACAAGATAACCCATAGCTGTAGGTGTTTACATCCACAAGATAAACCATAGGCTGTAGGAGTTTACAGCCACAAGATAACCCATAGCTGTAGGTGTTTACATCCACAAGATAACCCATAAGCTGTAGGTGTTTACAGCCACAAGATAACCCATAGCTGTAGGTGTTTACAGCCACAAGATAACCCATAGCTGTAGGTGTTTACATCCACAAGATAAACCATAGGCTGTAGGAGTTTACAGCCACAAGATAACCCATAAGCTGTAGGTGTTTACAGCCATACGATAACCCATAGCTGTAGGTGTTTACAGCCACAAGATAACCCATAAGCTGTAGGTGTTTACAGCCACAAGATAAACCATAGGCTGTAGGTGTTTACAGCCACAAGATAACCCATAGCTGTAGGTGTTTACATCCACAAGATAAACCATAGCTGTAGGAGTTTACAGCCACAAGATAACCCATAGCTGTAGGTGTTTACATCCACAAGATAAACCATAAGCTGTAGGTGTTTACATCCACAAGATAAACCATAGCTGTAGGAGTTTACAGCCACAAGATAACCCATAGCTGTAGGTGTTTACAGCCACAAGATAAACCATAGGCTGTAGGTGTTTACATCCACAAGATAACCCATAGCTGTAGGTGTTTACATCCACAAGATAAACCATAGCTGTAGGTGTTTACAGCCACAAGATAACCCATAGCTGTAGGTGTTTACAGCCACAAGATAAACCATAGGCTGTAGGTGTTTACATCCACAAGATAAACCATAGGCTGTAGGTGTTTACAGCCACAAGATAACCCATAAGCTGTAGGTGTTTACATCCACAAGATAAACCATAGACTGTAGGAGTTTACAGCCACAAGATAAACCATAGGCTGTAGGTGTTTACAGCCACAAGATAAACCATAAGCTGTAGGTGTTTACAGCCACAAGATAAACCATAGGCTGTAGGTGTTTACAGCCACAAGATAAACCATAAGCTGTAGGTGTTTACAGCCACAAGATAAACCATAGGCTGTAGGTGTTTACAGCCACAAGATAAACCATAGACTGTAGGTGTTTACAGCCACAAGATAAACCATAGGCTGTAGGTGTTTACAGCCACAAGATAAACCATAGCTGTAGGTGTTTACAGCCACAAGATAACCCATAGACTGTAGGTGTTTACAGCCACAAGATAACCCATAGACTGTAGGTGTTTACATCCACAAGATAAACCATAGCTGTAGGTGTTTACATCCACAAGATAAACCATAAGCTGTAGGTGTTTACAGCCATACGATAACCCATAGCTGTAGGAGTTTACATCCACAAGATAAACCATAGCTGTAGGTGTTTACAGCCACAAGATAACCCATAGACTGTAGGTGTTTACAGCCATACGATAACCCATAGACTGTAGGTGTTTACAGCCACAAGATAAACCATAGACTGTAGGTGTTTACAGCCACAAGATAAACCATAGCTGTAGGTGTTTACAGCCACAAGATAACCCATAAGCTGTAGGTGTTTACAGCCACAAGATAACCCATAAGCTGTAACTTAGGTTAACCGTCTGTAGGTGTTTACATCCATACGATAACCCATAGCTGTAGGTGTTTACAGCCACAAGATAAACCATAGCTGTAGGTGTTTACATCCATACGATAACCCATAGCTGTAGGTGTTTACAGCCACAAGATAACCCATAAGCTGTAGGAGTTTACAGCCACAAGATAACCCATAGCTGTAGGTGTTTACATCCACAAGATAAACCATAGGCTGTAGGTGTTTACAGCCACAAGATAACCCATAAGCTGTAGGAGTTTACAGCCACAAGATAACCCATAGCTGTAGGTGTTTACATCCACAAGATAACCCATAGACTGTAGGTGTTTACAGCCACAAGATAAACCATAGCTGTAGGAGTTTACAGCCACAAGATAAACCATAAGCTGTAGGTGTTTACAGCCACAAGATAACCCATGGATTTTATACATTTCCCGTGTAAAAAAACAAGATAAACCATAAGCTGTAGGTGTTTACAGCCACAAGATAAACCATAGCTGTAGGTGTTTACATCCATACGATAACCCATAGCTGTAGGTGTTTACAGCCACAAGATAAACCATAAGCTGTAGGAGTTTACAGCCACAAGATAAACCATAGGCTGTAGGTGTTTACAGCCACAAGATAAACCATAAGCTGTAGGAGTTTACAGCCACAAGATAAACCATAAGCTGTAGGAGTTTACAGCCACAAGATAAACCATAGGCTGTAGGTGTTTACAGCCACAAGATAAACCATAGGCTGTAGGTGTTTACAGCCACAAGATAACCCATAGCTGTAGGTGTTTACATCCACAAGATAAACCATAGACTGTAGGAGTTTACAGCCACAAGATAAACCATAGCTGTAGGTGTTTACAGCCACAAGATAACCCATAGCTGTAGGTGTTTACAGCCACAAGATAAACCATAAGCTGTAGATGTTTACAGCCACAAGATAACCCATAGCTGTAGGTGTTTACAGCCATACGATAACCCATAAGCTGTAGGTGTTTACAGCCACAAGATAAACCATAGGCTGTAGGTGTTTACAGCCACAAGATAAACCATAGACTGTAGGTGTTTACAGCCACAAGATAACCCATAGAATGTAGGTGTTTACAGCCACAAGATAAACCATAGGCTGTAGGTGTTTACATCCACAAGATAACCCATAAGCTGTAGGTGTTTACAGCCACAAGATAAACCATAGACTGTAGGTGTTTACAGCCATACGATAACCCATAGCTGTAGGTGTTTACAGCCACAAGATAACCCATAAGCTGTAGGTGTTTACAGCCACAAGATAAACCATAGGCTGTAGGTGTTTACAGCCACAAGATAAACCATAGACTGTAGGTGTTTACATCCACAAGATAAACCATAGCTGTAGGTGTTTACAGCCACAAGATAACCCATAAGCTGTAACTTAGGTTAACCGTCTGTAGGTGTTTACATCCATACGATAACCCATAGCTGTAGGTGTTTACAGCCACAAGATAACCCATAGCTGTAGGTGTTTACAGCCACAAGATAAACCATAAGCTGTAGGTGTTTACAGCCACAAGATAAACCATAGCTGTAGGTGTTTACATCCATACGATAACCCATAGCTGTAGGAGTTTACATCCACAAGATAAACCATAGACTGTAGGTGTTTACAGCCACAAGATAAACCATAGCTGTAGGAGTTTACATCCACAAGATAACCCATAGCTGTAGGTGTTTACAGCCACAAGATAAACCATAGGCTGTAGGTGTTTACAGCCATACGATAACCCATAGCTGTAGGTGTTTACATCCACAAGATAAACCATAGCTGTAGGTGTTTACAGCCACAAGATAACCCATAGCTGTAGGAGTTTACAGCCACAAGATAACCCATAGCTGTAGGTGTTTACAGCCACAAGATAACCCATAGCTGTAGGTGTTTACATCCACAAGATAAACCATAGGCTGTAGGAGTTTACAGCCACAAGATAACCCATAGCTGTAGGTGTTTACATCCACAAGATAACCCATAAGCTGTAGGTGTTTACAGCCACAAGATAACCCATAGCTGTAGGTGTTTACAGCCACAAGATAACCCATAGCTGTAGGTGTTTACATCCACAAGATAAACCATAGGCTGTAGGAGTTTACAGCCACAAGATAACCCATAAGCTGTAGGTGTTTACAGCCATACGATAACCCATAGCTGTAGGTGTTTACAGCCACAAGATAACCCATAAGCTGTAGGTGTTTACAGCCACAAGATAAACCATAGGCTGTAGGTGTTTACAGCCACAAGATAACCCATAGCTGTAGGTGTTTACATCCACAAGATAAACCATAGCTGTAGGAGTTTACAGCCACAAGATAACCCATAGCTGTAGGTGTTTACATCCACAAGATAAACCATAAGCTGTAGGTGTTTACATCCACAAGATAAACCATAGCTGTAGGAGTTTACAGCCACAAGATAACCCATAGCTGTAGGTGTTTACAGCCACAAGATAAACCATAGGCTGTAGGTGTTTACATCCACAAGATAACCCATAGCTGTAGGTGTTTACATCCACAAGATAAACCATAGCTGTAGGTGTTTACAGCCACAAGATAACCCATAGCTGTAGGTGTTTACAGCCACAAGATAAACCATAGGCTGTAGGTGTTTACATCCACAAGATAAACCATAGGCTGTAGGTGTTTACAGCCACAAGATAACCCATAAGCTGTAGGTGTTTACATCCACAAGATAAACCATAGACTGTAGGAGTTTACAGCCACAAGATAAACCATAGGCTGTAGGTGTTTACAGCCACAAGATAACCCATAAGCTGTAGGTGTTTACATCCACAAGATAAACCATAGACTGTAGGAGTTTACAGCCACAAGATAAACCATAGGCTGTAGGTGTTTACAGCCACAAGATAACCCATAAGCTGTAGGTGTTTACATCCACAAGATAAACCATAGACTGTAGGTGTTTACAGCCACAAGATAAACCATAGACTGTAGGTGTTTACAGCCACAAGATAACCCATAGGCTGTAGGTGTTTACAGCCACAAGATAACCCATAGCTGTAGGTGTTTACATCCACAAGATAAACCATAAGCTGTAGGAGTTTACAGCCACAAGATAACCCATAGGCTGTAGGTGTTTACAGCCACAAGAGGCTTAAGTTGAATTGGAAAAATATAGAAACTTTAAACTCATTATTTTTGCAATCGTTCATCACATTTTTGCTCAACTTTCAATACAATTAAGACGCTTAATATTTTTTTAAATTAAAAAAGTTCTGAAAATTGGAAGCCAAGCTGCTTCTTATCCATAATTAAAACAATTGGTTTTTCAACTTTTAATTTTTGTTGGTAGTGCCCTGGTGCAGTGTTTAAAGCTTCCTGCTTGAAAAGTCTGAGATCGCTGGTTCGAACCCCACTCTGGCCTTCAAGTTTCAAAGAAACAAAATGTTTCTTCTCCGCTCAGTCGTGAAGATTCTTTGTCTGGAGGGTAGTGTCTAGGGTGTTTCTGGCGACACCCCTATCTTGGGCATACCTGAAAACCCTATGATAAACACCAAATCATGAATCTGCTACAATTCTGTCGATAATGACAATAATTTATTGTTTGACCTTGTAAAAATGGCAGCCATTTTTTATTTCACCAATAGTGCGATGTCTAGGGTGATTTCTGACCAGACCACTATGTCGGGCGCACCCGAAAAACCTAGATAGACACCAAAACCAATTTTATGTTTGACCTTGACCAAGTGGCCATCTTGGAAAATGGCGGCGATTTAGAATTGTTGCTTAGCTAAAGTGTATTTTTTAAAGAGAACCGCCTGGTGGACATATATACTAACTTTAGTGTTTGTATCACAATTTGAACGATTCGTCTAGCCCAACTCGGATACATCAAGAAGCTCCCTGGAAAAACTCAAAGCTACCACGTTTGGAATTTGCTAAAACATACGTATTTCACGTAAATTACGGTTATGCTCCTACAAAAGTTAATTGAGGCTTTTAAAAAATATTTTTTATTTTGATATTTTACACAGTGATAACAAACATATTTTGTGCAGAACTGGAAAATATATAAAATGCTAATTTTTTAACTTCATGGTGTGATTTATAGCTATTCCAGACCACAAATGCCTACTTCCACCTGATTTTGATATCGAGGTCACGGAATTTTTACATTGATCTGTTATTGGAGCGTCACCAATTATGATATCTAAGTGGAGGTCAAATAGTAGCAGTGTCTAGACAGGGGGCAGGTGATACTAACATAGGAGTGTAGACTCAAGGCAGATATGATTACTGCGGATATGATAACTGACAGCTTGTTAGTGTTTCCTAGCAAGCATGAGATGTTGCTACATTTGACCCTAAATTTATTAAATTCGGGGTGCATGGCCAGATCCTGGATGCATGCCTGTGAGTACAAGCTGTGGACGAGTTGACCCGAAATTTCCCCAGATGTACTAAATTCGAGGGGCATGACCAGATTTTGAAGTAGAAATTGTTGACGAATTGAGACTAACAACACAAGTATACGTGGAAATATTACAGACAAAGTGCAAGCTCTGGACGAACATTTGTAGGCTTTATAGTTGTTTTGTGATGGCACTGTTGCAGCCTCACGTACTATGAAATAAATGCGATGACATAATATCACCTCTCAATATATGTTCAGCTGATTTAAGGACCATATCATCTTACTGACTACCAATCAACAAAATATGAACATTTTAAATGTATTTCACCATTTTTCCAGTAAACATGTCACGCTTAAACACAAGTTCACAATTGATATGTTTGAATGTTTTTAGGATGCCAGCGGTTCGAGCCCAAATTTGTTGGAAACAACATACAGTGGTAATCTCTATATTGAATATGATGACGTCACCGCGACCGAGCCGACTACCACTCAAGCCATACCTGACAATAATCTGCAAGGTATGTCTATTTGTGGTTATTATAATATGTTGTTAATATTAAAATTTCGGGTGAATTCAATTGTAATTGAATAACTGTTCAACAGCCTTTCCACTTCTTACTGTATTGCAAAATGGCATTCTCAGTATACCTCAGCAAACACGATACGTTGAAACAATGTTGGCTTAACGTTGGTCCAACGTCTGCGTCGCTGGCCCAACATTAGGCTAACATTTTTTCAATGTTGTTTCGTGTTTGCTAGAACGTTACCCACAGTGTTTTTGTTACAGATTCACAATGTGACGGTGGATGGAAGTATAGTTATAGCAGTAACACCTTCTACTGCTACCATTGGGTGACGTATCTGGGTCAGCAGGACACAGTGGCGCTGTGTGCCTCCCTGTATTCTGGCACGTACAGAGTGGCCGTAGAATCGGAGGAAGAACATCAATTTCTCATCGACAATGCCCCAGTGACTCCAGTATGTTATATAAAACGCAATATTCAGATTTTCCGTTATCTACTTGTAAACTATTGTCGGCTGTACAACTCTTGTCAAAATGCGGTGAACGATACAATTATATCAGACCATGCTTTTAAAAAACACACTGATAGCTGTGTATATTTATTATACCCCCCTCGCCAATTTTAATAAAGGTACCTCCCCTAGCCCGATCAATGCCATGGTGGTAGTTCGAGTTATTGTAAAATCATACTGGACAGAGTAGCAAAGCATTAGTTCAAATACCAAGGGTTCAGAGTTGTTTCACAGGCAAGAGTTGACCATCAATTGTAAAGTCTTTGGTAAAGGGACAAGGATACAACACCTTGGCTTTTTAGCACCATGGCTTCGTATTATCGATTTGATTTTTAAATGATATATTACCTTGACTTGAATAAATCCATATCTTATGTGTGAAGTGTGTATGTTTTGCAGCTGGAGGGAGTGGGATCTGTTATCACACTTCAGGTAGGGAGACTCAACTGAGTTCAGGTATCTATACCTGGCTGAGTACATCAGAAGCTGTGACTGCCGGGGCCGATGCTTATTGTAGTCCCCCGACAGAAGAGTGTATTATTCTGGATCACGGATGTGACATGAAGCTGACCACAGCTGGATGCAATCAGGACTGTGCTGCCCTCTGTGAATACCACCCTTAACCAACCCTGACCCTGAAATCAGAGCTGTGCTGCCCTCTGTGAATACCATGCTTAACCATATCATTAGACACTCTGTAATACTCGTTGTGTTACTTGGAATTGAAGTGTGGGTTTGCTAAAATTGTGACATTGTAAATGAATTGATTTCCAGTAAGGAAAATGAACTGTCTTACTCTAAGATGATTTACATCCTAATATATAAACTTAATGTTCGTGATTCGTTTCATTTTAAATGAATTGGCTCAGTTAAAAATATACTTGATAGTGCTGGGTTCTGTAGGATATGGAGGGATCAATGATTGTATCACCTGTTCATCCTACTAATATTCTTAATAAAACATATTATCATATAACATCGGAATGAAGGCATAATGTATGAATGAAGCTTTCAAAGAGGTGAATGTATCGTGTATCGTATAATTAAAAATACATTTGGTTTTAAGAAATATCCCATTCAACTGACTAATAATGCATAATAATTTCAATGATACAATTTTGGTGCTGCAATAACCGTTTATGGAAGCTGGTTATTGAGCTCACACCCAACATGATTTACGATTATTCCTCCTTTGCAATAACGACATCAGTGATTACTATAATATAATATTATGTTATGTTATTTAGACAAGAGCGTCAAACATATAGAAAATGGAAATTCTGGCAAATATCTTTGACTATCCACGTACAATTTTTTTCCAACAAAACAACTATAATGATGTGCTAACTTTATATATACATCTACAATAATCAGCTGGATAGCTCATTCATAAGGTCGGTCTATGTCAATTGACCATTAATGACAACTCATTGCACAATGTACATAGAATTTTTACCCGCCCAATATAAATATTTGAAAGCTGATTTTCAGCACAACGCCGTTTGCTCTGTAGAACTGCACTGTAGTGATAATCTGGTATTTACATTTACATTACATGTCTTATATGTCTGGTGAATAAATGTGTAGAACACACTTTTGACTGGTGTGTCTTTCTATAGAAATGCAGTCCAGTGAGAATTCCTGTGAATCCTTACAAGAATGCCACAAGTAAAAAACAATGTCAGCCACCCAGGTATTGTTCTTTGACAATTACTGAACACATTTCTGAAGTTAATTTGCTTGTAACAAAAATATGCCATCAGTCCATTTTTTCATCACATTATGTAGTGTCTAAACCAGACTGGCTGACCACAGTGTATAAATGGGCAGAGCACCCCTTTTATTGGTTTTTCCTTCTATAGGAATGCAGTCTATTGAGTATTACCATGAATTCTTACAATAATCATGATAATAACTTAATAACCAGAGTTGTTTATATCATTTTGAAAGGTCATTGACAGCCATATTTGATTGATCAGGTCTCCCCTAATATGACATGCGTCATAATTATTTGGCTTTCAGGTATTGGTAAGAAATACGTAAAACCTGTTACAAATAAAATAACAATAGTCCCTGGGATAGGGCCATTTATCTGCAAAAGTGTATACCTTTTGTCGACCTTATATCCTGTTGTAGTATACTCTAGGGCTTATGGAACCGGTGGTCTCAAGTGTCAGACATGGGACGATTACCGTGTAGGGCCATTTTTGTGATGTTACCTCCAATTCTCCAGTTCCACCAAATTTGCTATTATTTGACATGTTCAACAAGTGAAACTACAAATTACAATATTTCTGTAACCCCTGGTCTGATTTGGATGATTTAAATGCCCACTATTACATTTTCACGCATCACCGACACGTTTGGCATAGTTTAGTATATCAAACTAACTGAGCATATTGGTCATAGCTCTATATATATAAGGGGTAAGTCTGTGACTCATCAATTGGTGATGGCGCTAAGGTGCAAGTAAGTGAACAAATCATATTGGTGATAGAGCTAGGGGGTAAGTAACCTGGTCATATCGGTGATAGCGCTATGGAGTAAGTCTGAAAACTGGTCATATCGGTGATAGCACTAGGGGGTAAGTGAGCTGAGCATATCGGTGATAGCGCTAGGCGGTAAGTGAACTGATCATATTCATGATATTGGTGATAGCGCTAGGGGTACGTCTGAAAATAAGATAACAAGACAACAAGATGGATGTACCAGAAAAGAAAAATGTCATAATGTGAACGAAATGATTCCAGTTCTACCAGGGATGTATTTAAAAATTATTACAATTGCAACAATAAAATAAAAAGTACAGTTTATTTTTTTTCAACCTGTTTTAAAGGCAGATATTCGAATGTGATTTTTTTTGTTGCATAATTTTCTAATACTACTTAATATATTATGTATCATAATGTCTCAGAATAGACTAGTTTTCTTTCTTCCATAAGAAGGTCCAACATTGCCCACATGCCCTATTTCATGCAATAGCATCAATCAAAACTGTGAGTCAAATTTAAAGATGGCAATATTTCTAGCTGACTGATTTGACGTTATCGCATCTGAAATTAACCTATTATCTTACATTATATATTATTTTTCCGGTGGATTTACATGCAAATACACATGGCAGACTCATTTATTGTAAATATTGCTGGTCCAGAATATACTAAAAAAATAACATTGAAAATGTCATGGTGGATGAAGCTGTTTTAGAGTATATATAATGAAAAGAATAGAACTCAAAGTCAAAATTCAGATCAATCATGAGATTGAATCAGTCAGCTAGAGTAGAAGATAAAGCTAATTCGTGAAAGGAATGTAATGAAATTATTATTTATCTTTGGACATTTTTCAAGCCTAAGCTAAGACTTGATGTTCTTGACAACCCATCTAGTCCCCATTGTTATCATAGGCCCCAATATATAGCTTCATGTGTAAAATTGAGTAAAAACAAATGCGCGTATATATAGCTTTAATCTAGATATCAGTTGTTCTATAAGTACCTTCAAATATAAACTTGGGAACTATTTATTCCTTTTAGTAGAGCTCCCTAGATATGACGCCGGCTCGTAAATGAATTTGTGTGTTACTTCATAATTTGTATTTTCACTGCACGTTTTTATGCAGATTGCACTGTATTGTCATTTCTGTGGATCCATGGGGCTGTGTCTTCCACTTAAACAAGTAGAATAATAAAATCATTGTAATTTATGAGAGGTCATATAATTCCACCAGATATTATGTCCTCTTTGTCATATTGTTCTCAATATTTTTCTTTATGTATTAACACTATCAGTAATGAAATGAAATGAATCGGGCTTTAGGCCACCTTTGTGCACATATAGGCTAAACTGGGCCAGGAGAACCTCCTGAGGATGGTGAGATGAATGAGATGACACTGTCCTCCAGACACAGGATTCGAAATTCGAGCCCTGGCGGTCTGAGGCCGAGCACGCTACCTCTCGGTCACGGAGGCTCCCCACAATACTGACTTTCACACGTGGATGGGAAAGAAACATTTTTGTTTCTTTGAAACCGCCGAGACCGGGAACCGAACCCCGAACTCTGGCGTGAAAGGCAGCGGTGCTAACCACTACCCTAGGGCCCCCGCCCAGCACTATCAGTAGATAATGCCAATGTTTGATGTTATACATCTATGACAATAAATAGTCTTGAATCTGAAACATTTTATCATACATTTTACCTCACTAAATATGACTAAAATATGATATTTAAAAAATAATGTTATGAGCAAAACTTAGATAGCTGCATTTATCTACCTGGCTTCATAACTATGTCTTTCCTTACAAAAAATAGATAAATATAAAACATTTTATTTGAATGTGGTGTCATCTCACCATCCCCAGTTTAGCCTATATGTGCACAAAGGCGGCCTAAAACCCCATTGTTTATTTATTTTTATCCACTATAGAACAATGACAAATACACTGCCCATTATCTAAAAGCCCATATATATTTATAATATCCAGCTATTTTCGCGTTCAACCAATGCTGTTGTAATGTTGGACCAATGTCGTAGACGGCGTACTGTGCGGTTGTGTTCTCACTGGTTTTGTCTTACACGTGGACCAACCTTAGATTGTAAGGTTTCTGAACGTTCGACATGAATATGGATTGAAGCAGCATGTTACAGGCTCAACTCATGTGAAAGGTCATACCTTAAGAGACCTTGTGAAAACTCGTGAGGAGGAAAATATGATTCATAGCATGGACACTTACTACCCTGGCCTTTCTGATCATATTGCGCCTGCTTTTACACTTGTGTTAACCAAGCCAGCTGTAACATCACATAAGTGGGTGTTAATACGCAAACTGAAACAGGTGGACCAGGTACGCTACAACTGAAACAAGAGCACACTCGACAATAGCCCGCCGCCATTATTGCGGCCACAAGGTCAAATTATTGACGTAAAATGCGAAAAATGACAATAAATCAGGCATTTTGATTTTGTTACAGCCATTATTGAACTTGTCCGAGAACTGTTTATTAGTAACATGTCTAACAGATTTGAAGATGATACATGAAAAACTTTCCAAGTTATTGCGCACACAAGGTCAAATTATTGACGTAAAATGCGAAAAATCGCAATAAATCGGTCATTTTTAATTTTTTTTCAGCCATTATTGAACTTGTCCAAGAACTACTTATAAAAAACAAGCATAACAAAATTGAAGAGGATACGTAAAAAACTTTTCAAGTTATCGCGCCCACAAGGTCAAATTATTGACGTAAAATGCGAAAAATCGCAATGAGTCGGCCATTTTAAAAAAAATTTCGGCCATTATTGAACTTCTCCGAGAACTGGTCATTATTAACATGTATAACAAACTTGGGAAGGATACGTGAAAAACTTTTCAAGTTATCGCACCCACAAGTAAATGTTACCGCCGACGCCGCCGAACTTCAATTGAAGAAGGTGAGTCACAGACTGGAGAGACAATGGAGGCGCTACACATTCATAAGGACATGCTGCAGACACAGTGTAATGTTGTCACCGAGCTTGTCATGTCTGCCAAGCGTAAGCATCACACTGATTGGATAACAGAACCAAAAACAACTTTTCCAGATTGTACAATGCCTGCTGAAAACTAAGGACACAACAGTGCTCCCTGCACATGGTTCAGATCAAGAATTAGCTGACTCCTTTAACAAGGTATTCGAAAATAAAATCTTAAAAATAAGAACCTCCATTGTTGTTGGCCCAACAGTGGAAGATATCTCACTACATGACAGAGCATGTTCTCTTGAACCATGAGAACAGTTGACACCCACATCGGAGCGAGAGCTTGCCAAGATACTGTCAGGGATGGCAACCACTACGTGTGAGCTAGATCACATGCTAACGAGTTTTGTTAAAGACAACCAGAATATCATTCTACCAGCATTAACATCAAAAGTCAACAAATCCCTGCAGACTGGCACCTTTCCATAAGAGCTGAAACCTACTATACGGTGGTCCAACCACTTATGAAAAAGCCAAATCAAGACCTTGATGAGTTGAAAAATTACAGGCCAGTGTCAAATTTGGCTTTTCTGGGAAAAATATTTGAGAAGATTGTGGCATCAAATATAGTATTACTGATAGAATACCTAGATTCTAACAGAAAAAATACCAGTCTGCAAATAGGCGTCACCATAGTACTGAGACTGGTTTACTGCGTGTACAAAATGATTCATCGCCACCTTGGTTTTTGATGAAAGAATGAAAACAATTCTCCAGACAAAATTCTCTGGAGCAGTGAGCATACCCAAAAGATAAAATTTGAGCAGCATACCTATGTTACAACAATTTAATAAACGCCAAAATCAGCAAAATTGAAATATGCGGCAAAAATTCAAAAACGTTATTATCAGAATCGCACCAAAAACTAATGGGAGTAATTAGCACACATCCGGGGTAAGGGCTTTCCTTTGAACCAAACATGAAACAAATCCATAAACAGTCCAAGTTCTAGAGAGCGACATCGGATTTTGGTGGCCATCTTGGATTTTGTTGAAGAAATACAAAAACACACAAAAAAGAAGTAAGTGTTTACCATGTAAGCACCCAAGAAGGCTCTCCCTCGCTCTTTTCAAATAAAAGTTATCTATTAAATATAATTTTACCAGATAATCAATTTGTACATGTAATTATCAAGTAATATTATGAAGCAGAGGCTAGCAGCTTTACTAGGCTGACTAGGTGCTATTTTGACACCAAAAGATTAAAGATGGCCGCCATGACCCGGATATTGTCCCGAACTGTCTGAAAAATTGATGCAGTCTAGGAATTATTACTAGCTTACAGTACGTTGAATATTGAGTGTATCGGATCCATGAAGCGGTTCGAGCTCTAGAGTGCATACAATTTGGGCGGTTATCTTGGATTTTGTTGAAGACACTGGAAAACGCCTGCAAATATTTAGAAATAATCAGCAAAAACAATAAGTCTCCACCATCACATAGTGGGTGGGGACTTAATTAAATAGTATTATTTAATACATATTTAAATAAATAAAAAAAACTGTTGAAATCACCGTTTATCACCATCTCGTGTTGTTTTAACTGAATTATATACGTGTAAATTGGATGTTTAATTATTATCATTGATGTTTTATTGATACAATTTGCTGGATTATTTCTCATAAAAAATATTTATGTAGATACAACAGCTGTATATTCTTGCAATATTATGTAAAATGTATCTTTAATTTGGAAGCAATAAAGACATTCATTCATGTTGACTCAAAATAATTTCACCAAAAAAATATTTCAAAATTTGCGAGACCTAAAAATACTAGAAAGACCTAAGAAGACCTAGATCTTAAAGTTTCAACCACTTGCAGCTATGACTCGCTTCCGCAACGAACATCTTTAAGATGATGAAAATTACTCATTGTAATTTTATTCAAGACCAAACAATTGCAAATCTTCATGAAACACATTTTATTTTCAATAACAAGATATTCAATGACAAGATATTTTGAAGTTATCGTGCTTATAAGCAATAATTTATGTTAACTAGCTGGTTAACTTGAACTAAGGTGAAGGTCACTAACTATGAAAAGTAATCAGGCCAACACCTAGTTCTAGTTTCGATTGTCACAAATTTAAATATTGCCAGGTACATCAACAATCATTGAATTTTAATGTTAAAAAAAATAGTCTAATTATATTATAACAATACAAAATGGAATCAATCAAAGTACCGGTACCAGACACTTTTAACCCTTACAAAATGAGATGAATCCGGCTTTAGGCCACCTTTGTGCACATATAGGCTGAACTGGGCCAGGAGAACCTCCTGAGGATGGTGAGATGATTGAGATGACACTGTCCTCCAGACACAGGATTCAAAATTCGAGCCCTGGCGGTCTGAGGCCGAGCACGCTACCTCTCGGTCACGGAGGCTCCCCACAATACTGACTTTCACATGTGGATGGGGAAGAAACATTTTTGTTTCTTTGAAACCGCCGAGACCGGGAACCGAACCCCGAGCTCTGGCGTGAAAGGCAGCGGTGCTAACCACTACCCTAGGGCCCCCGCCCTTTAACCCTTACAGTGCGGGGATAAGTCCGAATCTGACGTCTGTAGACTGACGTATAAAGATGATCCCCGCACTGAAAGTCTTAAACTATTATAATAGTCGTAATAGTCTTACATAATAGTTGTAATAGTCGTAGACCCATAACATAGGTATTCAAATGAAGCAGGAAAAGCTAACAAAGACATTATTGATGATTTCAATTTGAAAAAAAGCCTTTGGTCTCCATGGTTTATACGGAATATTTCAGCGTTGTAAGAGTTGACTTCTTAGTGCCATGACTAACACTACTATATTAGTGAGACTAATAATGTAGTTAAGAAATGAAGGACTGAACTTAAGGCATTAAGGAGCCATCGCTAATGTTAGCAATGTTACCCATAGATCCATAACATAGGTATTGAAATGAAGCGGAAAGAGCTGACTAAGACATTTATGATGATTTCAATTTGAATGAAAAGCCTTTGGTCTCCATTATGGTTTATACTTAATAATTCGGAGTTAAACTTCGCAGTGCCATGACTAACACTACTATATTAGTGAGACTAATAATATAGTTAACAAATGAAGGACTGAACTCAAGGCATTAAGGAGCCATCGCTAATGTTAGCAATGTTACAAAATTTGACCACCCACCCCTAAATATGAAAGGATGGGACATGAGAAATTTATTAGCAAACCCATTCCGTTGCTGATAGAAAATTGGTAATCTATATACATATCTATATGCATTTATTATATATAAGAACACAAGTACACCTAAACAATTACCAAAACGTTAATACGAAAAGGCAGTCGACCACTCATCTACCAATATAAAACTGTTTTCTTATCTTGGAACAAACGAACTGTTGTAACGGCCCCTAAGAAATTATGTTTCCGTCATAATATCCAGTTTTCCTCCATACAAAAAGTTATGTTTTCGAGCACCAATTACCACAATGAGCAAAAGTAGTCGTAACAAAAAGCTACTTTACCAGCTTACGACACTCCACTATTGTATGTTTAATGTCTAACGGGATACTACTCTTATTTTATCGTAGCAAAAGTCACTCTTTACTCTCGTATATTTTAATAGGGAACTATCTATTTTATCGCAGCAAAGCAGCCATCCTTTTCTCTTTGTTTTGCTTCGCTCGTCTCTGCTCATTCATCAGCTTGGTGCGCACTTTCATGTACGGAATATTCCAGTCTTTTTCTGTAAGCCAATTCTCAACAATCGTTTTGCCTGAAAACAAAGTAAATTTAAACAATACGCAAAGCAAGTTTAGTAAATCAAAAAACGAGCAAGAAATCTGGTTTGATAATTGCGGAGAATAAATGTAGGCATACATATGAGTACAATATGGCATTGAACAAATTATATTTTTGAAGTTCAAGCTTAGCTAAGGCATAAATAATGATCATTGTTTATCTCCAGGAATATCATTTTTACATGATCGTTAATCACAGCAATAAATATAAGCGATTTAATTCATTTTATTATTCCAACTAAAAAATGGTATTTACTAACAAGGCCCGTAGGCGACAGAATTAGGCCTGAGCCTCTAATCATCATATAAAAGGTAATTTTATTCGAAAAGTAATTTTTAGCTATAACTTTTAACATGTTGACTCCACTATCTCATGGCCATTTATTTCAAATTAGTAATGTTAGACTGACATTTCTGATATTAATGGTCGGATGTCAGCCATTTTGAATTTGATCGAGCTGGATTTGCTTACAGCATATCCCTCCCTGAAGCCGCACATTTTGTTTTATAGTAATGGTCTAGCTAGCTATCTGGCACGGTTTTACAGATATAATGTATATTAAAGTAAAAAATGGCCACAAGTTGGCCATTTTGAATTTTACTGAGTTGAAAAGTTTCAAGGCATATCCCTCTCTGAAACATTGTGTTCTATGAAACATTTTGTTCTATGAAACATTTTGTTCTATGGTAATGGTCCAGCCATTACGCAATAAAAAAAAAAAAATTATAAAATATAATTGCCGACAGTAGACCATTTTGGCCTCTGTGACCTCATTTTTTGGGTCGATCGGCTTCATTTACTAACTCATCCGAGCTATTTGTAAAATTTATATATGATATAAATTTTGGAGCGATATATAGAAAATTGTTGAGTGAATCGCGTAACCATTACATCGAGTTGAAATTTTTCATGACATATCCCTCCGTGAAGCAACACATTTTGCTTTATAGTAATGGTCTAGCTTTCTGGTACGGTTTTCCAGATATAACCATATTAAAGTCATAAATGGCCACAAGTCAGCCTTTTTGAATTTTATTGAAGTAAAATTTTCCAGGGCATATACCTCCCTGAAGCCGCACATTTTGTTTCTTTGTAATGATCTAGCTATCTGTCACAATTTTCCATATATTGCGCATACTAAAGTCAATAATGTCCGCAAGTTGGCCATTTTAAATCTTGTCGGGTTGAGACTTTTTCATGGCATATCCCTCCCTGAAGGGCGGGGGCCCTAGGGTAGTGGTTAGCACCGCTGCCTTTCAAGCCAGAGTTCGGGGTTCGTTTCCCGGTCTTGGTGGTTTGAAAGGAACAAAAATGTTTCTTCCCCATCCATTCGTGAAACTCAGTATTGTGGGGAGCCTCCGTGACCGAAAGGTAGTATGCTCGGCCTCAGACCTCCAGGATTCGAATTTCAAATCCTGTGTCTGGAGGGCAGTGTCATCTCACTCATCTCACCATACTCAGGAGGTTCTCCTGGCCCAATTTTGCATGTATATGCACAAAAGTGGCCTAAATCCCGATTCATTTCATTTTTCTCTCCCTGAAACTTGACATGTTCTTCTATAGTAATGGTCTATCTATAAAGCACGGTTTTCCAGATATTATGCTTTTAAAAAAAAAATTCAAACAGTCTACAATTTTTGCCGCTGTAGCCTAGTTTTTGGACGATACGCGCCCATTTTTGAACTCATCCGAGCTATTAGTGAAATTGATATATTTCATAAATTTTGGCGCTACACATGGAAAATCGCGTTGATGAGGAAATCTGCCAATCGAAAATAAGTCAAGGTCATAGAGGTCAAAGAAAGGTCAAATATGAACTTAGTCAAGGTCTAGTCATAATTAACCTGTATATGAAGCTTAATGTGCTTTCCAGTAACCGTAACGTGACACAAGTTATAGTGCTAGAGGTGGCGGAGAGACGGACAGACGGAAATGCCACATGACGACACTGGGCATCCGACAAAATTTGGCGAAGCCTAAAATCTGTAACATGGTAATAAAGTATTTAGTAATTTAACATACTAGAAAGACCATCTTTACACGTCAGAATATGACGTCTGTAGACGTCAGATTCTGACGTATAAAGATGGTCCCCGCACTAAAATAAATAAAATATTTACAATGGCGGTAGACCTATAACATAGGTATTCAAATGGAAATAAGTGGAAAGAGCTAACTAAGACATTTATAATGATTTCATCTTGAAAAAACTCTTTAGTCTCTATGGATTAACCCTTCAGCCGCCAAATTATTCAATTTGAATTTTCACTCACTTGAAGTTGTGTCTCGCTGACGCGATCCACAATTTCAAGTGAGTGAAAATTATTCAGATTTGACAAAATGGAGGTCAACTATTTTCAAATCTTGCTGGTTGATGTCACATTTTATCTTTAACATATTTAAATGTGATACTTAATGTGCTAATAAAAAATGAAAACACGACTATATATGCGGCACCGGCGGTTAAAGTGTTAAACAAAAATAATTGAGCGTTGTAAGGGTTAACATACTAGAAGGGACCTGCCATCTGCGTGATGAATCCACTAGAAGGGAGCTGCCATCTGCGTGATGAATCCACTAGAAGGGACCTGCCATCTGCGTGATGAATCCACTAGAAGGGACCTGCCATCTGCGTGATGAATCCACTAGAAGGGACCTGCCATCTGCGTGATGAATCCACTACTAGGGAGGGAGCTGCCATCTGCGTGATGAATCCACTAGAAGGGACCTGCCATCTGCGTGATGAATCCACTAGAAGGGACCTGCCATCTGCGTGATGAATCCACTAGAAGGGACCTGCCATCTGCGTGATGAATCCACTACTAGGGAGGGAGCTGCCATCTGCGTGATGAATCCACTAGAAGGGAGCTGCCATCTGCGTGATGAATCCACTAGAAGGGACCTGCCATCTGCGTGATGAATCCACTAGAAGGGAGAGACCTGCCATCTGCGTGATGAATCCACTACTAGGAAGGGAGCTGCCATCTGCGTGATGAATCCACTAGAAGGGAGAGACCTGCCATCTGCGTGATGAATCCACTACTAGGAAGGGAGCTGCCATCTGCGTGATGAATCCACTAGAAGGGAGCTGCCATCTGCGTGATGAATCCACTACTAGGAAGGGAGCTGCCATCTGCGTGATGAATCCACTAGAAGGGAGCTGCCATCTGCGTGATGAATCCACTACTAGGAAGGGAGCTGCCATCTGCGTGATGAATCCACTACTAGGAAGGGAGCTGCCATCTGCGTGATGAATCCACTACTAGGAAGGGAGCTGCCATCTGCGTGATGAATCCACTAGAAGGGAGCTGCCATCTGCGTGATGAATCCACTACTAGGGAGGGAGCTGCCATCTGCGTGATGAATCCACTAGAAGGGAGCTGCCATCTGCGTGATGAATCCACTAGAAGGGAGCTGCCATCTGCGTGATGAATCCACTAGAAGGGAGCTGCCATCTGCGTGATGAATCCACTACTAGAAGGGAGCTGCCATCTGCGTGATGAATCCACTACTAGGGAGGGAGCTGCCATCTGCGTGATGAATCCACTAGAAGGGAGCTGCCATCTGCGTGATGAATCCACTAGAAGGGAGCTGCCATCTGCGTGATGAATCCACTACTAGGAAGGGAGCTGCCATCTGCGTGATGAATCCACTAGAAGGGAGCTGCCATCTGCGTGATGAATCCACTAGAAGGGAGCTGCCATCTGCGTGATGAATCCACTAGAAGGGAGCTGCCATCTGCGTGATGGCACTACTAGGAAGGGAGCTGCCATCTGCGTGATGAATCCACTACTAGGGAGGGAGCTGCCATCTGCGTGATGAATCCACTACTAGGAAGGGAGCTGCCATCTGCGTGATGAATCCACTACTAGGAAGGGAGCTGCCATCTGCGTGATGAATCCACTAGAAGGGAGCTGCCATCTGCGTGATGAATCCACTACTAGGAAGGGAGCTGCCATCTGCGTGATGAATCCACTAGAAGGGAGCTGCCATCTGCGTGATGAATCCACTAGAAGGGAGCTGCCATCTGCGTGATGAATCCACTACTAGAAGGGAGCTGCCATCTGCGTGATGAATCCACTACTAGGAAGGGAGCTGCCATCTGCGTGATGAATCCACTAGAAGGGAGCTGCCATCTGCGTGATGAATCCACTAGAAGGGAGCTGCCATCTGCGTGATGAATCCACTACTAGGAAGGGAGCTGCCATCTGCGTGATGAATCCACTACTAGGGAGGGAGCTGCCATCTGCGTGATGAATCCACTACTAGGAAGAGACCTGCCATCTGCGTGATGAATCCACTACTAGGAAGAGACCTGCCATCTGCGTGATGAATCCACTACTAGGGAGGGAGCTGCCATCTGCGTGATGAATCCACTAGAAGGGAGCTGCCATCTGCGTGATGAATCCACTAGAAGGGAGCTGCCATCTGCGTGATGAATCCACTACTAGGAAGGGAGCTGCCATCTGCGTGATGAATCCACTACTAGAAGGGAGCTGCCATCGGCGTGATGAATCCACTAGAAGGGAGCTGCCATCTGCGTGATGAATCCACTACTAGGAAGGGAGCTGCCATCTGCGTGATGAATCCACTACTAGGGAGGGAGCTGCCATCTGCGTGATGAATCCACTACTAGGAAGAGACCTGCCATCTGCGTGATGAATCCACTACTAGGAAGAGACCTGCCATCTGCGTGATGAATCCACTACTAGGGAGGGAGCTGCCATCTGCGTGATGAATCCACTAAAAGGGAGCTGCCATCTGCGTGATGAATCCACTAGAAGGGAGCTGCCATCTGCGTGATGAATCCACTACTAGGGAGGGAGCTGCCATCTGCGTGATGAATCCACTACTAGGGAGGGAGCTGCCATCTGCGTGATGAATCCACTACTAGGGAGGGAGCTGCCATCTGCGTGATGAATCCACTAGAAGGGAGCTGCCATCTGCGTGATGAATCCACTAGAAGGGAGCTGCCATCTGCGTGATGAATCCACTACTAGAAAGGAGCTGCCATCTGCGTGATGAATCCACTACTAGGAAGGGAGCTGCCATCTGCGTGATGAATCCACTACTAGGAAGGGAGCTGCCATCTGCGTGATGAATCCACTACTAGGAAGGGAGCTGCCATCTGCGTGATGAATCCACTAGAAGGGAGCTGCCATCTGCGTGATGAATCCACTACTAGGGAGGGAGCTGCCATCTGCGTGATGAATCCACTACTAGGGAGGGAGCTGCCATCTGCGTGATGAATCCACTACTAGGAAGGGAGCTGCCATCTGCGTGATGAATCCACTACTAGGAAGGGAGCTGCCATCTGCGTGATGAATCCACTACTAGGGAGGGAGCTGCCATCTGCGTGATGAATCCACTACTAGGAAGGGAGCTGCCATCTGCGTGATGAATCCACTACTAGGAAGGGAGCTGCCATCTGCGTGATGAATCCACTACTAGGAAGGGAGCTGCCATCTGCGTGATGAATCCACTAGAAGGGAGCTGCCATCTGCGTGATGAATCCACTACTAGGGAGGGAGCTGCCATCTGCGTGATGAATCCACTACTAGGAAGGGAGCTGCCATCTGCGTGATGAATCCACTACTAGGAAGGGAGCTGCCATCTGCGTGATGAATCCACTACTAGGAAGGGAGCTGCCATCTGCGTGATGAATCCACTAGAAGGGAGCTGCCATCTGCGTGATGAATCCACTACTAGGGAGGGAGCTGCCATCTGCGTGATGAATCCACTACTAGGAAGGGAGCTGCCATCTGCGTGATGAATCCACTACTAGGAAGGGAGCTGCCATCTGCGTGATGAATCCACTACTAGGAAGGGAGCTGCCATCTGCGTGATGAATCCACTACTAGGGAGGGAGCTGCCATCTGCGTGATGAATCCACTACTAGGAAGGGAGCTGCCATCTGCGTGATGAATCCACTACTAGGGAGGGAGCTGCCATCTGCGTGATGAATCCACTACTAGGAAGGGAGCTGCCATCTGCGTGATGAATCCACTAGAAGAGAGCTGCCATCTGCGTGATGAATCCACTAGAAGGGAGCTGCCATCTGCGTGATGAATCCACTAGAAGGGAGCTGCCATCTGCGTGATGAATCCACTAGAAGGGAGCTGCCATCTGCGTGATGAATCCACTAGAAGGGAGCTGCCATCTGCGTGATGAATCCACTAGAAGGGAGCTGCCATCTGCGTGATGAATCCACTAGAAGGGAGCTGCCATCTGCGTGATGAATCCACTACTAGAAGGGAGCTGCCATCTGCCATCTGCGTGATGAATCCACTACTAGGGAGGGAGCTGCCATCTGCGTGATGAATCCACTAGAAGGGAGGGAGCTGCCATCTGCGTGATGAATCCACTACTAGGGAGGGAGCTGCCATCTGCGTGATGAATCCACTACTAGGAAGGGAGCTGCCATCTGCGTGATGAATCCACTAGAAGGGAGCTGCCATCTGCGTGATGAATCCACTACTAGGAAGGGAGCTGCCATCTGCGTGATGAATCCACTACTAGGAAGAGACCTGCCATCTGCGTGATGAATCCACTACTAGGAAGGGAGCTGCCATCTGCGTGATGAATCCACTACTAGGAAGGGAGCTGCCATCTGCGTGATGAATCCACTACTAGGAAGGGAGCTGCCATCTGCGTGATGAATCCACTACTAGGGAGGGAGCTGCCATCTGCGTGATGAATCCACTACTAGGAAGGGAGCTGCCATCTGCATGATGAATCCACTACTAGGAAGGGAGCTGCCATCTGCGTGGTGAATCCACTACTAGGAAGGGAGCTGCCATCTGCGTGATGAATCCACTACTAGGGAGGGAGCTGCCATCTGCGTGATGAATCCACTACTAGGAAGGGAGCTGCCATCTGCGTGATGAATCCACTACTAGGAAGGGACCTGCCATCTGCGTGATGAATCCACTACTAGGAAGGGAGCTGCCATCTGCGTGATGAATCCACTACTAGGGAGGGAGCTGCCATCTGCGTGATGAATCCACTACTAGGAAGGGAGCTGCCATCTGCGTGATGAATCCACTACTAGGGAGGGAGCTGCCATCTGCGTGATGAATCCACTACTAGGAAGGGAGCTGCCATCTGCGTGATGAATCCACTACTAGGAAGGGAGCTGCCATCTGCGTGATGAATCCACTACTAGGAAGGGAGCTGCCATCTGCGTGATGAATCCACTACTAGGGAGGGAGCTGCCATCTGCGTGATGAATCCACTACTAGGAAGGGAGCTGCCATCTGCGTGATGAATCCACTACTAGGGAGGGAGCTGCCATCTGCGTGATGAATCCACTACTAGGAAGGGAGCTGCCATCTGCGTGATGAATCCACTACTAGGAAGGGACCTGCCATCTGCGTGATGAATCCACTACTAGGAAGGGAGCTGCCATCTGCGTGATGAATCCACTACTAGGGAGGGAGCTGCCATCTGCGTGATGAATCCACTACTAGGAAGGGAGCTGCCATCTGCGTGATGAATCCACTACTAGGAAGGGAGCTGCCATCTGCGTGATGAATCCACTACTAGGAAGGGAGCTGCCATCTGCGTGATGAATCCACTACTAGGAAGGGAGCTGCCATCTGCGTGATGAATCCACTACTAGGGAGCTGCCATCTGCGTGATGAATCCACTAGAAGGGAGCTGCCATCTGCGTGATGAATCCACTAGAAGGGAGCTGCCATCTGCGTGATGAATCCACTAGAAGGGAGCTGCCATCTGCGTGATGAATCCACTAGAAGGGAGCTGCCATCTGCGTGATGAATCCACTACTAGGAAGGGAGCTGCCATCTGAGTGATGAATCCACTACTAGGAAGGGAGCTGCCATCTGCGTGATGAATCCACTACTAGGAAGAGAGCTGCCATCTGCGTGATGAATCCACTACTAGGAAGGGAGCTGCCATCTGCGTGATGAATCCACTACTAGGGAGGGAGCTGCCATCTGCGTGATGAATCCACTACTAGGAAGGGAGCTGCCATCTGCGTGATGAATCCACTACTAGGAAGGGAGCTGCCATCTGCGTGATGAATCCACTACTAGGAAGGGAGCTGCCATCTGCGTGATGAATCCACTACTAGGAAGGGAGCTGCCATCTGCGTGATAAATCCACTACTAGGAAGGGAGCTGCCATCTGCGTGATGAATCCACTACTAGGGAGGGAGCTGCCATCTGTGTGATGAATCCACTAGAAGGGAGCTGCCATCTGCGTGATGAATCCACTAGAAGGGAGCTGCCATCTGCGTGATGAATCCACTAGAAGGGAGCTGCCATCTGCGTGATGAATCCACTACTAGGAAGGGAGCTGCCATCTGCGTGATGAATCCACTACTAGGGAGGGAGCTGCCATCTGCGTGATGAATCCACTACTAGGAAGGGAGCTGCCATCTGCGTGATGAATCCACTACTAGGAAGGGAGCTGCCATCTGCGTGATGAATCCACTACTAGGAAGGGAGCTGCCATCTGCGTGATGAATCCACTACTAGGAAGGGAGCTGCCATCTGCGTGATGAATCCACTACTAGGAAGGGAGCTGCCATCTGCGTGATGAATCCACTACTAGGAAGGGAGCTGCCATCTGCGTGATGAATCCACTACTAGGAAGGGAGCTGCCATCTGCGTGATGAATCCACTACTAGGAAGGGACCTGTCATCTGCGTGATGAATCCACTACTAGGAAGGGAGCTGCCATCTGCGTGATGAATCCACTACTAGGAAGGGAGCTGCCATCTGCGTGATGAATCCACTACTAGGAAGGGAGCTGCCATCTGCGTGATGAATCCACTACTAGGAAGGGAGCTGCCATCTGCGTGGTGAATCCACTACTAGGAAGGGAGCTGCCATCTGCGTGATGAATCCACTACTAGGAAGGGAGCTGCCATCTGCGTGATGAATCCACTACTAGGAAGAGACCTGCCATCTGCGTGATGAATCCACTACTAGGAAGAGACCTGCCATCTGCGTGATGAATCCACTACTAGGAAGGGAGCTGCCATCTGCGTGATGAATCCACTACTAGGAAGGGAGCTGCCATCTGCGTGATGAATCCACTACTAGGAAGGGAGCTGCCATCTGCGTGATGAATCCACTACTAGGAAGGGAGCTGCCATCTGCGTGATGAATCCACTACTAGGAAGGGAGCTGCCATCTGCGTGATGAATCCACTAGTAGGAAGGGAGCTGCCATCTGCGTGATGAATCCACTACTAGGAAGGGAGCTGCCATCTGCGTGATGAATCCACTACTAGGAAGGGAGCTGCCATCTGCGTGATGAATCCACTACTAGGAAGGGAGCTGCCATCTGCGTGATGAATCCACTACTAGGAAGGGACCTGCCATCTGCGTGATGAATCCACTACTAGGAAGGGAGCTGCCATCTGCGTGATGAATCCACTACTAGGAAGGGAGCTGCCATCTGCGTGATGAATCCACTACTAGGAAGGGAGCTGCCATCTGCGTGATGAATCCACTACTAGGAAGGGACCTGCCATCTGCGTGATGAATCCACTACTAGGAAGGGAGCTGCCATTTGCGTGATGAATCCACTACTAGGAAGAGACCTGCCATCTGCGTGATGAATCCACTACTAAGAAGGGAGCTGCCATCTGCGTGATGAATCCACTACTAGGAAGAGACCTGCCATCTGCGTGATGAATCCACTACTAGGAAGGGACCTGCCATCTGCGTGATGAATCCACTACTAGGAAGGGAGCTGCCATCTGCGTGATGAATCCACTACTAGGAAGAGACCTGCCATCTGCGTGATGAATCCACTACTAGGAAGAGACCTGCCATCTGCGTGATGAATCCACTACTAGGAAGAGAGCTGCCATCTGCGTGATGAATCCACTACTAGGAAGGGAGCTGCCATCTGCGTGATGAATCCACTACTAGGAAGGGACCTGCCATCTGCGTGATGAATCCACTACTAGGAAGGGACCTGCCATCTGCGTGATGAATCCACTACTAGGAAGGGAGCTGCCATCTGCGTGATGAATCCACTACTAGGAAGGGACCTGCCATCTGCGTGATGAATCCACTACTAGGAAGGGAGCTGCCATCTGCGTGATGAATCCACTACTAGGAAGGGAGCTGCCATCTGCGTGATGAATCCACTACTAGGAAGGGAGCTGCCATCTGCGTGATGAATCCACTACTAGGAAGGGACCTGCCATCTGCGTGATGAATCCACTACTAGGAAGGGAGCTGCCATTTGCGTGATGAATCCACTACTAGGAAGAGACCTGCCATCTGCGTGATGAATCCACTACTAAGAAGGGAGCTGCCATCTGCGTGATGAATCCACTACTAGGAAGAGACCTGCCATCTGCGTGATGAATCCACTACTAGGAAGGGACCTGCCATCTGCGTGATGAATCCACTACTAGGAAGGGAGCTGCCATCTGCGTGATGAATCCACTACTAGGAAGAGACCTGCCATCTGCGTGATGAATCCACTACTAGGAAGAGACCTGCCATCTGCGTGATGAATCCACTACTAGGAAGAGAGCTGCCATCTGCGTGATGAATCCACTACTAGGAAGGGAGCTGCCATCTGCGTGATGAATCCACTACTAGGAAGGGACCTGCCATCTGCGTGATGAATCCACTACTAGGAAGGGACCTGCCATCTGCGTGATGAATCCACTACTAGGAAGGGACCTGCCATCTGCGTGATGAATCCACTACTAGGAAGGGAGCTGCCATCTGCGTGATGAATCCACTACTAGGAAGAGACCTGCCATCTGCGTGATGAATCCACTACTAGGAAGAGACCTGCCATCTGCGTGATGAATCCACTACTAGGAAGAGACCTGCCATCTGCGTGGTGAATCCACTACTAGGAAGGGAGCTGCCATCTGCGTGATGAATCCACTACTAGGAAGGGAGCTGCCATCTGCGTGATGAATCCACTACTAGGAAGGGAGCTGCCATCTGCGTGATGAATCCACTACTAGGAAGGGAGCTGCCATCTGCGTGATGAATCCACTACTAGGAAGAGACCTGCCATCTGCGTGATGAATCCACTACTAGGAAGAGACCTGCCATCTGCGTGATGAATCCACTACTAGGAAGAGACCTGCCATCTGCGTGATGAATCCACTACTAAGAAGGGAGCTGCCATCTGCGTGATGAATCCACTACTAGGAAGAGACCTGCCATCTGCGTGATGAATCCACTACTAGGAAGAGACCTGCCATCTGCGTGATGAATCCACTACTAGGAAGAGACCTGCCATCTGCGTGTGAATCCACTACTAGGAAGAGACCTGCCATCTGCGTGATGAATCCACTACTAGGAAGGGACCTGCCATCTGCGTGATGAATCCACTGCTAGGAAGGGAGCTGCCATCTGCGTGATGAATCCACTACTAGGAAGGGAGCTGCCATCTGCGTGATGAATCCACTACTAGGAAGGGAGCTGCCATCTGCGTGATGAATCCACTACTAGGAAGGGAGCTGCCATCTGCGTGATGAATCCACTACTAGGAAGGGAGCTGCCATCTGCGTGATGAATCCACTACTAGGGAGGGAGCTGCCATCTGCGTGATGAATCCACTACTAGGAAGGGAGCTGCCATCTGCGTGATGAATCCACTACTAGGAAGGGAGCTGCCATCTGCGTGATGAATCCACTACTAGGAAGGGAGCTGCCATCTGCGTGATGAATCCACTACTAGGGAGGGAGCTGCCATCTGCGTGATAAATCCACTACTAGGAAGGGAGCTGCCATCTGCGTGATGAATCCACTACTAGGGAGGGAGCTGCTATCTGTGTGATGAATCCACTAGAAGGGAGCTGCCATCTGCGTGATGAATCCACTAGAAGGGAGCTGCCATCTGCGTGATGAATCCACTAGAAGGGAGCTGCCATCTGCGTGATGAATCCACTACTAGGAAGGGAGCTGCCATCTGCGTGATGAATCCACTACTAGGGAGGGAGCTGCCATCTGCGTGATGAATCCACTACTAGGAAGGGAGCTGCCATCTGCGTGATGAATCCACTACTAGGAAGGGAGCTGCCATCTGCGTGATGAATCCACTACTAGGAAGGGAGCTGCCATCTGCGTGATGAATCCACTACTAGGAAGGGAGCTGCCATCTGCGTGATGAATCCACTACTAGGAAGGGAGCTGCCATCTGCGTGATGAATCCACTACTAGGAAGGGACCTGCCATCTGCGTGATGAATCCACTACTAGGAAGGGAGCTGCCATCTGCGTGATGAATCCACTACTAGGAAGGGAGCTGCCATCTGCGTGATGAATCCACTACTAGGAAGGGAGCTGCCATCTGCGTGATGAATCCACTACTAGGAAGGGAGCTGCCATCTGCGTGATGAATCCACTACTAGGAAGAGACCTGCCATCTGCGTGGTGAATCCACTACTAGGAAGGGAGCTGCCATCTGCGTGATGAATCCACTACTAGGAAGGGAGCTGCCATCTGCGTGATGAATCCACTACTAGGAAGAGACCTGCCATCTGCGTGATGAATCCACTACTAGGAAGAGACCTGCCATCTGCGTGATGAATCCACTACTAGGAAGGGAGCTGCCATCTGCGTGATGAATCCACTACTAGGAAGGGAGCTGCCATCTGCGTGATGAATCCACTACTAGGAAGGGAGCTGCCATCTGCGTGATGAATCCACTACTAGGAAGGGAGCTGCCATCTGCGTGATGAATCCACTACTAGGAAGGGAGCTGCCATCTGCGTGATGAATCCACTACTAGGAAGGGAGCTGCCATCTGCGTGATGAATCCACTACTAGGAAGGGACCTGCCATCTGCGTGATGAATCCACTACTAGGAAGGGAGCTGCCATCTGCGTGATGAATCCACTACTAGGAAGGGAGCTGCCATCTGCGTGATGAATCCACTACTAGGAAGGGACCTGCCATCTGCGTGATGAATCCACTACTAGGAAGGGAGCTGCCATTTGCGTGATGAATCCACTACTAGGAAGAGACCTGCCATCTGCGTGATGAATCCACTACTAAGAAGGGAGCTGCCATCTGCGTGATGAATCCACTACTAGGAAGAGACCTGCCATCTGCGTGATGAATCCACTACTAGGAAGGGACCTGCCATCTGCGTGATGAATCCACTACTAGGAAGGGAGCTGCCATCTGCGTGATGAATCCACTACTAGGAAGAGACCTGCCATCTGCGTGATGAATCCACTACTAGGAAGAGAGCTGCCATCTGCGTGATGAATCCACTACTAGGAAGGGAGCTGCCATCTGCGTGATGAATCCACTACTAGGAAGGGACCTGCCATCTGCGTGATGAATCCACTACTAGGAAGAGACCTGCCATCTGCGTGATGAATCCACTACTAGGAAGGGACCTGCCATCTGCGTGATGAATCCACTACTAGGAAGGGAGCTGCCATCTGCGTGATGAATCCACTACTAGGAAGAGACCTGCCATCTGCGTGATGAATCCACTACTAGGAAGAGACCTGCCATCTGCGTGATGAATCCACTACTAGGAAGAGACCTGCCATCTGCGTGGTGAATCCACTACTAGGAAGGGAGCTGCCATCTGCGTGATGAATCCACTACTAGGAAGGGAGCTGCCATCTGCGTGATGAATCCACTACTAGGAAGGGAGCTGCCATCTGCGTGATGAATCCACTACTAGGAAGGGAGCTGCCATCTGCGTGATGAATCCACTACTAGGAAGAGACCTGCCATCTGCGTGATGAATCTACTACTAGGAAGAGACCTGCCATCTGCGTGATGAATCCACTACTAAGAAGGGAGCTGCCATCTGCGTGATGAATCCACTACTAGGAAGAGACCTGCCATCTGCGTGATGAATCCACTACTAGGAAGAGACCTGCCATCTGCGTGATGAATCCACTACTAGGAAGAGACCTGCCATCTGCGTGGTGAATCCACTACTAGGAAGAGACCTGCCATCTGCGTGATGAATCCACTACTAGGAAGGGACCTGCCATCTGCGTGATGAATCCACTGCTAGGAAGGGAGCTGCCATCTGCGTGATGAATCCACTACTAGGAAGGGAGCTGCCATCTGCGTGATGAATCCACTACTAGGAAGGGAGCTGCCATCTGCGTGATGAATCCACTACTAGGAAGGGAGCTGCCATCTGCGTGATGAATCCACTACTAGGAAGGGAGCTGCCATCTGCGTGATGAATCCACTACTAGGAAGGGAGCTGCCATCTGCGTGATGAATCCACTACTAGGAAGGGAGCTGCCATCTGCGTGATGAATCCACTACTAGGAAGGGAGCTGCCATCTGCGTGATGAATCCACTACTAGGAAGGGAGCTGTCATCTGCGTGATGAATCCACTCCGAAAAATGATCAAGCAGACAATCAGCATTCTCTTTGTTCCATTTAAAATAGTCACTTCTTCCTGAAAAAAAATCCATTTATAGAAAATAATCCTCAATTAATTACACAGTATAATGAGTGAAAGCCAATACAGCTTCACAGGTAGTACTGCAGGTGACAGAAATGTGGTTAATGTACCAAAGCATATTGTAAATAATATGAGCACCAGAAACATATTATCACCATGGTTTTACTCTTTCAAAAATATTTATCCACCAAGGCCACCAATTACTTGTAGTTGATGTACCTTAATTGATTTCATAAAGTTACTATACTTTTGTAACATTTTATTACAATTTTAATGTAAAAAAATACTTATGGAAGCTAATTCAATCGTGAGCACATATTTTTTGCAACACCTTTACAAAATGTCCCTTTTTCATTGTTTTTTTCCAGTTTCCTCATTCATGTTAATACTCAAACTGATGTTCTAAAGCGAAACATCCTTTAGGAATCAACGATTTAAGTGGTTACAATACAGTAGTATCCATACTTTTTAAAACTTTAGCATGTTTAGTGAAATCAGGGACATCTGAATCAATGGGACATGCCTCAGGAGCAAACAAGATGTTATTCACATCATGTGATGATGCATCATAATTCATGTGTTCATCATAACCTGAAACAATCACTCATAAAGCATGTGTTCTTTGCAAATAGTCAACGTCTGTAACATATTTAATAAAACACATTCATACTTGCCTTATGTGTAGTCCATGTGATAAAAAGGGTAGTAAAAATGGAAAACATTATTCAGACTAATTATCAAGGGTGCACTAGTATCTTTTTCTATATACATCAATAATTCAACTATCAATGTGTAAACAATTGTACATACTTTGTTTTTTTGTGGCAGTGTAGGCCTACAATGCAGGCCTGGTGATAATCCTTGCATCGACTTATTTCTGATTGGATCATTATCATCCTTTAGTGGTAAATCTTGCAGAGGCTCACTACATTTCTTTTGAAGTAATTTCTGTGAATGATATTCTGCATCCCCGAAGAGGCCGACCCATCTTAAATTAAGATCCTGCTCAAATCTTTCAATAACAGCTGCTTTGTCATCCTGCTTTTCGATATAGTAAGTCCCCTTCATTATTCTGACACATGACCTCAATAGAGCCCCTAAGGCTTTTTTCAGACCAGTCTTTAAACTACCATCTTCCTTAAATGTAACTTGTTCAATAGCATCTTCCAATTTCGCAAAGTTTTTTCTATCTAACATATCGATGCCCTGTAAAGTATTATCAGATGTAGAATTTCTAAATGCTATCAGAAGAGTAGCAAGAAGTCTCATGTCTGACATAACAGAATTTTTGATTTCAGTTTCTTTATTTTTCAATCTGTAGTGTTTTAATGAACGGTTCATTCCAACAGTTTGAATGAGATAATCACTTCTAAATAACTCACCTATGCCATCGTTATCTTTGAAGCGTCCCAATATGTCTGTGAAAAAATCATTATGATTAGCTTGAATGTCAGGAGACTTATTCAGATTTTTATCCACAACAAGTTCAGGTTTCACCTGCTGCAAAAGTGAATGATTTTCTGTGTCTAATAAAAAAGGTCCTACTTATGAAAGCTTGACATCTGTCACAAATTTTAAAATCATGGTTTCCTTGGTCACGCTCTTTTAATAAAGACGTTCCTTCTTTCAACATTCTCATATTGTAGTTATATATACCTTCTTTCCGCAAAAGATAATGCCAATTTAACGTTTTCTTCTTTTTTATGTTTGTGTTTCAAGTGCCTTGTCAATTTGCATTGCTGTTTTTCGCAGTAAGGGCACGGTAGGTTTGGCTTTTGTCGATATCTAATTATCTCTTTCTTTATTGATGTTGTAGGAGCTAAACATAACAAAATATGCATAATAATTAGGGAAGTCTGTCCAGTTTAGCCTCATCCTGCTAAGTTAATGCATTTAAATTTTCACCCACTTGAAGTTGTGTCTCTCTACCACGACCCACAATTTCAAGTGGCTGAAAATTACTCATATTTGTTTAATTTGAAACTAAATATTGCAAATTTTGATGATTAAACTCTTATTTTATCTCCAATGAATGTGATTTAGCCAGCTAATAAAACATTAAGAAGAGCGCACTGGACAATAGCCCGCAACTATTATTGAACTTGAAGTTATCGCACCCACAAGGTCAAATTATTTTCCAGCTATTATTCAACTTGTTCGAGAACTGGTCATTAGCAACATGCATAGCAAAGATGTGTAGAATACAAGAAAAAGTTTTAAAGTTATCGAGCCCACAAGATCAAATTAGAGACGTAAAATCACAATAAATCGGTCGTTTTGAATTTTTTTCGAGCCATCATCTAACTTGTCCGAGAACATGAATAACAAATTTGAGCAGGATACATAAAACAAATTTTCAAGTTATCGTGCCCAGAAGGTCAAATTATAGATGTAAAAAATCACAATAAATCGGCCGTTTTGAATTTTTTTTCAGCCATCACTAAAATTGATTGAGAACAGGTCATTAGTAACATGCATAACAAATTTGGGAGGGCTACATGAAAAACTTATCGTGCAGCAAATGTTAAAGCCAATGCCAACGCCGACGACGCCGAACTACAATTGCAATAACTCAGTTTTTTTAATTAAAAATTAAAAGGCGGGCCACAAAAAAAAATAGTTTTAGGATAAGGGTCAACTGTGACAGTAAATTTGGAACGAGTGTTTGAAACTTAAGAACTCTCATTTTTGACTTGCTTCGTCAAGCCTTGACCACATACTGATGTCCCGATGGTGAAATGGCTCAGACATCGGCGGAATGATATTGTCGTAGATGGGTGGTAGCTGGTAGCCTTGGTCCCTTTTCATAGTTGGGCGTCGTTGGCGTATGTGGGTGGCCTCCTTGACTTTGTACCTATGCCAATCTAGTTCTCGTTCTAGGGCTTTGGTGTTGGTAATTGACACACTATGGCCGGTGTTGAGCCAGTGTTCGCCCACTCCTGTGGGTCGGTCCAGTTTGGTGTGTTCATTGAATCTGACTCCAGGGGCCGCTTCGAGTCACCTATATGAGTATGTTTGGGATCATCGTTGCAGGTGATGTGGTAGATTGTGCCACATTGTCTTTCCTTCAGGGTCTTTCACCGTCAGGAAATCAGTATGTGATCAAGGCTTGCCGAAGCAAGTCCAAACGTCATAAGTTTCAAACACTCGTTCCAAAGTTATTGATTCTTCAAACCATGAATAACATATTTTCAACATAAGTGTGACTGCTCAGCACACAAATATTAATAGCAATAATACAGTTATTAGCATCCCCGGTCCGTTTACCAAAAAATCCACTCGAAATAACTTGAGAACCTCTATTATCAATCATTTTTGAAAAACAAGAGACCGTCATCATCACTTGCCTCACCATTGTGGTGGTATTAAATGAATTCAATAAAGGAGAAGTAGGTCAAAGTAGATCAAAAGTCATACCCCAAGAGAGTCTCTAAGCTGGTTTGGCTCAGATGTACCCATATGTCAGAATGTAGGTCAAAGTTCATAATATTCAAACATAGGGATGTGTATGTGTGTTTAAAAACGAAAGACATAATCCCTGTAGGCCTAGTTTCTGAGATAAGATCTGCAAGTTTTTTTTCATAGTTATTTTGAATCAAGAAATGTATGTCAACCAGTAGGTCAAAGGTCTCCCAAAAGGCACATCTACACCCCCTGATGGATTTGTGTTCAATTTGTAATCATCATAAATGTCTTAGTTAGCTCTTTCTGTTTCATTTGAATACCTATTGTAAATATTTTAATTATTTCGGTGCGGGGACTTTATACGTCAGAATCTGACGTTTACAGACGTCAGATTGTGACGTATAAAGACGGTTCCCTCACTGACAGGGTTAACACTTCAGCTTAAGCCTGATTATTGACACAGCAAATATATTTCAGCTAACCTGTATCTTGTGCTAAAGCAGGTGAAAGCGTCCCCATCCTCACATCTGGCGCAGCTCCCACCTCAACAGCTGACGGATTGTCGCATTCCTGCAGAAATATAGGTCAATATCAAAAAGTCAAAATCAATTTCATACTACACAGTTGTAATACATGTATGTTCTACTTGTCGCCCAAATCACTCATATTGGGAATGAAATGACAGTTTAAACATACTGTAGATCTTGTAATTTTTGCGTGCTTCAAATTTCGTGAATTTCAGATTTTGGGACTTTTCGCGAAGTTTAGAATTTGTAATTTTTCATTTTTCTTTAGTAGCGCTATAATAATAAAAAAAAAACTGTGAGATTCTTGAATTTGTCCTCGTCGCGAAATTCACACAAATTAAAACCTTGCGAATATTACCGGATCTACAATAAAGACTTGCAAACGTTTGGTTTAAAATTGAACAGATATGATTAATTTTAACCCACGTGAAGTTGTGGATCGCAGCAGCGAGACACAACTTCAAGTGGGTGAAGATTTAAATAAATTAACTTGGAGGGATAAGGGTTAACATGATTCACATTCTGAAGACAATAACAGCACCTCCAGCAATAGCAGCACCTCCAGCAATAGCAGCACCTCCAGCAATAGCAGCACCTCCAGCAATAGCAGCACCTCCAGCAATAGCAGCACCTCCAGCAATAGCAGCACCTCCAGCAATAGCAGCATCTCCAGCAATAGCAGCACCTCCAGCAATAGCAGCATCTCCAGCAATAGCAGCACCTCCAGCAATAGCAGCACCTCCAGCAATAGCAGCACCTCCAGGGAAAGCAGCACCTCCAGCAATAGCAGCACCTCCAGGGAAAGCAGCACCTCCAGCAATAGCAGCACCTCCAGCAATAACAGCACCTCCAGCAATAGCAGCACCTCCAGCAATAGCAGCACCTCCAGGGAAAGCAGCACCTCCAGCAATAGCAGCACCTCCAGCAATAGCAGCACCTCCAGCAATAGCAGCACCTCCAGCAATAGCAGCACCTCCAGCAATAGCAGCACCTCCAGCAATAGCAGCACCTCCAGGGAAAGCAGCACCTCCAGCAATAGCAGCACCTCCAGCAATAGCAGCACCTCCAGCAATAGCAGCACCTCCAGCAATAGCAGCACCTCCAGCAATAGCAGCACCTCCAGCAATAGCAGCACCTCCAGCAATAGCAGCACCTCCAGCAATAGCAGCACCTCCAGCAATAGCAGCACCTCCAGCAATAGCAGCACCTCCAGCAATAGCAGCACCTCCAGCAATAGCAGCACCTCCAGCAATAGCAGCACCTCCAGCAATAGCAGCACCTCCAGCAATAGCAGCACCTCCAGCAATAGCAGCACCTCCAGCAATAGCAGCACCTCCAGCAATAGCAGCACCTCCAGCAATAGCAGCATCTCCAGCAATAGCAGCACCTCCAGCAATAGCAGCACCTCCAGCAATAGCAGCACCTCCAGCAATAGCAGCACCTCCAGCAATAGCAGCACCTCCAGCAATAGCAGCACCTCCAGCAATAGCAGCACCTCCAGCAATAGCAGCACCTCCAGCAATAGCAGCACCTCCAGCAATAGCAGCACCTCCAGCAATAGCAGCACCTCCAGCAATAGCAGCATCTCCAGCAATAGCAGCACCTCCAGCAATAGCAGCACCTCCAGCAATAGCAGCACCTCCAGCAATAGCAGCACCTCCAGCAATAGCAGCACCTCCAGCAATAGCAGCACCTCCAGCAATAGCAGCACCTCCAGCAATAGCAGCACCTCCAGCAATAGCAGCACCTCCAGCAATAGCAGCACCTCCAGCAATAGCAGCACCTCCAGCAATAGCAGCACCTCCAGGGAAAGCAGCACCTCCAGCAATAGCAGCACCTCCAGCAATAGCAGCACCTCCAGCAATAGCAGCACCTCCAGCAATAGCAGCACCTCCAGCAATAGCAGCACCTCCAGCAATAGCAGCACCTCCAGCAATAGCAGCACCTCCAGCAATAGCAGCACCTCCAGCAATAGCAGCACCTCCAGCAATAGCAGCACCTCCAGCAATAGCAGCACCTCCAGCAATAGCAGCACCTCCAGCAATAGCAGCACCTCCAGCAATAGCAGCACCTCCAGCAATAGCAGCACCTCCAGCAATAGCAGCACCTCCAGCAATAGCAGCACCTCCAGCAATAGCAGCACCTCCAGCAATAGCAGCACCTCCAGCAATAGCAGCATCTCCAGCAATAGCAGCACCTCCAGCAATAGCAGCACCTCCAGCAATAGCAGCACCTCCAGCAATAGCAGCACCTCCAGCAATAGCAGCACCTCCAGCAATAGCAGCACCTCCAGCAATAGCAGCACCTCCAGCAATAGCAGCACCTCCAGCAATAGCAGCACCTCCAGCAATAGCAGCACCTCCAGCAATAGCAGCACCTCCAGCAATAGCAGCATCTCCAGCAATAGCAGCACCTCCAGCAATAGCAGCACCTCCAGCAATAGCAGCACCTCCAGCAATAGCAGCACCTCCAGCAATAGCAGCACCTCCAGCAATAGCAGCACCTCCAGCAATAGCAGCACCTCCAGCAATAGCAGCACCTCCAGCAATAGCAGCACCTCCAGCAATAGCAGCACCTCCAGCAATAGCAGCACCTTCAGCAATAGCAGCACCTCCAGCAATAGCAGCATCTCCAGCAATAGCAGCACCTCCAGCAATAGCAGCACCTCCAGCAATAGCAGCACCTCCAGCAATAGCAGCACCTCCAGCAATAGCAGCACCTCCAGCAATAGCAGCATCTCCAGCAATAGCAGCACCTCCAGCAATAGCAGCACCTCCAGCAATAGCAGCACCTCCAGCAATAGCAGCACCTCCAGGGAAAGCAGTACATGTATTGAGACAATAACAGCACCTCCAGGGAAAGCAGTACATGTATTGAGACAATAACAGCACCTCCAGTGAAAGCAGTACATGTATTGAGACAATAACAGCACCTCCAGGGAAAGCAGTACATGTATTGAGACAATAACAGCACCTCCAGTGAAAGCAGTACATGTATTGAGACAATAACAGCACCTCCAGTGAAAGCAGTACATGTATTGAGACAATAACAGCACCTCCAGGGAAAGCAGTACATGTATTGAGACAATAACAGCACCCCCAGTGGAAACAGTACATGTATTGAGACAATAACAGCACCTCCAGGGAAAGCAGTACATGTATTGAGACAATAACAGCACCTCCAGGGAAAGCAGTACATGTATTGAGACAATAACAGCACCCCCAGTGAAAGCAGCATATGTATTGAGACAAAAACAGCACCTCCAGCAATAGCAGCACCTCCAGCAATAGCAGCACCTCCAGTGAAAGCAGTACATGTATTGAGACAATAACAGCACCTCCAGTGAAAGCAGCATATGTATTGAGACAATAACAGCACCTCCAGTGAAAGCAGTACATGTATTGAGACAATAGCAGCACCCCCAGTGAAAGCAGCATATGTATTGAGACAATAACAGCACCCCCAGGGAAACAATACATGTATTGAGACAATAACAGCACCTCCAGGGAAAGCAGTATATGTATTGAGACAATAACAGCACCTCCAGGGAAACAATACATGTATTGAGACAATAACAGCACCTCCAGGGAAAGCAGTACATGTATTGAGACAATAACAGCACCTCCAGGGAAAGCAGTACATGTATTGAGACAATAACAGCACCCCCAGGGAAACAATACATGTATTGAGACAATAACAGCACCTCCAGGGAAAGCAGTATATGTATTGAGACAATAACAGCACCCCCAGGGAAACAATACATGTATTGAGACAATAACAGCACCTCCAGGGAAAGCAGTATATGTATTGAGACAATAACAGCACCTCCAGGGAAAGCAGTACATGTATTGAGACAATAACAGCACCTCCAGTGAAAGCAGTACATGTATTGAGACAATAACAGCACCTCCAGTGAAAGCAGCATATGTATTGAGACAATAACAGCACCTCCAGCGAAATCAGTACATGTATTGAGACAATAGCAGCACCTCCAGTGAAAGCAGTACATGTATTGAGACAATAACAGCACCTCCAGTGAAAGCAGCATATGTATTGAGACAATAACAGCACCTCCAGTGAAATCAGTACATGTATTGAGACAATAGCAGCACCTCCAGTGAAAGCAGTACATGTATTGAGACAATAACAGCACCTCCAGTGAAATCAATACATGTATTGAGACAATAACAGCACCTCCAGGGAAAGCAGTACATGTATTGAGACAATAACAGCACCTCCAGGGAAAGCAGTACATGTATTGAGACAATAACAGCACCTCCAGGGAAAGCAGTACATGTATTGAGACAATAACAGCACCTCCAGGGAAAGCAGTACATGTATTGAGACAATAACAGCACCTCCAGGGAAAGCAGTATATGTATTGAGACAATAACAGCACCCCCAGTGAAAGCAGTATATGTATTGAGACAATAACAGCACCCCCAGTGAAAGCAGTATATGTATTGAGACAATAACAGCACCCCCAGGGAAAGCAGTACATGTATTGAGACAATAACAGCACCTCCAGGGAAAGCAGTACATGTATTGAGACAATAACAGCACCTCCAGGGAAAGCAGTACATGTATTGAGACAATAACAGCACCTCCAGGGAAAGCAGTATATGTATTGAGACAATAACAGCACCCCCAGTGAAAGCAGTATATGTATTGAGACAATAACAGCACCCCCAGTGAAAGCAGTATATGTATTGAGACAATAACAGCACCCCCAGGGAAAGCAGTACATGTATTGAGACAATAACAGCACCTCCAGGGAAAGCAGTACATGTATTGAGACAATAACAGCACCTCCAGGGAAAGCAGTATATGTATTGAGACAATAACAGCACCCCCAGTGAAAGCAGTATATGTATTGAGACAATAACAGCACCCCCAGTAAAAGCAGTATATGTATTGAGACAATAACAGCACCCCCAGTGAAAGCAGTACATGTATTGAGACAATAACAGCACCTCCAGGGAAAGCAGTACATGTATTGAGACAATAACAGCACCTCCAGGGAAAGCAGTACATGTATTGAGACAATAACAGCACCTCCAGGGAAAGCAGTATATGTATTGAGACAATAACAGCACCCCCAGGGAAAGCAGTATATGTATTGAGACAATAACAGCACCTCCAGGGAAACAATACATGTATTGAGACAATAACAGCACCTCCAGGGAAAGCAGTACATGTATTGAGACAATAACAGCACCTCCAGTGAAAGCAGTATATGTATTGAGACAATAACAGCACCCCCAGTGAAAGCAGCATATGTATTGAGACAATAACAGCACCCCCAGGGAAACAGTATATGTATTGAGACAATAACAGCACCTCCAGGGAAAGCAGTACATGTATTGAGACAATAACAGCACCTCCAGGGAAAGCAGTATATGTATTGAGACAATAACAGCACCCCCAGTGAAAGCAGTACATGTATTGAGACAATAACAGCACCTCCAGGGAAACAGTATATGTATTGAGACAATAACAGCACCTCCAGGGAAAGCAGTACATGTATTGAGACAATAACAGCACCCCCAGTGAAAGCAGTATATGTATTGAGACAATAACAGCACCTCCAGGGAAAGCAGTATATGTATTGAGACAATAACAGCACCCCCAGTGAAAGCAGTATATGTATTGAGACAATAACAGCACCCCCAGTGAAAGCAGTATATGTATTGAGACAATAACAGCACCCCCAGTGGAAACAGTATATGTATTGAGACAATAACAGCACCCCCAGTGGAAACAGTATATGTATTGAGACAATAACAGCACCTCCAGGGAAAGCAGTATATGTATTGAGACAATAACAGCACCCCCAGTGAAAGCAGTATATGTATTGAGACAATAACAGCACCTCCAGGGAAAGCAGTATATGTATTGAGACAATAACAGCACCCCCAGTGAAAGCAGTATATGTATTGAGACAATAACAGCACCCCCAGTGAAAGCAGTATATGTATTGAGACAATAACAGCACCCCCAGTGGAAACAGTATATGTATTGAGACAATAACAGCACCCCCAGTGAAAGCAGTACATGTATTGAGACAATAACAGCACCCCCAGTGAAAGCAGTATATGTATTGAGACAATAACAGCACCCCCAGTGAAAGCAGTATATGTATTGAGACAATAACAGCACCCCCAGTGAAAGCAGTATATGTATTGAGACAATAACAGCACCCCCAGTGAAAGCAGTATATGTATTGAGACAATAACAGCACCCCCAGTGAAAGCAGTATATGTATTGAGACAATAACAGCACCCCCAGTGGAAACAGTATATGTATTGAGACAATAACAGCACCCCCAGTGAAAGCAGTACATGTATTGAGACAATAACAGCACCCCCAGTGAAAGCAGTATATGTATTGAGACAATAACAGCACCCCCAGTGAAAGCAGTATATGTATTGAGACAATAACAGCACCCCCAGTGGAAACAGTATATGTATTGAGACAATAACAGCACCCCCAGTGAAAGCAGTACATGTATTGAGACAATAACAGCATCCCCAGTGAAAGCAGTATATGTATTGAGACAATAACAGCACCCCCAGTGGAAACAGTATATGTATTGAGACAATAACAGCACCCCCAGTGAAAGCAGTACATGTATTGAGACAATAACAGCACCCCCAGTGAAAGCAGTATATGTATTGAGACAATAACAGCACCCCCAGTGAAAGCAGTATATGTATTGAGACAATAACAGCACCCCCAGTGGAAACAGTATATGTATTGAGACAATAACAGCACCCCCAGTGAAAGCAGTACATGTATTGAGACAATAACAGCATCCCCAGTGAAAGCAGTATATGTATTGAGACAATAACAGCACCCCCAGTGAAAGCAGTACATGTATTGAGACAATAACAGCACCCCCAGTGAAAGCAGCATATGTATTGAGACAATAACAGCACCCCCAGTGAAAGCAGTACATGTATTGAGACAATAACAGCATCCCCAGTGAAAGCAGTATATGTATTGAGACAATAACAGCACCCCCAGTGAAAGCAGTACATGTATTGAGACAATAACAGCACCCCCAGTGAAAGCAGCATATGTATTGAGACAATAACAGCACCCCCAGTGGAAACAATATATGTATTGAGACAATAACAGCACCCCCAGTGGAAACAGTATATGTATTGAGACAATAGCAGCATTTCCAGTGAAATCAGTATATGTAGTAAAACAATAACAGCACCTCCAGTGAAATCAGTACATATATTGAGACAATAGCAGCACCTGCAGTGAAATCAGTACATATATTGAGACAATAACAGCACCTCCAGTGAAAGCAGTACATCTATTGAGACAATAACAGCACCTCCAGGGAAAGCAGTACATGTATTGAGACAATAACAGCACCTCCAGTGAAAGCAGTATATGTATTGAGACAATAACAGCACCTCCAGGGAAAGCAGTACATGTATTGAGACAATAACAGCACCTCCAGTGAAAGCAGTATATGTATTGAGACAATAACAGCACCCCCAATGAAATCAGTATATGTATTGAGACAATAACAGCACCCCCAGTGGAAACAGTACATGTATTGAGACAATAACAGCACCCCCAGTAAAATCAGTACATGTATTGAGACAATAACAGCACCCCCAGTGAAAGCAGTATATGTATTGAGACAATAACAGCACCTCCAGGGAAAGCAGTACATGTATTGAGACAATAACAGCACCCCCAGTGAAATCAGTATATGTATTGAAACAATAGCAGCACCCCCAGTGAAATCAGTATATGTATTGAGACAATAACAGCACCTCCAGGGAAAGCAGTATATGTATTGAGACAATAACAGCACCTCCAGTGAAATCAGTATATGTATTGAGACAATAACAGCACCTCCAGTGAAAACAGTATATGTATTGAGACAATAGCAGCATCTCCACTGAAATCAGTACATGTATTGAGACAATAACAGCACCCCCAGTGAAAGCAGCATATGTATTGAAACAATAACAGCACCCCCAGTGAAAGCAGTATATGTATTGAGACAATAGCAGCATTTCCAATGAAATCAGTATATGTATTAAAACAATAACAACACCTCCAGTGAAATCAGTATATGTATTGAGACAATAGCAGCATTTCCAGTGAAATCAGTATATGTATTAAAACAATAACAGCACCTCCAGTGAAAGCATTACATATATTGAGACAATAGCAGCACCTCCAGTGAAATCAGTACATATATTGAGACAATAACAACATCCCCAGTGAAAGCAGTACATTATATTGAGACAATAGCAGCACCTCCAGTGAAATCAGTACATGTATTGAGACAATAACATCACCTCCAGTGAGAGCAGTACATGTATTGAGACAATAACAGCACCCCCAGTGGAAACAGTATATGTATTGAGACAATAACAGCATTTCCAGTGAAATCAGTATATGTATTAAAACAATAACAGCATCTCCAGTGAAATCATTACATGTATTGAGACAATAGCAGAATCCCCAGTGAAATCAGTGCATGTATTGAGACAATAACAGCACCCCCAGTGAAAGCAGTATATGTATTGAGACAATAGACCAAAAATATTAAAATATGTATAGAGCCTACGGGTAATTATTATATATTATATGTAATTCATATAACATTCACTGAGCTCTGAGACCATTATTAATAATTGATGACAAAAGATTAAGTATAAGTGATGCGTATGTAGCCTTATCTCTATGAAAACCACCAGTATGACATACAAAAGTTGTATCTTAAGTGTGAACACCATGATGATTTCCAAGACTGTCACAAGAAAATGGCTGATCATAAGTGAAGTGGAATATTTCTTCACCAAGCCTTAAAGTTGAATGTGTCACATCTTTGTCCTCTTTTGATTTCAGCTTGAGATTTGAGAGATTAAAATACGCCAAGCTGCCTGATTTGATATGATCTGACAGGAAATCACATTTCACAGCTGCCAGGAAAGAGTGCATTAATTCTACGTACATGCTGATTATGGGAAAATTTCATCAGGTGTTTTTACGCTAATCTGCAACAAAATCAAACACTGATAAAAATCATTTACAATCTGTGTTCAGTCATTAGCCCTTGAAGCTGTGAAGTATTTTTTGTAAATGTTTTTTCAATTTGAAAACATCATCATTGTCTTAGTTAGCTCGTTCTGCTTCATTTGAATACTTATGTTATGGGTCTACGGCAAACAGCCATTATAAATCTTTTAATTATTTCGGTGCGGAGGGCGACTTTACACGTAAGAATCTGACGTCAACAGACGTCAGATTCTACAAAGACGTTTACTGACTGTATGTTACAACATATCAGACATGAACATGTGAATTGCATTGCGCATCACCCATATCGCCACTATGGTTGGGGTCAATTACAATTGTGATTGAGTAATTGAAATATGATGGTGTGTATTTGTAATTGAAAGCTTTAGGCCCGTCGGCGACGGAATTAGACCTCAGTCACTATAATCATCGTTTAACAGTGTTTAAAGGGGAATATCATTTGAAAATAACTTTTAACTATAACATTAACAATGTTGACTCCACCATACCTCATGACCATTTATTTTAAATTAGTCAATGACTGGAAATATTTGTCTAGCATCACTCATGTTAGACAGATATTTCCAGATATTACGCATATTGAAGTCAATAACGGTTGCATACATGTTCACATTTTGCATTTGATTGAATTGATATTTTTTAGAGCATATCCCTCCCTGAAGCCGCACAATTTGTTTTACAGTAATGATCTAGCTAACTGGCACGGTGTTCTGATAATACCCATAATAAAGTCAATTATGGATGCAAGTCGGTTTTTTTTATAGTAATGGTCCAGCTATCTTGCATATTAAAGTCAATGCTATATGGCACAGTTTTCCAGATATTGCCCATATTTAGGACACTAATGGCCGCAATTCGCCCATTTTGAATTTGATCAAATATTGAAATTTATTCAGGACATACATCCCTCTCTGAAACAGCAAATTGTGTTCTACCGTAATGGTCTAGCTATCTGGCGTGGTTTTCCAGATATTACGCATTTTAAAGTCAAGTCGGCCATTTTGAATGATGGGCAACTATCAGAAGATAGATAAATGTTTTTTTTTCTAATTAAAATATGACACTCAACTTAATTTATCTGTATTTCTTTGTTATCAATGACTATAGCCTGGAATATGCATCTAACACTGTGCAAAGACATTTTGGTACATAATGTTCTACATATTGCACGGTTTACCAAATAACGGCCATGTGAAAGCAAATAAAGGCCGATTGAAGGCCATTTTGAATTTAATTGAGTCTAATTTTTTTCAAAATGCATCGACTCCTGAAACGTCACATTCTGCTTTATAGTAATAGTCTAGCTATCTAACACGGTCTACTTGATATCAGGACTATCAAGGTAAATAATGCGAATTGTCAGCCATTTTTAATCCGGTAAGAGTTAAAAATTTCTAGGGTGCATCCTCCCCCGAAAACTCACATTTTGTTTTATAGTGATGGCCTAGCCATCTAGCACGGTTTACCAAATATCGGCCATGTGAAAATGAATAATGGCTGATAGGCAGCCATTTAAAATTTGATCAAGCAGAAATTTTTCAAGATGCATCCTCTCCTGAAATCTCACATTTTCTTTTATAGTAATGGTCTAGTCATCTAGCACGGGTTTACCAAATAACGGCCATGTGAAAGTGAATAATAGGCGGCCATTTTTAATTTGATCGAGTTGAATTTTTGCAAGATCTATCCTCTCCTGAAATCATACATTTTGTTTTATAGTAATGGTCTAGCCATGTAGCACGGATTACCAAATATCGGCCATGTGAAAGTGAATAATGGCCGTTAAGCGGCCATTTTGAATTTGATCGAGTCGAAATTTTACAAAATGCATCCTCTCCTGAAATCTCACTTTTGGTTTATAGTAATGGTCTAGCTATCTACCAAGGTTTACCAAATATCGGCCTTGTGAAAGTGAATAATGGCCGATAAGCGGCCATTTTGAATTTGATCAAGTCGAAATTTTACAAAATGCATCCTCTCCTGAAATCTCACTTTTGGTTTATAGTAATGGTCTAGCCATCTACCAAGGTTTACCAAATATCGGCCTTGTGAAAGTGAATAATGGCCGATAAGCGGCCATTTTGAATTTGATCAAGTCGAAGTTTTTCAAGATGCATCCTCTCCTAAAATCTCACATTTTGTTCTATAGTAATGGTTTAGCTGTCTAGCACGACTTACCCGATATCAGACCTGTGAGGTGAATAATGGCCAATAGGTGGCCATTTTAAATTTTATCGAATCGAAATTTTTCAAGATGCATACTGCTTTTCCGCAATTAAGATTTAGAACCACAATCAGGTAAGTATTTAAACATCAACATTAACGACCACGAGGTAGAAACCATGACCAGGTATTACGTCATAGGTGTGAATGCGCGACATTAATGAATGGGTGTTAGCGACCTTAATTGTTTTAATAATAAATCTCCATTCGTTCAAAGAACATTTTATATTATACAGTTATGAGCAAAATAAATAACAAAGTTAAATTAATATGGTGTCAAGTGTCAATATAAAAATTAATCTGTACAAAACATACAAACATACTGTAACATTGTCAGTTTACCTGCATTGTCACCAGATCTATAGCACTACCTGCAGCTTTTCTGGTTTCATTCTTTACTTTAGACTCAGAAAAAAATAATCATTTTAGTTTTTATAGTAATCCATGAGTCATAATTGAAGGGCCCCATGCAATAACCTTCTAAGCGACATTAACAGCTTCTTGCTGATAACAACGTATTTGAGGTGCTGAGGTAGGGAAGATTATCGTGTAAAAAAATATTCTTAGCTCTACGACATTTATCAGGCATGTTTCTCAGAAGCAAGTACATGTTCATGGCTGTTAGTGAAACAAATTCCATTATAAAAAACTGTCAAGTGTGTTTATAATTTTTTTGTTAAATATTTATTTTACTCAGAAGCTCCAATGGAAATAAAGCTTTACATTCGTGTAAAATGTTTGGATTCAATATTACACGTGAAGCTCTAATGTTGGGAGATGGGTTGCGAAGAACATTACATTTACAAAGTTTTACACCTAAAAATAGGCAAACATGAATCATAATTTGAATACATTCCTTTTACGAATTAGTTTTATCTGATAGTCTAGCTGACTTTCTCACTGTTATGATTTATTTTTTATTCTCATTTCAATTTATGTTGTTTTTAATATATATACTCCAATACAGCAACATTCACTATGAAATTATTTTTTAGTATATCCTGAAGCACCATTTAGAATAAATAAATATGTCCTGTGCATAGGCCTGTAAATCCCAAAAAAACATTGCTAGCTTGGTGGATGAAAATAGGTGAATAAAATGACAACTTCAAATAAATCCATCAAACCAGTCAGCTTGAAATATCTCTATCCTAAAATGGGACATATGCTATTTTAATATGGATGATGCTTAAAACACATTTTTTAAAATCATATTGTATACATATCAGATGATGAAAGTGTTTTTATCTAGCGCCCACCATTATGACATTATATATTCAGGTGTAATATGAAATCCAAACAATTTACGCGAATGCAAAGCTTTGACAAAATGTGGTTGATAATTTTACATGTGAACGACTTAGTGGAAAATAGGCTTAAACCATCACAATGGTTGTGAAATATTTTAAATGAAATATGTGCACAAAGGTGGCCTAAAGCCCGATTCATTTCATTTTCATCAGACTGGGTGACATGATTCATCAGACTGAGTGAGTGTGTGAATCTTGGATGACATGATTCATCAGACTGGGTGAGTGAGTGAATCTTGGATGACATGATAAATCAGACTGGGTGAGTGAGTGAATATTGGATGACATGATTCATCATACTGGGTGAGTGTGTGAATCTTGGATGACATGATTCATCAGACTGGGTGAGTGAGTGAATCTTGGATGACATGATTCATCAGACTGGGTGAGTGAGTGAATATTGGATGACATGATTCATCATACTGGGTGAGTGAGTGAATCTTGAATGACATGATTCATCATACTGGGTGAGTGAGTGAATCTTGGATGACATGATTCAACAGACTGGATGACATGATTCAACAGACTGGGTGACATGATTCATCAGACTGGGTGACATGGTTCATCAGAATGGGTGAGTGAGTGAATCTTGGATGACATGATTCATCATACTGGGTGAGTGAGTGAATCTTGGATGACATGATTCATCAGACTGGGTGAGTGAGTGAATATTGGATGACATGATTCATCAGACTGGGTGAGTGAGTGAATATTGGATGACATGATTCATCATACTGGGTGAGTGAGTGAATCTTGGATGACATGATTCATCAGACTGGGTGAGTGAGTGAATCTTGGATTCATCAGACTGGGTGACATGATTCATCAGACTGGGTGACATGGTTCATCAGAATGGGTGAGTGAGTGAATCTTGGATAACATGATTCAACAGGCTGGGTGACATATTCCATCAGGCTTGGTGAGTGAGTGAGTCTTGGATGACTTGATTCATCAGAGTGGAGGACTATATGAATCTTGGGTGACATGCTTCCATTGTTTATGAACACGCCTAACATTTCAGATTGGATGATCTCATACATCGTTTAAAAGATATGGTAAATTCTTATAACTTCTTAAGATCATTCAAACTGGGTGATCGTTTATGACATGTTTCATACAAATAAAGCTGACGTGTATCAAGTACATCTTCAGGGTGGACACGCTGATGTCTTGTCAGGCTGCTTTATATAGCTGACATGTATAGGTTCATCTTCACTGTGCACACGCTGATGTCGTGTCAGGCTGCTTTATATAGCTGACATGTATAGGTTCATCTTCACTGTGCACACGCTGATGTCTTGTCAGGCTGCTTTATATAGCTGACATGTATAGGTTCATCTTCACTGTGCACACGCTGATGTCTTGTCAGGCTGCTTTATATAGCTGACATGTATAGGTTCATCTTCACTGTGCACACGCTGATGTCTTGTCAGGCTGCTTTATATAGCTGACATGTATAGGTTCATCTTCACTGTGCACACGCTGATGTCTTGTCAGGCTGCTTTATATAGCTGACATGTATAGGTTCATCTTCACTGTGCACACGCTGATGTCGTGCCAGGCTGCTTTATATAGCTGACATATATAGGTTCATCTTCACTGTGCACACGCTGATGTCGTGCCAGGCTGCTTTATATAGCTGACATGTATAGGTTCATCTTCACTGTGCACACGCTGATGTCTTGTCAGGCTGCTTTATATAGCTGACATGTATAGGTTCATCTTCAGGGTGGACACGCTGATGTCGTGTCAGGCTGCTTTATATAGCTGACATGTATAGGTTCATCATCACTGTGCACACGCTGATGTCGTGTCAGGCTGCTTTATATAGCTGACATGTATAGGTTCATCTTCACTGTGCACACGCTGATGCCTTGTCAGGCTACTTTATATAGCTGACATGTATAGGTTCATCTTCACTGTGCACACGCTGATGTCTTGTCAGGCTGCTTTATATAGCTGACATGTATAGGTTCATCTTCACTGTGCACACGCTGATGTCTTGTCAGGCTGCTTTATATAGCTGACATGTATAGGTTCATCTTCACTGTGCACACGCTGATGTCTTGTCAGGCTGCTTTATATAGCTGACATATATAGGTTCATCTTCAGGGTGGACACGCTGATGTCTTGTCAGGCTGCTTTATATAGCTGACATGTATAGGTTCATCTTCACTGTGCACACGCTGATGTCTTGTCAGGCTGCTTTATATAGCTGACATATATAGGCTCATCTTCAAGGTGGACACGCTGATGTCTTGTCAGGCTGCTTTATATAGCTGACATGTATAGGTTCATCTTCACTGTGCACACGCTGATGTCTTGTCAGGCTGCTTTATATAGCTGACATGTATAGGTTCATCTTCACTGTGCACACGCTGATGTCTTGTCAGGCTGCTTTATATAGCTGACATGTATAGGTTCATCTTCACTGTGCACACGCTGATGTCTTGTCAGGCTGCTTTATATAGATGACATGCATAGGTTCATCTTCACTGTGCACACGCTGATGTCTTGTCAGGCTGCTTTATATAGCTGACATGTATAGGTTCATCTTCACTGTGCACACGCTGATGTCGTGTCAGGCTGCTTTATATAGCTGCCATGTATAGGTTCATCTTCACTGTGCACACGCTGATGTCTTGTCAGGCTGCTTTATATAGCTGACATGTATAGGTTCATCTTCACTGTGGACACGCTGATGTCTTGTCAGGCTGCTTTATATAGCTGACATATATAGGTTCATCTTCACTGTGGACACGCTGATGTCTTGTCAGGCTGCTTTATATAGCTGACATATATAGGTTCATCTTCACTGTGCACACGCTGATGTCTTGTCAGGCTGCTTTATATAGCTGACATGTATAGGTTCATCTTCACTGGACACGCTGATGTCTTGTCAGGCTGCTTTATATAGCTGACATGTATAGGTTCATCTTCACTGTGCACACGCTGATGTCTTGTCAGGCTGCTTTATATAGCTGACATATATAGGTTCATCTTCAGGGTGCACACGCTGATGTCGTGTCAGGCTGCTTTATATAGCTGACATGTATAGGTTCATCTTTACTGTGAACACGCTGATGTCTAGTCAGGCTGCTTTATATAGCTGACATGTATAGGTTCATCTTCAGGGTGCACACGCTGATGTCGTGTCAGGCTGCCTTATATAGCTGACTTGTATAGGTTCATCTTCACTGTGCACACGCTGATGTCTTGTCAGGCTGCTTTATATAGCTGACATGTATAGGTTCATCTTCAGGGTGCACACGCTGATGTCGTGTCAGGCTGCCTTATATAGCTGACTTGTATAGGTTCATCTTCACTGTGCACACGCTGATGTCTTGTCAGGCTGCTTTATATAGCTGACATATATAGGTTCATCTTCAGGGTGCACACGCTGATGTCGTGTCAGGCTGCTTTATATAGCTGACATGTATAGGTTCATCTTTACTGTGAACACGCTGATGTCTAGTCAGGCTGCTTTATATAGCTGACATGTATAGGTTCATCTTCACTGTGCACACGCTGATGTCGTGCCAGGCTGCTTTATATAGCTGACATGTATAGGTTCATCTTCACTGTGCACACGCTGATGTCTTGTCAGGCTGCTTTATATAGCTGACATGTATAGGTTCATCTTTACTGTGGACACGCTGATGTCTTGTCAGGCTGCTTTATATAGCTGACATGTATAGGTTCATCTTCAGGGTGCACACGCTGATGTCTTGTCAGGCTGCTTTATAAAGCTGACATGTATAGGTTCATCTTCACTGTGCACACGCTGATGTCTTGTCAGGCTGCTTTATATAGCTGACATGTATAGGTTCATCTTTACTGTGAACACGCTGATGTCTTGTCAGGCTGCTTTATATAGCTGACATATATAGGTTCATCTTCAGGGTGCACACGCTGATGTCGTGTCAGGCTGCTTTATATAGCTGACATGTATAGGTTCATCTTTACTGTGAACACGCTGATGTCTTGTCAGGCTGCTTTATAAAGCTGACATGTATAGGTTCATCTTCAAGGTGGACACGCTGATGTCGTGTCAGGCTGCTTTATATAGCTGACATGTATAGGTTCATCTTTACTGTGAACACGCTGATGTCGTGTCAGGCTGCTTTATATAGCTGACATGTATAGGTTCATCTTCACTGTGCACACGCTGATGTCGTGTCAGGCTGCTTTATATAGCTGACATGTATAGGTTCATCTTCACTGTGCACACGCTGATGTCTTGTCAGGCTGCTTTATATAGCTGACATGTATAGGTTCATCTTCACTGTGCACACGCTGATGTCGTGTCAGGCTGCTTTATATAGCTGACATGTATAGGTTCATCTTCGCTGTGCACACGCTGATGTCGTGTCAGGCTGCTTTATATAGCTGACATGTATAGGTTCATCTTCACTGTGCTCACGCTGATGTCTTGTCAGGCTGCTTTATAAAGCTGACATGTATAGGTTCATCTTCACTGTGCACACGCTGATGTCGTGTCAGGCTGCTTTATAAAGCTGACATGTATAGGTTCATCTTCAAGGTGGACACGCTGATGTCGTGTCAGGCTGCTTTATATAGCTGACATGTATAGGTTCATCTTCACTGTGCACACGCTGATGTCGTGTCAGGCTGCTTTATAAAGCTGACATGTATAGGTTCATCTTCAAGGTGGACACGCTGATGTCGTGTCAGGCTGCTTTATATAGCTGACATATATAGGTTCATCTTCAGGGTGCACACGCTGATGTCTTGTCAGGCTGCTTTATATAGCTGACATGTATAGGTTCATCTTCACTGTGCACACGCTGATGTCTAGTCAGACTGCTTTATATAGCTGACATGTATAGGTTCATCTTCACTGTGCACACGCTGATGTCGTGTCAGGCTGCTTTATAAAGCTGACATGCATAGGTTCATCTTCAAGGTGGACACGCTGATGTCTTGTCAGGCTGCTTTATATAGCTGACATGTATAGGTTCATCTTCACTGTGCACACGCTGATGTCTTGTCAGGCTGCTTTATATAGCTGACATGTATAGGTTCATCTTCACTGTGCACACGCTGATGTCGTGTCAGGCTGCTTTATATAGCTGACATGTATAGGTTCATCTTCACTGTGCACACGCTGATGTCTTGTCAGGCTGCTTTATATAGCTGACATGTATAGGTTCATCTTCACTGTGCACACGCTGATGTCGTGTCAGGCTGCTTTATATAGCTGACATGTATAGGTTCATCTTCACTGTGCACACGCTGATGTCTTGTCAGGCTGCTTTATATAGCTGCCATGTATAGGTTCATCTTCACTGTGCACACGCTGATGTCTTGTCAGGCTGCTTTATATAGCTGACATGTATAGGTTCATCTTCACTGTGCAAACGCTGATGTCTTGTCAGGCTGCTTTATATAGCTGACATGTATAGGTTCATCTTCACTGTGTACACGCTGATGTCTTGTCAGGCTGCTTTTGCGTGTAAAGCATTTATCACAAGTTTCACACACATAAGGTTTATCACCAGTGTGAATACGCTGATGTTTTTCAAGGTAGCCTTTCTCTATAAAGCATTTACCACAAGTATCACACACATAAGGTTTAATACCAATGTAAATTAGTGCATGAGTACTAAGACCAGATGACTGCGTGAATTGTTTATGACATGTCTCGCATTCATAAGGCCTATCTCCAGTGTGAATTCGCTGATGTACTCTCAGATGTCCTTTCTGTATAAAACCTTTATTACAAGTATCACACACATAAGGTTTATCCCCAGTGTGAATTAGTGAATGTTTAAACAGATTGGATGAGTGTGTAAATCGTCTATGACATGTCTTACATTCATAAAGTTTATCTCCGGTGTGAATACGCTGATGTATATTAAGGTTGTCTTTCCGTGTGAATCCTTTCTGACAAATCTCACACCGGTTTATCAACAGTAACGCTAATCTGCTGTGAAATACTCATTGACGTGGAACATGTATCGCTTTCCTCGTTTACGCTCAGCCCACAGACGATATTACAGAAACTAAAATATGTAAGGCCGCCTGTTTTCATATGTTTTGACAAAAAATCATATTTTGCAGCCGCCAAGAAAGATTGCATTGGTTCTATGTCTGGGGTCATTTTAGACAAACAACAAAAAAGCGTTTCTACAATTCATCCGAATCAAATTACCTGATTACAACAAGGATATCTGTTTTTTCTTAGCTTTCTTTCATCAGAACTTTCGTGAAATCTGCAACGTCATAAAACTTTACCTTAAAATCAGTTACAATGTCAGATCAGTGGGGCTAAATTACGGTGAATTTGATACAGGCAACATAAGAAACATGAGCTTAGACAGACAGGTTAGACAGCCTACGCCTACAGTTCCTTTATTGACATAAATAAAAAAAACATTAATGATTTATTTGTCACAGTGGGCGCGGGGACCCTAGGGTAGTGGTGAGCAATGCAGCCTTCCAAGCTGGAGTTTGGGGTTCGTTTCCCGGTCTCTGCGGTTTGAAACCTGGAGGTAGCGTGCTCGGCCTCAGACATCCAGGGTTTGAATTTGAAATCCTGTGTCTGGATGGTAGTGTCATCTCACTCATCTCACCATCCCCAGAAGGTTCTCCTGGCCCAATTCAGCCTGTATGTGCTGTATGTGTACAAAAGTGGCATAGAGCCCGATTAATGCCATTTATTTGTCACAGTAATCGCACAGTTTTGATATTTTAGGTCACTGGTTCCACGTATACTACAAACTAATGTAATGTGGATAAAAAATATACAGTTTATTGTGTAATAGGAAATATCCCACAGAAAATAGGCCTAAGCATCTATGTTCCCGTCCCTATGTCCACCACTACTAAAAGATTTGAGCCTATTATCATGATCATGATGATTAGGATGTACAGTGTACGCCTACCTCTACGTTTGGAGACACAATCGGATCGAATGAGCTGTTGAATGAAGACGGATGAAGCTGGCCCCAGGGGCTGAAACAGATTGACCGCGTACAAAATCGTGTGACATTTCTTTGGACTGTCATATCGGAAAATATCGGGGAGTAATCAGGGCAAAAATAGTTTTTTAGAATCAGTAACATTTCAGTTCCATGCCCGCATGCTCAGCTCAGAGGTTGCACAGTCATTAAAAAGTTATGGACATTTTTCGGACCATCGGGTCGGGATCGCTCTCAGTCACCGCCATGTTGGATTTATCGGTTAAAGCAAATAAATCCATCCACGGCCTCGAACAGGACGACACAGCAAGGACGAAGCGTAATTAGACTTGATACATAAATCTACAATCCTCGCCGATGCAGGCCTACTTTGGTAACATAGCTGTGGTAGCACAGCTGTACAAACCTCACTGATGTACTGTGTGGGGGGGGGGGAGGGGGTTGTACTCCCATACGTCTTGGGAGTACTGGGGATGTGCCGCTGGACAGGTTGCCTTTTTTGAGCTTCAAGCTTTGGCACAGGGTGTCTTTTTTGGGCTTCCAAAATTGGCACAGGGTGCCTTTTTGAGCTTCCAGCTTTAGATAGCAGATAGCCTCAAATTTTCAGAAAAAAAATATTAAAGAGCTTGAAAATACCATTAAAACATGAAGCAAATTGGTAGTAATTACACCATAAACCAATCAATTAAATTCAGTGTTTATTTCAAATTGGGACAGGGTGTCTTTTGAGCCATAAGGCAAATTGCGACAGGGTCGAGTTTTGACAATGTTTGACACCCCTACCCATTTCTAAGGCAAAAATTGACCTATATAAAAAAAGTTAATGATGGCGACGAAAAAACAAGCAAAAAACAGCTGAAAAAATGTTTTTTTTATCTCCTGAAATGAACTTTTCTTCTGAATGTTTTTTTTTATCTCCCAGAATTAATTGTTTTTTCGGAATTCGACAACAATCCAATGCATGCGCTGGGCAGAACAAAATGTGTTTTTTTATTGGTAATGCACAGCGCGCGTTCATCTAAAACAGAGAAAAAGTGGCCTATAACCAGAAGTCTGAAAAGAAGAGCAGCTAGACGGAATTTTACCTAGGCTTAACACAAACAACACCCTGAAGTTTTAGGGAGGATGGGGGGGGGTGGCCCTGGGTCCGTACTCTCTTACAAGTTTCGATAAATCGTAGGCTTCTGATTGGTCGAATCAGAAGCCTACGATATGTCGTAACTTGTACGCGAATACAGGTCATGGGAAGCACGCTGAGGGGTGGGGAGGGGGGGGGGGGTTGCAATCGGCCCGGTGAAGCACTGGCTATCCTAGCCCTGAACACAAGAATATTCCGCCCTAGCTGCATATTATGCAGCTAGGGCGGAATAGACTTGTATTCAGGGCTATGGCTATACCTAGTTAGAGCGATCTCGCCCTCCACTATGTTCGGTAACACGTTGTGGAGGGTGGCGTTTGCTAACTACCCGGTAGACGCAAGAATCAGCGTTGAATCAACGTTGGTCAACCGTCTACGACGCTGCACCAACGTTAAATCAGCATTGATTCGACGTCTTGTGTCTGCTGGGTAGCTATACCTGACTAACTTACACCGCTATAGGGCGGGGGCCCTAGGGTAGGGGTTAGCACCGCTGCCTTTCACGCCAGAGTTCGGGGTTCGGTTCCCGGTTTCGGCGGTTTCAAAGAAACAAAAATGTTTCTTCCCCATCCACGTGTGAAAGTCAGTATTGTGGGGAGCCTCTGTGACCGAGAGGTAGCGTGCTCGGCCTCAGACCACCAGGGCTCGAATTTCGAATCCTGTGTCTGGAGGACAGTGTCATCTCATTCATCTCACCATCCTCAGGAGGTTCTCCTGGCCCAGTTTAGCCTATATGTGCACAAAGGTGGCCTAAAGCCCGATTCATTTCATTTTTTTTAACCGCTATAGTATTGTAAATGAAATGAAATGAATCGGGCTTTAGGCTATAGTATTGTACTACTGAAACCTCTAGGCCTACTATATTTTTCATACATATTGTGCCTAAAGACTCGTATATTAAGATACTAAATAACCATGAATATTTACCTTTCATGACGTAGGCCTAATCAGTGTTTTATATGAGGGTTTTACACAGTGCTGCTACCGGTATTAAACGTATCGCTGTTTTAGTCACCCACAAGCATGCACGCTGCTGTAGATGCTGTATGTGTGTAGAGCGGGGCTTCCAAGGAGTGCCTCCATTACCATGCGCTATTTGTGATACCGACTCTATTTGTGCTGATGCTCGTTCTTGATATCTCCCAGGAATGATAATCAAACACTAGATATTGTCAACCCATAGGCCTAAGTACCAACTGTATCAACTGATAGTAAGCCCATCATGTAGATTAATGTTGGGCCAATGTTATGTTTATTTAGGCTAGTTAGGTTATAGCTAGTCCGGCAAACATGAGATGCTGATCCAAAGTTGTGTCGATATTGAGCCACCGTCTGAAACGCTGACCTAACGCTGGTCAACTGCAGGTCGTGATGTGCTATTGGTGGTGGTTATCCTATTACAATCTTTTCTGTTCACAGCAACACACTCCCCCACCCCCCTCTCCCCTATGTCATGGTCCATACAGCTAGCGTATCAAAGAAACACCACACATTATCCCAATGTAGGTAGGTATGCCCAATAATGCTGAGTCATAATCGCATACGGAATAGGCCTATACAGTGGATCAGAAATTAGCTATAAAAAAATAGCTACCATTATTTTATGTGATTAGGCGTGCAGCCCTCAGTTGAATAAATATTTGACTGAAAATTAGGCCTATCAGCTTTCTCTGAGAAAGGTACGTCTAAATACATGTGATTATAGGCCTATTATAAATGTTACCAGAGTTTTCATCTCAACAATGTGTTCACGTTGAAATGTAATGATAACACAGTTTGCGAATTGAACCCATTCGGTACGGGGGCACACATTAGTGTTAGTCTAGTAACAAAAATAGCATCTGGTCATAATGGCACTCTTAGGGGGCCTCGCTATACACACAGCATTGTGCACGTTTGTTGTGACAAAGGACAGCGAGAGGTCAACCCGCCGAAATGGCTCTCTGCCTTAGCACTGTTAATTCCTCAGAATCAGTGATTTAACCGTGAAAGGTAAATAATCCACATGGTTATTTATATATCTGAACAATAGGCCTATATCATTGAGGTTAGCTGTTACCGGCGATAATGAATGGTCCGGAGGCCGGCGCGGAGTCAATGTGTCGTGTCCTTGGAGTTGGCCTAGCTGTATAAATATGGCGCGCCGATCAGCTCGAGATTTGACATAGGCCTAATCGTAATTAAATAGTGTTATTGTTATAATATTGTGTGTTATTGTTATACTATTGCTGAGTTTTAAGTTACAAATCGGGAGAATAGCCAGCTTAATTTGGGTAATGTTATTTGAGTGATGTTATTTAGACCTATCACAAAACCACACAAAAAAACGATTTTAAATAATTATTATTTAATTTGATGTGGATGTGGACGATTTTTAAGTGCGGCAGGTTTATCCATGTTGAAAAACAATCAACAAAAGTGTCAATTTTCATGCCGATATCTAGTGAGCAGGCGTCTATTTCACCTTGGAAACACAGCAAATCGATTCCAATTCGTACATGTGTTTGCAAGGTGGTACAACAGCTATTCATAAACTATCTAATAAAATAATTGAATGTATATATATGTAAATATGCGAAAACTGTGAATTACTGTGAATTACTGGTCGTCATATGCGCTTGTTGACGGCTCATTAGAAAGCAGGACACCATGTTAGAGAGAGTATTCGCATGACACCATGTTAGAGAGAGTATCTGCATGACACCATGTTAGAGAGAGTATCTGCATGACATGTCTACAGAGGGTGGTGGACTGTAGTTTGGTCGTGGACAGCTCACAGCGCCTCTAGTTTATTTATATAGGCTAGAGTCTAGTTGTTTGTAATATTATTTTTTTTTACGAATATTACTCAACAAACGTCAACACGATTGGCAAATGTTGTTTATATATACGATCTTCATTGTGAATAGGTCTTCTGGCCTTCGTGGCGTGCCTTACACTTCATAGCCACCTGGTGAATGATATTTTTTTTTCTTAGAATAAATAAATAAATGTAATAATAATTAGGCCTATTGTGTTCCGTTTTTTCGAAATTAATTAGGGGCCTACTGTTTGTGTTCAAATACATCGGTAAACTCGCTCGCTCGGCCTGAATCTGATCAGGCCTATCATTATCATTATAAACATCAAAATACAAGCGAAATATGATTAGACTTGTAAGTCTTGGTAGATATAAATTGAAGATTTTTCTAAATTTTGCACCAATTTTTATCTAATCATTTGACAGCATCCCTTAAAATTTCGCGAAATGAGTATTTCAAAAGTTAGACCATTGATTTGACATGAACCGGATTGAATTTAATGGACTTAGGCCTATAGTGGAGCGTCATAAATTATAAATTTACTACATCATGTAGAGTACATCTCAATGATCTAACTTTTGAAATATACAAACATTTTTAACGATTTTTTTAGGATAGATGCCAAATGATTAGAAAATCGCTTGATAATTGACTGGGTAGATACCGAAAAGCTAGCTTTCATTTTGGACCAGGTTCCACCATCGGACAGATTTATTTTTATAGTAGATATGTTCAACCATACTTACATAACCCTACTGTTGCTGCTGAAGCAGTTTCCGCCGCTGCATCTGCTGCTGTTTCCACTGCTGTTGCGGCCTCCGCGGTTGTTGAAGCTGCAGCTGTTGCTGCTTATATCAGGCATATTCCATGTTTCAGCTGATTCGTTCCTAGACGACATCAATAATATTTTTTCTATGCAGCGCCGACGCAATTATTTTTAAAATGAAAAAAATTATATATCAGAAGCATTTACTAAAATCAAACAACTACACGAACAAACCAGGCCTATATTTAAATAAAAACATTACTAGAGAATAAATACCTGTTACAGTGTTCCGGGAAGACTTCTTAAAGTTTTGGGGAATTGGACAACAATCACAGTGAAATGCGTGCCCTTTTTTTGAGGGGGGGGGGGGACAACAATCACAATGAAATGCGTGCCCTTTTTTTCTTCAGGGGGGGGGGGGACAACAATCACAGTGAAATGCGTACCCCTTTTTTTTTGGGGGGGGGGGGGGTCTCCAGGAAACCCTGATACTGACGGTGATAATTGTAACAGTATAACGTATACGATAGCCCACGTTGTGTAGCAGCTGTATTAATTTATTGCTTTTTATTTCTATTATTCGTTGTACGCATATATTTTTATACATTTTTTTGCATGATGTATTTTGTATTGAAATGAATGTTTGAGGATCACAGGAAATATCACGCTGAAAATAAGCATTATTGTTGCTGTTTTTGAATTTGTCACAAATTATGCACTGTAACCCAATTTGATGATATCTTTAATTATGTTGCAGATTTTGCGTTCCTCATCAGAAAGATATTTCAGGAATAACTAAAAAAAATCTATGGACATTTATTTTTCCCAACGTGAGTATGGAAATAGAGCCAGTTCACTCATTCCTAGTAGCTGCAAAATCGGATTTTTTGTCAAAACATATAAAAACTGGCAGCTTTACATATGTTAATATCTCTAAGAGTCAACTGAGAGAAAAAGAGACGGATCCCATAGCCGTGAACGGAGAACAAATGATCACTGCTATTTCTGGTAAACATGATAAACAAATGATCACTGCTTCTGCTGATAAACCATTCTGGTGTGAGATTTGTCAAAGAGGTTTTGCACTGAAGAGCGGCCTGAAATGCCATCAACATGTTCACACTAGACACAATAAACCTTATAAACACGATAAATGTAAAACATGTGACAAACAATTTGTTGTTGGGAATAAACATGTGATGATTCGCGCTGGTGGTAAACCTTACGTGTGTGAGACATGTGACAAATGCTTTACTCTGAAAGGTGATCTGAACAGACATCAGCGTGTTCACACTGGTGATAGACCTTATGTATGTGATACCTGTGGTAAATCCTATATACAGAAAATAAATCTGACAACACATCGGTTTATTCACACTGGTGAAAGGCCTTATGTATGTGATATTTGTAGCAAAGACTTTAGAGATAAAGGCAGCCTGAGGACCCACCGGCGAGCTCACATTGATGACAAGCCTTCTGTGTGTAATACATGTGGGGAATGCTTCACAAGGAAACATCACCTCACAATACACCAGCGTACTCACACTGGAGGCATACCTTATATGTGTGATACCTGTGGTAGATGCTTTACAGATAAACACAGCCTGACAGTACATCTGCGTACTCACACTGAGGATACGCGTGTGAACGAAGGAAACATCAAATGGAAATGCACACGTCTGATTGTGTAGAACTAATGTTATGACAGTACATCTGCGTACTCACACTGAAGATACGCGTGTGAACGGAGGAAACATCAAATGGAAATGCACACGTCTGATTGTGTAGAACTAATGTTATGACAGTACATCTGCGTACTCACACCGAGGATACGCGTGTGAACGGAGGAAACATCAAATGGAAATGCACACGTCTGATTGTGTAGAACTAATGTTATGACAGTACATCTGCGTACTCACACTGAGGATACGCGTGTGAACGAAGGAAACATCAAATGGAAATGCACACGTCTGATTGTGTAGAACTAATGTTATGACAGTACATCTGCGTACTCACACCGAGGATACGCGTGTGAACGGAGGAAACATCAAATGGAAATGCACACGTCTGATTGTGTAGAACTAATGTTATGACAGTACATCTGCGTACTCACACTGAAGATACGCGTGTGAACGAAGGAAACATCAAATGGAAATGCACACGTCTGATTGTGTAGAACTAATGTTATGACAGTACATCTGCGTACTCACACCGAGGATACGCGTGTGAACGGAGGAAACATCAAATGGAAATGCACACGTCTGATTGTGTAGAACTAATGTTATGACAGTACATCTGCGTACTCACACCGAGGATACGCGTGTGAACGGAGGAAACATCAAATGGAAATGCACACGTCTGATTGTGTAGAACTAATGTTATGACAGTACATCAGCGTACTCACACTGAGGATACGCGTGTGAACGAAGGAAACATCAAATGGAAATGCACACGTCTGATTGTGTAGAACTAATGTTATGACAGTACATCTGCGTACTCACACTGAAGATACGCGTGTGAACGAAGGAAACATCAAATGGGAATGCACACGTCTGATTGTGTAGAACTAATGTTATGACAGTACATCTGCGTACTCACACTGAAGATACGCGTGTGAACGAAGGAAACATCAAATGGAAATGCACACGTCTGATTGTGTAGAACTAATGTTATGACAGTACATCTGCGTACTCACACTGAAGATACGCGTGTGAACGAAGGAAACATCAAATGGAAATGCACACGTCTGATTGTGTAGAACTAATGTTATGACACTACATCTGCGTACTCACACTGAAGATACGCGTGTGAACGAAGGAAACATCAAATGGAAATGCACACGTCTGATTGTGTAGAACTAATGTTATGACAGTACATCTGCGTACTCACACCGAGGATACGCGTGTGAACGAAGGAAACATCAAATGGAAATGCACACGTCTGATTGTGTAGAACTAATGTTATGACAGTACATCTGCGTACTCACACTGAGGATACGCGTGTGAACGAAGGAAACATCAAATGGAAATGCACACGTCTGATTGTGTAGAACTAATGTTATGACAGTACATCTGCGTACTCACACCGAGGATACGCATGTGAACGAAGGAAACATCAAATGGAAATGCACATGTCTGATTGTGTAGAACTAATGTTATGACAGTACATCTGCGTACTCACACTGAGGATACGCGTGTGAACGGAGGAAACATCAAATGGAAATGCACACGTCTGATTGTGTAGAACTAATGTTATGACAGTACATCAGCGTACTCACACTGAAGATACGCGTGTGAACGAAGGAAACATCAAATGGAAATGCACACGTCTGATTGTGTAGAACTAATGTTATGACAGTACATCAGCGTACTCACACTGAAGATACGCGTGTGAACGGATTGATTGTGTAGAACTAATGTTATGACAGTACATCTGCGTACTCACACTGAGGATACGCGTGTGAACGGAGGAAACATCAAATGGAAATGCACACGTCTGATTGTGTAGAACTAATGTTATGACAGTACATCAGCGTACTCACACTGAAGATACGCGTGTGAACGAAGGAAACATCAAATGGAAATGCACACGTCTGATTGTGTAGAACTAATGTTATGACAGTACATCAGCGTACTCACACTGAAGATACGCGTGTGAACGGAGGAAACATCAAATGGGAATGCACACGTCTGATTGTGTAGAACTAATGTTATGACAGTACATCTGCGTACTCACACTGAGGATACGCGTGTGAACGGAGGAAACATCAAATGGAAATGCACACGTCTGATTGTGTAGAACTAATGTTATGACAGTACATCAGCGTACTCACACTGAAGATACGCGTGTGAACGAAGGAAACATCAAATGGAAATGCACACGTCTGATTGTGTAGAACTAATGTTATGACAGTACATCTGCGTACTCACACCGAGGATACGCGTGTGAACGAAGGAAACATCAAATGGAAATGCACACGTCTGATTGTGTAGAACGAATGTTATGACAGTACATCAGCGTACTCACACCGAAGATACTCGTGTGAACGGAGGAAACATCAAATGGAAATGCACACGTCTGATTGTGTAGAACTAATGTTATGACAGTACATCAGCGTACTCACACCGAAGATACTCGTGTGAACGGAGGAAACATCAAATGGAAATGCACACGTCTGATTGTGTAGAACTAATATTATGACAGTACATCAGCATACTCACACTGAAGATACGCGTGTGAACGGAGGAAACATCAAATGGAAATGCACACGTCTGATTGTGTAGAACTAATGTTATGACAGTACATCAGCGTACTCACACTGAAGATACGCGTGTGAACGAAGGAAACATCAAATGGAAATGCACACGTCTGATTGTGTAGAACGAATGTTATGACAGTACATCAGCGTACTCACACCGAAGATACTCGCGTGAGCGGAGGAAACATCAAACGGAAATGCACACGTCTGATTGTGTAGAACTAATGTTATGACAGTACATCAGCGTACTCACACTGAGGATACGCGTGTGAACGAAGGAAACATCAAATGGAAATGCACACGTCTGATTGTGTAAAACGAATGTTATGACAGTACATCAGCGTACTCACACCGAAGATACTCGCGTGAGCGGAGGAAACATCAAACGGAAATGCACACGTCTGATTGTGTAGAACTAATGTTATGACAGTACATCAGCGTACTCACACCGAAGATACTCGCGTGAGCGGAGGAAACATCAAACGGAAATGCACATGTCTGATTGTGTAGAACGAATGTTATGACAGTACATCAGCGTACTCACACCGAAGATACGCGTGTGAACGAAGGAAACATCAAACGGAAATGCACACGTCTGATCGTGTAGAACTAATGTTATGATATTCGTTATTTTCCTATGACTGCGATTAACTGATACCTATGCAAGACTTATATGTGATATATTTTGTAATATTATATTTATTATTATAAACACAATTTTTCAATATAATAATTTACACTCAGGTGTGAGATCGTTTTACATATGTACGATAATCACAAGTAGAAATATATACATAAGCACATACAATTCCAACTTTGTTTAGTTCATTTTGACAGCCACTCGATTGAATTGCTTCTAACTGAATATTTGACCTATACACTTATTCCTGGTGTCATCAGAAACGAGTGATAAATTATCTTATTCGGGTATCAATCGATCAATCAATAAAACTTCTGTAGCGCCTATATCCTTGGCGGACCGAGCTCAGAGGCGCACACATCCTTAGCGTGACCATGTGTCATAATCGAGGCAAAAGCAGGTTCGTCAACAGGGTGCTGGGCTGCTGAGGGGCTAGGGTGGTATACATCTAGTTCGAAAGTTCACTTTCTGGCCACTGATAAACATGATAAATCAAACAGGAAACGAGTGCATCACCTGAACATGCTAAACATCATTAAAACGTCTTTATAACGTGATGTTTTTATGCATCTGAGCGGGGTTTTTTCTAACACGTCCGTAAAATATTCTTGTACTGTGACCATTCTGATGAATCGAGCATGCCACTCCACCCAAACACACTAAAACCTATTTATTACGTGATGTTTTTATGAATCCGAGCGGGGTTTTTTCAAACACATCTGTAAAACGTCTTGGTAAAGTGACCATTCTGATAACTCGAACAGGAAATAAATGAAATGAATCGGGCTTTAGGCCACCTTTGTGCACATATAGGCTAAACTGGGCCAGGAGAACCTCCTGAGGATGGTGAGATGATTGAGATGACACTCTCCTTCAGACACAGGATTCGAAATTCGAGCCCTGGCGGTCTGAGGCCGAGCACGCTACCTCTCATTCACGGAAGCTCCCCACGATACTGACTTTCACACGTGGATGGGGAAGAATTTTGTTTGTTTCTTTCAAACAACCGTGACCGGGAACCGAACCCCGAACTCTGGCGTGAAAGGCAGCGGTGCTAACCACCACCCTAGGGCCCCCGCCCAACTCGAAGAGGAAACGAGAACGTATTTGTACTACAACCGTACTCGTTTCCTCTTTCCTGGATAAATTAACTTAGAAACAATGAGCTCGACGCCTTAATCACACCCAGCACACTATGGGTGCTAGGGTTTATCTCGGTCATAATCACACCTCATTATTGGAGCGATTCCCCGGGAGCAATTTATGCCACACGCATGCCGTTAACACAATTAAAGTAAATACATTCGCTGCTTCATTGAACACGCTTGAACAATTTAGCATAAGCACTTATTTCTACTTTACTTTATTGTAGCAAACTTTAAGTTTAGTTGCATCGCTGTTATATGCAATATAAATTATAGATATCCCTCTTAATTATTGCGGTTAAATTATTTAAAAAAAATAATGATCTACTTTCATCTCTTTATTAACCTCACTTATTCACTTTATTCATTCTATCATGTTTATTCACTTGATCATAATTATTCAATATTGTGGGGAGCCAACTTGACTAAAAGGTAGCGTGTTCGGCCTCAGACCGCCAGAGTACGTATTTCGAATCCTGGATGTTACAATGTATGTCATTTTTCAGGAGGTTGTCTTGGCCCACTTTGGCCACTAAAACCCCATTCATTCATTTTTACTTTAAACGGTTTATTCACTTTATTCACTATTTTTAGTGTTTTAGTTATTGAAATTTTTGGCGTGTTTATTTTTTGTTTGTTTTCATCCAATGTATAATCAAACCATTTAATCTACTAAGAAATATCCACGAGAGACAAAGGGTGTAAACTTGTGAAATAATGTCACTACTACAAGGGCTCAATCTTTAGGCTTCTACGCCTTTCACACTCGCTTGGAGCAAATCTCAAAACAAGATTAATTTTAAGATAATCTCAAGACAACTATAAGAAATATATGTATAAAGGATGATTAATCATTAATAAAATTATACCATTTACAAAATTATAAATAAAGTGATATACATTATAAATAAATTGTACATATCATGTATCCATTGTTTGTTTGGATTTTTTACCTCAAATTGTGGTCAACCTCCCCCCCCCCCCTCCCTCGGCCTCATGTCTGCGTATCATAGACCAAATTCCTGCAGGCGCGTATGTTTGTAGTGAACATCAGTGTATCAATATACATTTGAGCTATTCAAACAAGAGTATCCAAACATAAATGCAGTGAACTGATTCAAATAGAAAATAAAAAATTAAAGTTGTGAAGTGCGTGAAATCGAGCTGATTGGGATGAACGCCACCTGGTGAATATATATATTCACCAGGTGGCGTTGGTATATATACTTATAATTAAACAGGCTTTGGAATGGGCATTGTCTTTAACCCTATTGCGCCTTCCACCATAATATATATATTAAAAAATTTATTAACACAAAAAAACAAGCTTTCAAACATATGATAAACATAAACGTGGTCAATTAGCAAGATTTCAAATTCGTTGACCTTCTTTTTGTCAAATCTGAATAATTTTCACTCACTTGAAATTGTGAGTCGCGTCAGTGAAAATTCATATTATACAACTGAGTGGTTTAATTATTAAACGAACATGTTATGACAGTAAAGATATATCATCATAATAGGAGGTGACTGCAAACTTAAAAAGACAAAGACAGTTATTGTATTTAATCTTCCTTGTCGTGTTTTTTTTTGGTATTCGTTGCTGACATGGTATATTACAGACACAAACCACGTGACATGACTGGCTAAACTGTCGATTACCAGCAAAACAGAAGCTTCATTAATTCTCTGATTCAAACTGTGAATTTACCGCCATTAACCCTTGTGCTGCTAGGGCCGTATGTATACGTGTTAACCCTTGTGCTGCTAGAGCCGTATATATACGTGTTAACCCTTGTGCTGCTAGGACCATATGTATACGTGTTAACCCTTGTGCTGCTAGAGCCGTATATATACGTGTTAACCCTTGTGCTGCTAGGGCCGTATATATACGTGTTAACCCTTGTGCTGCTAGGGCCGTATATATGCGTGTTAACCCTTGTGCTGCTAGGGCCGTATATATACGTGTTAACCCCTGTGCTGCTAGAGCCGTATATTTACGTGTTAACCCTTGTGCTGCTAGGGCCGTATATATGCGTGTTAACCCTTGTGCTGCTAGGGCCGTATATATACGTGTTAACCCTTGTGCTGCTAGGGCCGTATATATGCGTGTTAACCCCTGTGCTGCTAGAGCCGTATATATACGTGTTAACCCCTGTGCTGCTAGAGCCGTATATATACGTGTTAACCCTTGTGCTGCTAGGGCCGTATATATGCGTGTTAACCCTTGTGCTGCTAGAGCCGTATATTGACGTGTTAACCCCTCTGCTGCTAGAGCCGTATATATACGTGTTAACCCCTGTGCTGCTAGAGCCGTATATATACGTGTTAACCCTTGTGCTGCTAGGGCCGTATATATACGTGTTAACCCCTCTGCTGCTAGAGCCGTATATATACGTGTTAGCCCCTGTGCTGCTAGAGCCGTATATATACGTGTTAACCCTTGTGCTGCTAGGGCCGTATATATGCGTGTTAACCCTTGTGCTGCTAGGGCCGTATATATACGTGTTAACCCTTGTGCTGCTAGGGCCGTATATATACGTGTTAACCCTTGTGCTGCTAGAGCCGTATGTATACGTGTTAACCCTTGTGCTGCTAGGACCGTATATATACGTGTTAACCCTTGTGCTGCTAGGGCCGTATATATACGTGTTAACCCTTGTGCTGCTAGGGCCGTATATATACGTGTTAACCCCTGTGCTGCTAGAGCCGAATATATACGTGTTAACCCTTGTGCTGCTAGGACCGTATATATACGTGTTAACCCTTGTGCTGCTAGGGCCGTATATATACGTGTTAACCCTTGTGCTGCTAGAGCCGTATGTATACGTGCTAACCCTTGTGCTGCTATGACCGTATATATACGTGTTAGCCCTTGTGCTGCTAGGGCCGTATATATACGTGTTAACCCTTGTGCTGCTAGAGCCGTATGTATACGTGTTAACCCTTGTGCTGCTAGGACCGTATATATACGTGTTAACCCTTGTGCTGCTAGGGCCGTATATATACGTGTTAACCCTTGTGCTGCTAGGGCCGTATATATACGTGTTAACCCTTGTGCTGCTAGGGCCGTATATATACGTGTTAGCCCTTGTGCTGCTAGGGCCGTATATTTACGTGTTAACCCTTGTGCTGCTAGGACCATATATATACGTGTTAACCCTTGTGCTGCTAGAGCCGTATGTATACGTGTTAACCCATTGTGCTACTAGGACCGTATATATACGGTTTACTATTAACCCCTTGTGCTGCTGGGACCGTAAATATAGCCTACTGCGGTTTACCATTAACCCTTATGCTGCTAGCACCGTATATACATAGATATTTATTGACAAACACCTGACAAAAGGAAGTTTTTGTTGACTTACGCGTCATTATAATGAAGTTGCAGTAATAAAGCTAATCAAAGTGGAAGCCACCGATTATAATCCAGTATTGTGTGCTTGGCAAAAGTTAATCACAATAGTCATAATTATAATAACATTCCGGTCAACATAATAATTAGGTGAACCGTCAAAATCAATATTGTACTACATTCACCAAGAAGGCGATACATATATATCAGCCACACGATCCTGAAAAAAAAACAATGGCACACAACAATCATCAAAAAAGTGTTTTTTTCGCAGGTCGTGGTCCAGCATTAAGCCAGGCTTCTATCTCTTCTAGCCAAATATTTGATAAATAAAACACAAATAAAACCACACCTGGTCATGTGTTTTCAGATTAGACATATCATCCACTGATTAATAGATGTGCAATAAGTCGACCAAGTGTCGTACCTTGCCAATTATTATACCACTGTCCAACCACATGGCGAAATCAGCTGATTGTTCAAAATAATAACCTTGCATTTCGTGATAGAATAAGCCACATAAGTCCTCATATCTGTGGGCGTTGTCTTTTCTCTGCGCATGCGCATAAGGCGGTAATTTGACACTCGCTTCCCAGGAAACACGACACATCTACCCATTGTTTAACCAATGTTGGGCCAACGTCGTAGACGGTGGGCCAACATTGGGTGTCGTTTTTAATGGGTTAATAATCAATCAGCTTTCTATTATTCAGCGGAGGTGGTCGTCTTTTAATCACCGTCTTAGCCTGACGCGGCTGGGGATTCCCCTTGGTACTGCTCAGATCACGTGGTGTGAGAGGGGGAGGTCAGGCTCACAAGGCACTGAACCTAGCATTATCTGATAATAAGCCTCACCAGCTGCAGGCTGAGACATATGTTGTCTGTGTGACT